>BSBM01000372.1:46362500-46677500 GCA_027924585.1 Larix kaempferi | reverse complement strand
TTGGACACTTGATTTGATGATGCTTGGGTTGAGGAGGATACTTCATGGAGGTTGGTGATGGAATCAAGGACCTATGTTGAGGATAAGAGTTGGACCTTTGTGACCACATTGTCATACAATAGAGTACCATTGCGCACATGTAGCACATAGTTAGATAAGGAGTACCTTGCATGAGGAAACTTGCATATCATACCACTGTGGAAGAGGGAGTGTTAGACTAACGTCGCCGGGTTTCGGTGGGAACTCCATGAATGAAGCAATATGACCACCGCCCATTCCAAATTGAATCCCCAACATGATCTATATGAGGGGGAACCCCATACCTCTTTGCATGCATTAACTAGTCAAGTGGCCCAAGAAACACACTTCTATATCTGTGTTGTGAACAAATTCCAAATCAAAACAAATCGTGTCTTATACTTACAAATAATTCAAATATAATTAACTCTAAAAGAAATTACACCTTTGAGAGAAAAATAGCTTTTGATAAAAATTTTGGAAAGAAATAACTTTTGATATTAAAACATTACAAGTAAATATATTTGCACGCTAAATTATATCCGCTTGGTAACTTATATTCTTGTTTTATCGAGTGTAGGTACCACAAAATAGGTGTCTGTCAGATATATCTTCCTCGAGTGATGATGAAGATATACTCGGAGAGGTTGAAAGTGAGACGTGTTGTACTAGATCTACCGGTTCTATATCAACTAGATCTGAAAAGGTAAGGAAAAGATTTCGTAGACGCATGGAATATTTTATTGCCAATGGAGGGTCATGTAATTATGATGCTGAGAGCATAGGTGACATTGAGTTTCCCTTGAGGTATAGAAAACTAGTGCAACGATTGGTACCTAATAAGCTACCTCAATTGGACACAGATTTCTTCATCAATGGGAGGATGTATCGCATTGCTCCTTCGTCCTTACATGGATTGGGGCTATTTTCCATGGATGGCATAAAGGTCGGCTATGGCATTGTAACTGAATTGATGGAGTATGTCGAACCATTATACAGATACAATAATTGGTTGATCTTAGTCCAATATACTCCAAGTATGCAGAGATACAGAGTTGCCGCAAATTATATACAACTAGCATAAAACAATAAAAATAAAGGGGCGACTATGTCTATTGATGGGAGACCAAAAGCGTCCGGAAACATTGTTGGCTTTATAAATAGTACACGACCAGTGACAGCAACTAAGCAACCGAATTGTGAATTTTAGGGATGCGAAGAACATCGTATATTTGTATGTGCAACAAAAACGATACTTCCAGGTGAAGAGTTGTTGATCGATTACAACTTAAATCGAATAGATGTGGCTTCCACAGTCCAGGGTAACCGTGGAAGGTCACACGCTATGCCTCATTAGTTAAATGCTAAATATAGTAACTAAACATGACTACAATAACTAAATGTTTCTATTTTTCTGTTAACATTCGATTTCCACTGTTGACATTCGCTTTTTTCGTGCTTATTATGAATATTTCCATGTGTTAACATGCTTATTACACTGTTATGCTTATCTCATTTTTGTTTATGTTACAATTATTGACTCAAATTTTATTGATTGATTTATTTTGTCAGGGTGGCAGCAGTGGAAAGTTGCATGTTGCTTCCATGGTCCAGGGTGACCGTGGAAGGTCACAATCTATGCCTCGTCAAGTAAATGTTAAATATAGTAAATAAATATGACTACAATAACAAAATGTTTCAATTTTTTCTGTTAACATTCAATTTTCACTGTTACCATTCGCTTTTTTCGTGCTTATTGTGAATATTTCCATATGATAACATGCTTATTACACTGTGGCAGTGGTCTGCTCCATGGAGCAGAACATGTATCTTCTCCTTCGGAGGTAAAAGTAAATATTATTGCAATATCTCATTTTTGTTTATGTTACAATTATTGACTCAACTAAATATAGTAACTAAATATGACTACAATAACTAGAAACTCCAACCCCAAAATATTTCCATGTGACAACATGCTTATTACACTGTGGCAGGGGTCTGCCCATGATTGTCATGCAATAGAACACATGTCCTCTACTTCCGAGGTAAAAAAAAATATTATTGCAATATCTCTTTTTTTATTATGTTACAATTATTTTCATAACATTTATCTATTGATTTATTGTGTCAGGGTGGCGCCAGTGGAAAGGAACCTCCTGCTTCCATGGTCCAGGGTGACCGTGGAAGGTCACACTATATTCCCTGTCAGGTAAGTGTTAAATATAATAACTAAATGTTATGATTTTTTTCTGTTAACATTCGATTTCCACTGTTGACATTCACTTTTTTGTGCTTATTATGAATATTTCCATGTGATAACATGCTTATTACACGATTATGCTTATCTCATTTGTGTTTATGTTACAAATTACAATTATTGACTCAACATTTATTGATTGATTTATTGTGTCAGGGTGGCAGCAGTGGAAAGCCACATGTTGCTTCCACGGTCCAGGGTGACCGTGGAAGGTCACGAGCTATGCCTCGTCAGGTAAATGTTAAATATAGTAAATAAATATGACTACAATAACTAAATATTTCGATTTTTCTGTAAACATTTGATTTTCACTGTTACCATTCGCTTTTTTCGTGCTTATTGTGAATATTTCCATATGATAACATGTTCATTACACTGTGGTAGGGGTCTTCTCATCGCCATGGAGCAGAACATGTATCTTTTCCTTTGGAGGTAAAAGTAAATATTATTGCAATATCTCATTTTTGTTTATGTTACAATTATTGACTCAACTAAATATAGTAACTAAATATGACTACAATAACTAGAAACTTCAACCCCAGAAGATTTCCATGTGACAGCATGCTTATTACACTGTGGCGGGGGTCTGCCCATGTTTGTCATGGAACAGAACGTGTGTCCTCTACTTCTGAGGTAAAAATAAATATTATTGCAATATCTCATTTTTAATTATGTTACAATTATTTTCATAATGTTTATTTATTGATTTATTGTAACGTCCCCTCCTACCATACCAGCATGATAGAGAGGACGTGATGCTAAAACCGAGCATCTAGCCCCATGAGCTTTTAACTAAGCATTCACACAGTATAAAAGTTGATATGAAATGTATAATTATAAGAAAACACAGCGGAAGTAAATTCATTAACACATCCATCATACATTCAAGATATTCATCAAATAATAATTGGGGAGTTAACACAAGAAAATACTTATCTTATAACAGTAGTCCCAAGCAACTGGCTATGCAACTGCAACGTTCCACCCAACCATAGGCCAGTTGTGGTCATCAATATCTCCACACACTGCCACCCCCGAGCTGGGCATGATCTCTACAAGGAATCAGGGAACAGCAGACTCACACATAGCTCCAAGATACACCAATTCATCCAAGCCAAGCTACAGATGGGTTTATCAGGCTGCTAGGAAATGGAAAGGAGGAATTGCTAAGCTAGTGAGCTCAACCACGGAGCTATGGATACCTCTACAAGATCTGTTTAGCTTGGCACCCACAATGCCTACACACCCCTACTCAACGAAGTATTCCCTTCACCAATTCACGGTCCCTCAGGCCATACCTTCCAATTCTAGAGTGTCCCAGGTGTGCATAGAAGAGTAGCCAACCCTCTTGATCTTCTTGAGAGGTTACTCCCTTCACTAGGTTTATCAAGCCAATTCTGTCCACTACCACTCCAAGTTTCTTGCTCACAGGTTCAAATCAAAACAGGGATGCACATAACAACAGAAGTCTAAGTGCTGGGCATGAAGAAACGTTTTTACAGTGAGATGCCCAAAGATGGGGTTTTCATTCGCTTCAGAAAAACGTGGGAAACCCAAAAACGAAACTAGAAGATGGGGAACAACCCTGGGAAACCAAATCCGTTTTCAGAAAAATGTCCATGGGCATTCTGGGGCAAAAACGGCCTCCATAACAGTCCCAAATCGTGGCCCTTCTCTCCCAGCTGCTGTCTAATGCAAAAACGAGCTCCCAGCCATGGAAAAATGCAGGAAAATTGGTAAAAACGTGATGAGGAAAGACCCAATAGTTCAGACTGCGTGAGACTCGGGAAAAGACTGACTGTTCAGAATGGCTTTGGGAACCATTTCGTGGGTGTTTTCTTGCCCAAGGAGACAAAACACGATTTTCCAGGTTGATGGCTTGCCCATACACGAAATTGGCTGCCATACCTCTTCATTCCCAAGGCATTAACTACCTCAACCAAGTTCTGGAAGAATTAAATGATTGGGTCCAGAACCCAAAATGGGTAGTTGGTAGTTTATGGGTTTTCTCATTGGCACATGGATTAACACCATTGGCTCAAGGGTTTGAATAATTTCCCTCCCTATTCCTTGTAGAATCATGCCCCATCTCTTTGTTGCATTGCATAGCTAGTTGTGGGTGTTTTTCATTAAAATTCATATTTACATGATGTCTCATTTACATTGTGCCTATCTAGCACAAGAACCATAGGCATCTATTTTTAATTGCCGATACATGAAACGCTAAATCAATGGTGGGGCCTTGGCCTTGAGCTCCTCACCATGATCAAATAACAATATTTACATCATTTACGATTTAATACAAAGGGGGTCAAAATGGGGACATTACATTTATTGTGTCAGGGTGGCGCCAGTGGAAAGGCACCTGCTGCTTCCATGGTCCAGGGTGACTGTGGAAGGTCACACTCTGTGCCCCGTCAGGTAAGTGTTAAATATAATAACTAAATGTTTCGATTTTTTCTGTTAACATTCGATTTCCACTATTGACATTCACATTTTTCTGTGCTTATGATGAATTATTGATTGATTTATCGTGTCAGGGTGAGGACCGTGGAAAGGCACCTGCTACTTCCACGATTCAGGGTGACCTTGGACAGTCACCCACTCGAAGTAGATCAGTATGGGTTGACCGTGGGAAGTCACCGGCCACAACACCGCGTCAGGTAAGTGTTAGTGCTTAATAGTAACTAAATTTCATTACAATAACAATATTTGAATGATGTTAAAATTATTTTGCTTAATTTTATTTTTTGATGATTTTAGTCCAGTGACTCGATCTGGGTGGTGAGGTACTTGAGGAAGACATTTACTATTCCACAGACCCAATGCAAACTTTAAAGAATGCCCTGAAAAAGGAAAACATAGAAATGCTTTCCTTGGCTCGCATAAGGCCCGTGACACAGGAGAATAGGGCAAGGATTGAAGAGCTGCAAGATCAAATATAATCTTATGGGGTAAATGGCATCTTCACATATTTTTTTAAGCTATGACATGATTTCATATCTGATATTATGTTTTCTATTTTTCCAAGTGATCCGATAAAGTAAATTTTTTCGTTTGTAGGAGTTTTTAAAACCCGTGACTAGAGAACCTGCCGAGACAGGTATAGGTAGCAGTGATGCTCCAATGCAGCAAAAACGTTGGCAAAGCAATGTACCAATGAGTATTTTTGACACTCCTGCAATTGGCCTTGAATCCATTGATGAGGGCACTAATTTTGATCGGCATGACATGCCGGAGCATGATGAGACAGAGCCTAGGACTCCACATGACTCTGGAGATGAACGTACTATAGATGACCAGGAAAAATTTCCTGGAGAAGCACGAGTTAAAAGCACCGAATCACTATAAATCACCTTTCTGGTGGATGACGCTTGTGTTCTGATCAAGATTCAAAATATTGCAGATATTTAATAATTAATTTATTCATTTTAATCATGAAATTGAAATGGACATACGTTGAAATTATTATAAATAAATGGATTACATGTTTTTGCAAGAAACAATGTTTTCTACATGAATTTGAATGACAAAGCATTGGAGCTATTTGGCCCCACCATTCGCACACAGTGGAATAGCCAAGATAGAGAAAAGAGAGATGAATTGATAGACCACATGGTAAACTTGTTCGGCAATGCATTCAACAAGAAAGTGGTTGCAAAGTTAGTCGACGAGAATTTAAAATATACCAGGGCCCAATATAGGGATAATTTGCAACTTGACCTCAAGCATGAGCACCCTCCCATGGTTCCGGAGAAAGAGTGGAAGGCACTCATAGAGGATGCAAAGGAGAACTTGCTAAAAGGACAAGGAAAACAACCACGGCCTGGTAAAGCAAGGTACAACACATGTCATATTTTTAGTGAAATAAGCTCAATTTTTTTTTTCTTTTTTGTTTTAAGTAAGAACTCTGATATCTAACGTTTTTCAAAAATTTCATATATAGGCTACCTGACACCTCCAAAGCAACCAAGGCTAGAATGGAAAAGTACAAGCAGCATAGACTCGGCCAGGGTGGCTATAGAAAACTAAGAGCCCAAATCGTAAGAATTAAATGATTAACTATGGGGAATATTTATTTAACAGTAGCGAACAAATATCTATTTTTGATACTGGAAATTTTAAATGTGTTATGCATTGCAGGGAAATACGTTCCAAGCTGTTGCCACCGAGGAAGACCTAAATCTTGGTTTCAAGTATGGTTTTCAAAGTGTGATTGAATATCGAAAAAGCTTGGGGTAGAATCCAATCTCCCCAATGACGCAAATGTAGGTAAATAAAATGAATAAGGTCATCATTGTAGTATACTATTAAAGTCTATTCAAATTTGATTATATCACCCATAACTAAATATTTATGTTTGTTTTTAAGCAACAATGCAACTGCAGCAGTGAATCTAGCGGTACTCAGCACGTACCAATTGATGTTGGGGTGTGCATGTCCCATGATAGTGGGGAGAAGATTATCCATTCTGGTATGTATGCTTTGGAAATAGAAATATATACTGTGATTATAGATATATATTTCCTGACGTATACTTATAAATTTTCTTCTTTCAATGGAAGACCATGTAGCTCAGGAGGGTGAACTGCAAGAGGAACCAAGTAGAAAAACAATTAACACACCAATTGTCACAACTACACAGACAGGTAAAGATAAATATTGTAATGTTAATCAAAATAATGAAATATTTATTTCAATAATATTTCAACATATCGGTATGCTCATTTCCGTTGTTGCAGTTTACACCCCTTCAGAACGGCCTCCGCGCCCTACTCGGCGACGTACAAGAAGTATGATACATGAGGGCATTGAAACACAAACAATAGTAGGATATGGTGTAGTAAATATTGTGCCAAATGATGATTGTGATACCCTACTCGTCAGTTATTACAATGCAAAAAAACAGAAATCAACGAAAAAGTAGATGTATAAATTCATGAGAAAGTGGCGCACTTGTGGAGGAGGAGGAGCATCTTCTAGAGACATCTTATTGGGTTTGATCATTGTGATCTTGGTTTGTTGCTTATCTTATCTCTGAGGAAGTTGCGGGGTTTTTCACCTTCTTGGTTTTCCCCGGTGAAACTTTGTGTCTCTTGTGTGATTGCTATTGTGTCTATGATTGATATGTTGTACATGTTATTCTCTTAGTGATCCTGAATGATAATGGAATGAAATTATCGAAAAATTAACATGGTATCAAAGCTGACCTAAGAAGGAGGCACTGTGCAGCTGCAGAAGCTAGGGATTCTTAATATTTGGGTTTCTCTCCACAGATCATCAAAGGAAGGAGGCTAGATTGACTCTCCTATAAAGGGCGCATCTTTCTGTCGAGACAGAATTCAATTCTGACCATTTTCAGTTTTTGACCTAAAAATTAGGGTTTCTGCAAAAATTGGAATTTCTGAAATCCGAGACCACGGCTGGAAGCTCCTCTGAAAAATCAAAGTTTAGAGCTTTAAATCAAACTTTTTGGTTGGGTGAAGCTTTGGGAAAATCAAACCCTAATTCAGGGTCCTGTCTAGTGAATCCAGAAATTCTAAAAGCAATTTTGAAGGGTGAAAATTTGCAAATTTCAAATTCTGAGTATACCAGCCTGACCAAATCAGCAAGGCACATCTTTCTATCCTTTCAGAAGTTTGAAATTCAACATTTGAATTTTTAGGGTTTCTCTGACAAACCCTAATCCAGCTCCAGATCCAATTTTCAGCAAATCAAGTGGTAAGACCTAAATCTTTTATTTCCATTTGAGTTTCTCATTAAAATGTCTCACCACACCAAGCTTGAAGGGGCTGATAATTTCCAAGCTTGGAAGTATAGGATTGGGTTAATCCTAGAAGAGAATGAGTTGGACACTTACATAAGTGAAGAGGTTCTTGTTCCAAAGGGAGAAGAGGCTAAGACCTTACACAAGAAGAACCTAGTCAAGGCTAAGAGAATCATTGTTGATTCTATAACGGACCATCTCATACCCCATGTGTCTTCCCTAAAGACACCTAAGGAGATGTTTGACTCCTTGACCAAGTTGTTTGAAGGAAAGAACATAAATCGGAAGATGACTCTGCGGAACCAATTGAAAGGGGTAAAGCTTCAGAATGGAGAGACCATTCAATCTTATTTTTCCAAGGTCTCTCAAATCAAGGAACAACTTGAAGCTGTAGATGAAGTAATGGAAAATGGTGAAATTGTAATGACCACATTGAATGGACTACCTAGGTCATGGGACTCCTTCATCCAAGGAATCTGTGCAAGAAGAAAACTGATCTCCTTCAGTAGACTATGGGAGGAATGTTTACAAGAAGAAGCTAGGCTTGTGGATCGAGAAGAAAAGATGGAAAATGAAGATCAAGCTCTCACAGCACACACCAAGAACAGAAAGTTCAAGAGGGAGCATCCTCATCCCAAGAAATCTTCTCACCATTATAAAGATAAGAAACATCTAAGATGTTTTACATGTAATGAGAAGGGACACTTTTCCTCAGATTGTCCCAAGAACAAAAAGGACAACAACAGCCACAACTTCAACAAGAAGAAGAAGAGAAACAGGAAAAGATATCATGCTCATGTTGCTGAGGATGATGAACCTCCCAAGAAGAGGGCTAGAGCAGAAAGTGATGACTCATCTAGTGAAGATGAATATGTTCTAATCTATGCTCTCACAGGTACTATCTCTCATGGATGTAATGATTGGCTTATTGATAGTGGGGCTTCCAAACACATGACTGGGTTTAAAGAATCCTTCGTAGATCTATCTGAACATGAGTCTCCTCATAAAGTGAGACTTGGGGATGACTATCAATATCCTATCAAAGGAAGTGGTGAAGCCTCCTACAAACTAGACTCTGGGAAGTCTTTGAAAATGAAGGATGTTTTATATGTACCTGGGCTCAAGAAAAATCTCCTATCCATATCATCTTTGGATGCAAAAGGGATTAGAGTTGCATTTGTGGATGGCCAAGTACTCATGTGGCCAAAGGGTAAGACCATAGATGATGCAGTAGTGATTGGAGAGCAAGAGGGAGGACTGTACAAATTGAAGGGACAACCTAAACATGCCATGGTACATGAATACATGGAGCCAAGTGAACTTTGGCATAGAAGGATTTCTCATGTGCACTATAGAGCACTTCCAATTGCAAGCAAAGCAGTAGAGGCGCTTCCTGAAATCCAATCTAAGCATGAAGGTGTTTGCAAAGGATGTGCAAAAGGAAATAACACAAAGAAGGCATTTCCAAGCAGTGAAAGCAAAGCAAAAGGAATTTTGGAGATTATCCACTCTGATGTATGCGGACCAATGTCATCCAGTTCTCTGAGTGGGTATGTATACTATGTTTCTTTCATTGATGATTTCTCTAGGAATACTTGGGTTTATTTCTTAAAGAATAAAGATGAAGTGTTTGATAAGTTCAAGGAATTCAAAGCCTTGATAGAAAATCAAACAGATAAGAATATTAAGACCTTCATATCCGACAATGGTGGAGAATTCACTTCAGGTGACTTCAAGAAGTAATGCAGTGATTTAAGGATTAAGAGGGAGTTGACTGCTCCCTACAATCCACAACAAAATGGAGTTACAGAAAGGAAGAATAGAACTATCATGGAAGTAGCACGGGAAATGCTTAATGATCAAGATCTACCTATGCATCTATGGGAAGAAGCAGCTAGTACAGCTGTATATGTGCAGAATAGAACACCTCACAAGATACTTGACAACAAGACACCAGAAGAATTCTTCTCTGGTAAGAAACCTGAAGTTAGCCATCTTAGGATATTTGGCTATCCTGTATACACACACATTCCAAAGGAAAAGAGGACAAAGCTAGATCCTTCAGGAAAGAAGGGCATCTTTGTGGCTTACAGTGAAAGATCGAAAGCTTACAGAATATACTTTCCAGGGTTCAAGAAAATTGACATCAGCAGGGATGTAACATTTGATGAAGACTCAGCATACATCAAATCAAGGAAGACACCTATTGAAGACCATGAAGAACCAAAGGTAGCCAGATTTCAAGACACCACTATGAATGAAGCAATTCCAGAAGAAGATCATGAAATTGAAGATCCACAAGAACCTATAGATCCACCCCGTGAGAAGAACTTTCACAAGAGGAAAGTTGCATGGGCTAGAGAGCTCATTCAAGATGCAGAAAGGTATGGCATTCCAGAGGAAGAACACAGAGAAAGGAAGAGGACTATATCACATACCAGTTATGTTTCCTTACTCTATGACATTATGAACAAAGAACCTTCCAGTTATGAAGAAGCAGCGGAAAAGAAAGAATGGAAGGATGCCATGGTCGAAGAATACCAGTCGATCATGAAGAATGATGTTTGGGATGTGGTCCCAAGACCTAAAGAGAAGTCTGTTGTGACTTCCAAGTGGATCTATAAGATCAAGCATGCTACAGATGGTAGCATAGAGAAATAAAAGGCAAGGTTTGTAGCTCGTGGCTTCTCCCAGAAAGAGGGAATAGATTATGAAGAGACTTTTTCTCCTGTAGCCAGATACACTTCCATCAGAACAGTACTTGCTCTGGATGCAGTGATGAAATGGAAGATACACCAGATGGATGTCAAGACAGCCTTCTTGAATGGTTTAGTCGAAGAGGAAGTGCATGTGGAGCAGCCACTTGGTTTTGAGACACATGACAGGGAGTCATATGTGTGCAGGTTGAAAAAAGCCTTGTATGGCTTGAAGCAAGCTCCTAGGACTTGGTATGGTAGGATGGACAGTTTTCTATCCAATTTGGGCTTTACCAAGAGTAAAGCGGATTCCAACCTTTACTACAAGGTTGAGGAAGGCAATCCAGTGATACTACTATTGTATGTGGATGACCTGTTTGTTACAGGTGAGGATAGGTTGATTTCCGACACAAAGAGGAAGCTTGCTCCCGAGTTCAAGATGAAGGACTTGGGGATGATGCACTATTTTCTAGGCATGGAGGTGTGGCAGAGTGCAGATGGGATCTTCCTTGGACAGGGGAAGTATGCAGTAGAGATCCTGAAGAGGTTCGGGATGATGGACTGCAAGGCCATGGCCACACCTATGGCATCAAACCTGAAGCTTCTGTGTGATGCTTCATCTGAGCCGGTTGATGTCACTGTGTATCATCAGATGATTGGGTCCTTGATGTACCTGAGGAACACGAGACCATATATTTTCTTTGCGGTGAACACATTGAGCCAGTTCCTGACAGATTCGAGAAGTGTTCACTTAGTTGTTGTAAAGCATATTCTGAGGTACTTGAAGGGTATAGTTGACTATGGGCTCAAGTATGATGTGAATCAAAAATTTAACCTAGAGGGTTATGTTGATTCAGATTGGGCAGGAAGAGCACTTCAGGGTGCTACTTCAGTATGGGATCAAGTGTGATCTCTTGGTTTAGCAGGAAGCAGTCCTGCGTAGCACTGAGTACAACCAAAGCAAAGTATGTTGCAGCTTGTTCAAGTAGTTGTGAGGCAGTATGGCTTAGGAAGCTACTGTCTAAGTTATTTGATATCCAGTTGGATGCTACTGGTATCTTTTGTGATAACCAGAGTTGTGTGAAGTTGTCTAAGAACCCCGTGTTCCATGACAGGTCGAAGCACATTGAGATCAAATATCACTATATCAGGGATATGGTGTAGAGAGGAGAAGTGAAGCTCCTGTATGTTGCGAAGGATGAGCAGGTTGCAGATGTGTTGACGAAACCACTAACCAGAGTGAAGTTTGAGTACTTCAGAGAGAGGCTTGGTGTTCTTCAGATTGAAGATACTTCGAGGAAGAAGTGAAGGGACACATTTGAAGGAGCCATTCCAAGCATGGTGAGAGGAGGATCCTTCCCATGGTTGTGGATGTAAGCGTTGTGTGATGAGCATCAAGACAATGCTCCAGTTACTGCTTTGGATATGCATCGGTTGGATGCTTTGTATGATCAGTTGGATCATGTAGGATGACATGCATCAGGACAATGATTAGGATGATCATGTGTGATGAGTATCGGGATGATACTCTGGATGATATGCATCAGAATGATGCTATGATGATGATCAGGACGATCATATGTGATGATGTATATAAGGTGGATGCATTGCATAATCAGTTGGATTATGTGTGATGAGTTCCGAAGACACAGATGCACATGGGCTTTTCGGACATGGTTGTAGATGTGTTCTCCCATGGTCGCGATGTAATTGTCGGGATTTTCCGACATGGTTGCAGATGTGTTCTCCCATGGTCATGATGTAATTGCTGGAACCATTCTCACATGGTGGTATATGTGTTCTCCCACGGGTGCAGATGTAAGGGTTGGAGCCATTCTCAAATGGTGGTAGATGTGTTCTCCCATGGTGCAGATGTAAGGGCTGGAGCCATTCTCACATGGTGGTAGATGTTTTCTCCCATGGTGCAGATGTAAGGGCTGGAGCCATTCTCACATGGTGGTAGATGTGTTCTCCCATGGTGCAGATGTAAGGGCTGAATCCATTTTTCACATGGTGGTAGATGTTTTCTCCCATGGTGAAAAAGTAAGGACTGGATCCTTCCCCGAATGGTGGTAGATGTGTTCTCCCATGTCGGTGGTATAAGTGTTGCATGATGTGCATCTGGGCTGTGCTTTGTGGACGATGAGATGAGATGATCAATATGATCATGAGTATCAGGATGATACTCTGTGGCCGTGGACAGGTTGTGCAGTTGCATGTAAAATATCCTAGGAGATCCGATAGGTTGAGCTGTGTGCTTGTAAAAGTCCTGGGATGCTCTTTCGAGGTTTTGTGACGCACGTAATAAGTCTTGAGGATTCCACAGTATGGACAGTGTTGATGAAGACCTACAGGTGGTGGGCCTACATCCAGCATGAAAAATGGTTGGCTCTGTAGAAATTCCTATGAAAAGAAGAAGTCATAGATAGCCCAGTGATCGAGATGTCGAGTACAGCAGCAGTGGTGATGATGATGCTCCATGATCCAGTGATGATGATCCAGCTCCAGAATTGAAGACTTGTGCCAATATGTGTTGATGACCTGTGTCTAGAGAATACCTTCCTAGTTAAGAGGGAGTGTTGATGTATTTGTAACTTCGGAAGATATTCACTTGTATATTACATTTGTACTTTATTGTATATCCAACAGAGATGTATTATTCCTCTGATTGGAAGTGTCGTCATTTGTATTTGCAAGTGTCACAAGTTACATTGCAAGTGGCGTCATTTATATTGATGGGTTATTAGACCACCAGTGTGGGGTCGACCCTAGTTAGGACACATGGTTGGGTTATTATACTTGAGTAGCAAGTCGGCCCCAGTGAATTATTGGCAGGTCAATTCAATGTATAAATAGAGAGGTTGTGTCTCTCATTTATCTCATTCACTCACTTCTCAAGCTCGCATAGCTAAGAGAGAAAGTGGCGCACTTGTGGAGGAGGAGGAGCATCTGCTAGAGACATCTTATTGGGTTTGATCATTGTGATCTTGGTTTGTGGCTTATCTTATCTCTAAAGAAGTTGCGGGGTTTTTCACCTTCTTGGTTTTCCCCAGTGAAACTCTGTGTCTCTTGTGTGACTGCTATTGTGTCTATGATTGATATGATGTAGATATGTTGTACATGTTATTCTCTTAGTGATCCTGAATGATAATGGAATGAAATTATCGAAAAATTAACATTGACGAGTTTTTTAAAGTGGGTTTTGACATGGTTTTTTCCTTCTACTTTTTGCAAGTTCTCCAGTTATTTTAGTGTTTAGAAGATCCGTCTTGAAATGCATCAAATATGCCATTATTTTATGTTTGGGGATCATAATCAGCATTTTGAATTTTGGTTTCTATTTTTTAATTGATGCTTACTATTGAAGGATAATAGGCATCCAGTGTGTTGAAATACCACTCTTAGGTCACGACCATAGTCATCACACACTTAGACGAAAGTCTTAGTGAACTCTGACATAGTGAAAATAGGAATATTCTACAAAAGTGAATGAGATCCCTACTCAAAAATTATACATATAAGCCTAAAGAATATCAAATGAAGAATTCTACCCACTAATGGAATTCTGTTACAATGCTTCAAAACTTGCGTAAGTGGGATCGATAAGAAGTCAACAATCATATCCACCTAACAAATTCTTGGAAGTTGTTTCAAACTCAACAATTTGGCCCCACGACCTTGTTCAAATAGGACACATGAAATACTTGGATACTCTTGGAGTGATTTGGAATATCCATTCAATACGAAACTTGTCCAATGCATTAGCTTATAGGGTTTTGGCACTAGCTTCTGGGAGCCCATGTCTTTGAGAAAGGTATTCATATAGGATTGTAGAGCAAGGAACCTATGGACCCCTTCTTCAAACGAATTACAGGCACTCAAGAATGTATTATATGCCACCACATTTTATTGCAACTATTGTTTCTTCATTTTTTCAAAATAGAGGAAGGCCATTTCATATTTATATTCTTAATGCATGTCTTGATAAAAAAATGTGTATGTGTTGCCATTAGGCTTAGTACTAGCTTCGCACATCTTTTTGAAACTTTGCAATACACTTGTACATAACCCATATTTACATATGCATTAGAGAGGATGGACCTACTAATACGAGCTGGCTATAAGCCATGCATTTCTATTTCTTCCATAAAAAATATTGCATGGCAAGGAGCAAAATTGCATGCTCTCATGATAATGTTGTAAGTGACAAGTTTAGGTTTGAATTGAGACATCTTGGATGGCTAGGTATGAACGACAATAAACGACAATAAATTGAGACATTTACATATATTATGCTTGTATTTCTTACTATTTGATTTTTCACATCCAAAGAGGTCTCCATTTCAATTTCAAATATACATTATGTAATCCTAATTTCTAAGCTTTCCTCTTAGAGATATTTTTATTTTGAAGTGTTAAAGGAACAAAAATATTGACCATAATGAAAAAACTCAACAAAACCATGGAGAATAGTATTTCAATCTTGCTTAGAAGCACCTAGCTAGTCCCTTATATTTTCCATTTAAAAAATAAATAAAGTTATGCATGTCAACACTTGAGTTAACACAACATTTGGATTCTGAGGGCACTTCCAACTCCAAACCCTTAGCTACAATATATAATGTTTTTGAAAAGCATTTATCTGTTGTCTTTACAATTAGATCAATCAAAGGAGATATACTAGATCAATCTCTTTTTTCATTCTCTTCTTTTGCACTTGAAAATTCTAAAAACCATGATAAACTCACCATCAATTTCATTTAATCATCTTTGTTCTCAGAAAAGATGATAAGCTCTTGTCCAATGCCAAAATTCACTAATATAATGTCACATGCTTGGACATTTAGGTTATACTCATAAGACATCAGTTTCCACACCCAATCTGCAATTTGGAATTGGTCTCTCAACTAGCAAACCATTTCCCATGGTTGCAAGTTCACAAGTGTCAATATGAGATACCACACACATTGATTTTCATCAATGCTTGAAGGATTTTTGTTATCACTTTCCAGACCCTCCTCACAAATTTTGGCATCCTTTGAAGGTCAATATCAGACTTATTCTTTGCAGCAGTCATTGGGATTTTCCATGCTTATTTTATCCTTAACTGAATCAAAGAGGCCAATCTGAATGAAATATTCACAATTTGTTCATGGGGTGTTCTCTTATCTGCAAGATTTATTGAATGCTCCATAGACAATTGTTTGGGATAAGATCTACCTAGTGCAAATGAGGGTTGTCAAGATAGTCTAATGAATTCATTACCAAATCTAGAGGATAAAGTTACAACAGAAAGTAGACCTTCTTAGTTCTATGGATGCTAGTATATTACACAAACAAACATACTATTGGTTCCATTCAAAAAAAAAAAAAAAAAGTGGTTAGAGAAAAAAAATGGAAAAATAGGACCAACATTAGGTTATAGAATAAGTCCAATATGCTCCATGAGGATTTCCTCATGAAACCTAGTGCATTACAAAGAGAGCACTCCAAATAAGACATACAAATGAATGTGTGATGTGGTGTGTTGCTTGGGAAGACCCTCTCCTTCATCTATTTATATGAGTGGTGTTATCCCCCCATTTGCATAGGGTATGCACTAAGGTTTTCAGAGATCAATCTGAGGATTTTGAACTGGTCTGTGACTATTCTGTAGATTTCTGAGTGATCTATGACATATTTCATACCTTAAAGAGCTATCCTGAGTAGTCTCATGGGCGTAAACAACCCTAGAATAAAGTCTATAATATTTTTGAAGGAAGTCTAGTATAAAAAAATAAAATCTGGGCAGTTTTGAAGTGACTCTGGGCATGGACAGTGACAGCAAGCAGCATCTTTCACAAATATGGGCACATAAAAAGTGATGAAGAGGGTCATTTGTCAGGTCTGGGAACAACTAGGGATTTTCCAAACATTTCTCAACCCTAAATTAGCCTTGAAATGGAATTCTTGATAGCCACAAACCATCAAGTAGCAACCTTTTCCCAATTTCGGGTGCATAAGAAGCAATTATGGCTTGAATTTGACAGTTGAAAATGGCATTTTTCCATATAAGACAATAGTCCTATGATTATGGGCATAGTAACAATCCTAATCCATGAAATTCATGCATCATTTTTCAGGTTATGAGCATAAATAACCTTCAAACATCAAACTTCTTTGGATGTAGAAAATGTTCATAGTTTTTAAATTTTTTTTTTAACTTCCAGGTATCGTCGATATATAGATGAAATTTTGTCGAAGGTATAGAAAAAGCGTGGAAAGGCACCTGCCTTCTTTTGGTATGTTCGACGATCATTCGTCGATAGTTGCGCTGGAACATCATCCTGGGTATAGAAAAACCGTCGCAGCCTCTGCCTTTTTTTAGTTTGTTCGACGAACAACCGTCGATAGAGAGACGGTTTTTCGTGGAAGCAAATTTATGTGAAACGCTTTTTCGACATATTTGAGTCATTATAGGGACGCATTTTCGTCGATAGATGTAGAAAATGTTCACGGTTTTTAATTTTTTTTTTAAACTTCTAGGTATCGTCGATATATAGACAAAATTTTGTCGAAGGTATAGCAAAACCGTGGAAAGGAACATGCCTTCTTTTGGTCTGATCGATGATCGTTCGTCAATAGTTGCGCTGGAACATCGTCAAAGGTATAGCAAAACCGTCGCAGCCTCTGCCTTTTTTTAGTCTGTTCGACGAATAACCGTCGATACATAGACGGTTTTTCGTGGAAGCAAATTTCTGTGAAACGCTTTTTCGACATATTTTCGTCGTTGTAGGGACGCATTTTTGTCGATAGAGAGACGGTTTGAGAAAATGAATAAAAAAATTCATTTTCAAGACCACCTTATAGAAGGCACGTGGCAACCAGTTTTCGTCTCTATTGCGACGGCTATCCAAGTTCGTCGTTATATCCACGAACAGGTTCCACCCAAAATCACGCCCATGATCGTCGCAATTGAGACGACAAAACATGGCAATATCAACGCAAAACTGTGGTAAATTTCCTCAAATGTGCTAGTGGGTTTATTTGAAGATTGTGTTATAACACTATTTGCTTTTAGAAATACCTAGTTTGTCATAAAAAACACCTTAACAATATGTATATTTATTGTAAATATATAATAAAAAAATGTTTACAATTTTAAAAATGATAATTATATAATAATTATAAAAAAATTAATCAAAATAATATACTAAAAGAAAATTATATGTTTAAAATAGTAATTGCACCGAGAATAGCCAGCCACGTGCTTACAACCCAATACGGGGGATGTTGTCATGTTTGTCACGACTTATCAAAATAAAATAAAAAGTAATTTAAAAATTTCA
This sequence comes from Larix kaempferi, assembly GCA_027924585.1. Lineage (NCBI taxonomy): Eukaryota > Viridiplantae > Streptophyta > Pinopsida > Pinales > Pinaceae > Larix > Larix kaempferi. The sequence goes on along the minus strand of BSBM01000372.1, from coordinate 46,659,434 downwards.
TGTCAACTCATAATAAAAAATTTAAAACCAGTGTAGATCCATCTTAAACCCGGATCTATTAAGCATAGAGAGGAATCCAATTTATTGAGGGGTAAATTTTTTCTTGATTTGTAAAAAATTTAAGATGAAAAAAAATATGCTTGAAGAAATTAAGATAAAAAAAGATAAGCTTGAAGAAATTGGATCGCTCTCTGTGCTTAATAGATGTGGGTTTAATTTGGATCTATGCTAGTTATAAAAATTTAATCAAAATAATGATGATGATGTTAACCTCCAGTAAGACCAAGTTTGGTCTATTAAGAAAAAAGAAATGAATTATTTGGTTTTCTGTAAAATTTGCTTAGAAAGAAGTGTTCTTAGGTCACCATAATTTTGACATTTTAGAAGATTAGGTAGGTAGGTAATGTAGCAAAACAGAGATGACAAATCATTTGTGCCAATGGTGTTTTAATGAAGTCGCCCTCTGTGCTTAATAGATGTGGGTTTAATTTGGATCTATGCTAGTTATAAAAATTTAATCAAAATAATGATGATGATGTTAACCTCCAGTAAGACCAAGTTTGGTCTATTAAGAAAAAAGAAATGAATTATTTGGTTTTTTGTAAAATTTGCTTAGAAAGAAGTCTTCTTAGGTCACCATAATTTTGACATTTTAGAAGATTAGGTAGGTAGGTAATGTAGCAAAACAGAGATGACAAATCATTTGTGCCAATGGTGTTTTAATGAAGCTCACAAAAGTTCGTTCTTATCTTAACTATATTAATTTTCTTTTTCGAACTAGTTAAACATAGAAATACTTTAAGATTAATAACTTCTTTATTGTATCTTAACTTTATGTTACTTTCTAACTACTCATATATAACTTGTACAACTATCCTTCATGTCTCATAATTTATTAATTGAATTCCAACCATACCTTTTATAACTATCATGATCCAATCAATATGAACAGCCATTAATTTCTTACATAGTAAGATATATTACAAATATTAACCTTAAATTCCCATCCACAAAAATCTTTTCCAAGATTCACAGGATAACATCGGTTTGTTTGTCATGCTAGTTGGTAGAAGATAGGATCTTACGTTAAGGTTATTTTAATATTGTGTTGTTTTAGTTTAATTTGTTCGTGAATAAATATAAATATAAATATATATAATTAATTAAAATAATAAAAATTTATTTAAAAACAGTATTTAATATAATAAACATCAACTCTAAAATTTTCATATTTATCTCATTTAATTTAGTAATTGTAAATCATCGGGCTACTTTTTATTTTTCATAATCTCTTATACAGATACCTACATATCTCATAATCTATTGATTAAACTCCAACCATTCCTTTTACAGCCATCATAATCCAAACAATATGAACAGCTATTATTCCTCCATATTTTAGGAATATGAACCTTAAAATTTCTATCCATCCAAATATTTTGGCCGACTATTCATATCTCATTGTATTCTATCCATATCTTCTGCTTCTACCCTTCATATTTTATAATCTAATAATTGTACTACCTTCATCCTTCACCTAACCTTCATAATTCATAATCTAATAATTGTACTACCTCCATCCTTTCTCTACAGCTACCCTTCATATCTCATAATCTAGTAATCATACACTATCCAGCCTTTCTACAATCTAGTAATCATACACCATCCTTTCTACAGCTACCCTTCAGATCAGATCTCATAATCAAGTAAATGTACTCCATCCATCCTTTCTACAGCTACCCTTCATATCATAATCTAGTAATTGTACTCCATCCATCCTTTCTGCAGCTACCTTTCATATCTCATAATATAGTAATCATACTCCATCCATCCATCCTTTCTACAGCTACCCTTCAGATCTCGAAATCTAATAAGTGTACTCCATCCATCCCTCTACAGCTACCTAACCCTAATCCAATCAATATGAACAGCCGTTAATTTCTTCCTTTACCCTATTAAGCTACCTACCTCTAATCTAATCAATTACACACTTAACAGCTACCTAACCCTAATCCAATCAATATAAACCGCCGTTAATTTCTTCCTTTACCCTATTAAGCTCCCTAACCCTAATCCAATCAATTATACACTTACACAGCATTGATTCAAGGAAAACATAATAGCTTTCATAGAAAATTCATACACAGGTGTGATAATGTGCGAAAACTACACCAGAACATCCTTCAGAAAAGACGTTTCAAAAGCGACTCCTGTTACCATATATTTGACATTTCTTACATAGTCATGTCATACATGCATTTGACATTTCTTACATAGTCAAGTCATAACGTGTTTCTATGTGGATGTCTCTGTAAACATATCTACTAGTAGTTAAGAACCTTCCAAAATGATATGAAGAAACTCTGGATTGTTTAAATGATTACCATGAAACTCTGAAAAGATATCTACTAGTAGTTAAGAAACTTCCAAAATGATGTGAAGAAACTTTGGAATTTTTTAATGATTACCATGAAACTCAACTCTTTCCTGTTTTCCAAAATGATGTCACTTTGAAATGTTTAAATGATTACCAAGAAACTCAACTTCAGAATAGTGGATTATATATTTTCAAACGAGTGTATTTTGACAAAGTCCATTAAAAAATTTACTAAGTTCTTCAATTTTCATCAATATGCCTAAGCCCTTCTATTTTTATTGATATGCAAATATACAAAAACAACCAATCTAAAAACAGCAATGAAGCTATACACATCCATTCACTTCCACAAATTTAAAAGTAATCCACCAAGCTACATTTTCAATGTTGTAAGAGTTCAGAACAGCTCCCATTCATTGATATATTCAATAATGCTCAAGATTGAAGTAAACATTGAGAAGTACACTGTTCATAACCGTGCATGTATATAAATATATATATATGTAATATGTACATACATATATATATAAATGAAAGAGGACTAGAACTCCGACTATCTATCAACTTCACATAATCATGTACTGTGCAGTGATCTCAGACCACCCTAATCGCGCTGCTGAGGCTTCCTTTGGAATTTAAACTTATATTCCTTGAAGGAAGTGCAATGCTAAGACTCAAATCTGTATTTTCCCCACAGTGTACATGCATACCAGCAACCATTGGCTTCATTCCGTTTCCATTACCTGAACTAGTGCTACTAGATGTCATGAGCTCCAATTCTGGCCACAGCGACAACTGAAAGTTCTGTGGTGCACTACTCAGCCATGGGATTTTTTCCTTGGCAGGTGGATCAGTAGTACTGGACATACTAGATGTATCTTCTTCTGAGTTCACAGCACCATCATGGGCTGCCTTCTCTTCAAGTACTGGATCCACTGGTTGCGGGGATCTTCCTAGAGATAAAGTTGGAGAAACACCAAATGAATATAGCTCTAAATTAGCCGATACCCCCAAAGCCGAATGGTTTGGCGAAAACTCATAGAGGTTTCCCAATGAATCTTCTCTTCGGAGCGAGCTTGTGACCTGCAACAGAATAAAATTAATTAGAATATAAAGTCCTTACCATAAAAAAAATAATGGTTAGTTCCAGATGTGAGGACCAAGGTGAATGAATGAATGAAAGGATATTTACATGGGTATCATGAGGACACATGTCAAAAAGACTGGATCGACGTTTTCTTTTATTAAGATTGCTCTGCCTTAGGAAATACTTCTGGGCATGGCTGGCTACTTGAGTAGGCGTTCTGGTCGTCACAAAATTTCTGGATATCCCTCTCCAGTCACCCTTCCCAAGCTTCTCCAGTCCATACAAGAACATCCTGTGCTCTTCCTCCGACCATGGGACGCCTGCACGTTTAGACCCATATCTTATTAACGAAAAAGAGGAAAACCCAAATATAATTTTTTTTTAAAAATGAAGCATTATCATCTCATTATTGTACTGACAGAAGTGCTTTACAATAGTCTGGGGATGATTGCAGCGAAACAAGTGAGGTGAGTTGCTTTGGGAGGGGCATTCAAAAAATGCCTAATATCTGGGGAGCTATGCTAGAATTTACAGGCAAAGTTTTCCATCTCTATTCATTTTTTCAGATTTTAAGGTTTTGGATCGATTTAGAGAGGACCAAAACCCCGGGGCAGAGTTCCTCCATTGGTGGAACTCCGACTACTGGAGTTATGATGAAAAAACAAAACAGACCAGAAATGCAAGCAATTTGACTGCCCCCAAGCAATTTGACTGCCCTTATCACACACCAGGTGGTTTACAACTTTACAGCCTGTGTGGGATTTATTGCAAGGAAAGAAGCAATGTGCTTTACAGTTAGCAGCGAGGTAGAAGAGTAGGAGAGGAGTATTAATGTGTAACTTAATCTAATGTATAGATATATCACTAAATAACATCACATAAATAGCAACCACATGCCAAAGAACCTTACCTTATAAAGCATGGTACAGCCAAAGACTACCTACAAGGTATGGCACAGATGCTATCACATGAATCTAGAGATTTGCAATCAAAACTAGTTTCAGAACTGGCAAAACTTTTGGTGTGAGCAATGCCTTATAAACCATCCCTCTCACAATCACAATTATTATGTATGTGCAAATAATGTTTTTGGAGAGAAGCAAGGTGTTTTATAGCCTGCTTTTACACCTAGAGTGGGGGATAAGGTAGAGAAACAAAGTGCTTTATAACCTGTCGAGGTAGAGAAGCAAAGCGCTTTATAACCTGTCGAGGTTATTGCGCTTTATAACCTGTCGAGGTTATTGCCTGAAGAGAAGGGAGGCTGTATTGCCTGAAGAGAAGGGAGGTGCTTTACAGCCTGGTTATTGCCTCGAAGAAGGGAGGTGCTTTACAGCCTGGTTATTGCCTCAAAGAAGGGAGGTGCTTTACAGCCTGGTTATTGCCAGATGAGGAGCCAGTGCTTTTAAAAGCCCATGAGGGAGTTGGGAAATCTATTACAGTGCACTAAGAGGACGAATTGGGTGTTGGCTGAGCTGTGGCTAGCAGTTAAATCGGTGAAAGTTTTTCATCAGTGAGATGGTGTAGTACCTTAAGATGTCTCCTTTGGCATCTAATCTGGGAATCCTCATATTGGCATCTCAAACTCAAAGCAGGACCGGAGGAAAATATCAAACTCAAAGCAGGATTGGATTGGAGGGAAATAAGTCGAAATATCAAACTCAAAGCAGGATTGGAGGGAAATAAGTCCATGACTCGACAAAAAAATGGGAAAAAAATGAGGATGTACTGGGAAAATTGAATATCGACATTAATACAGAGGATGCAGAAATACTGAGGACAAATTGGGCATGTGGAATATGGACATTGATACTGACAATTTAAACCAAGCAAAACCATTAGGCACATTGAATATGGACATTAATACTGACCATTTAGACCAGGATTGTGCAACTAGGTTGCTAAGCAGAATTCACACAAAATGGCCATGGAATTCTAGATTTGCAACCTCAATGACCATATCAAACCCGAGGCCATACAGGTCTGTGATGTGCTGGTTGTAATCAACAATAACACAGCCACAAAACCCCAACTGATGAAACCAAGCCATCAATCAAACACAACAAATCCAAATCTGCCAAAGCTAACAAATACTACTACTGAGATCGAGAGATGAAGGAAGAATTTTGGCTTCGAAGGATGTGATTTGACCCCACGCACCTTTCTTTCTCTCGCGTGCATTGCTGGAAGAATGAACAAGCCCATCAGACAAATACCCATCCTGATCTGCAGATCCACATTCGCTTGTTCCCGAAGAGTGATTGATATTGTAAAGTGAACGATATTGACCAAGATTGCCCAAACTAAGGCTCTTCCTCATGCAGGCCAGGCCATCGTTTGTAGCAGTGAGCCTGACCCCAAATAGTTTCACAGATCCTCTATCAGGACAGGCTCTGGAGCTATGCCCACTTTGCCCACACTGGGAACACATCCTCAACAATTCTTTAGCCATTGTGATTGACCTTGGCTACAAGAAAACCAATTGAAGAGACCGGACCTTAATATGGATTCCAGATCCAGAGCCAAGATTTGGATCTGCTGTCTCGCAATCCCAAAAAGAGCGCATACAATTAAATAGATCACGGAAGACATACTGCCAAAGTCAGAAGATTACTGAGAGCCGAGGAGGCAAAAGCAACCATTCTATCCAAAACTGTGGTCCAGTTGAATCCTCTCCTGCCTGTATCATTCTACAGCCATCCATCGGCCTAGGCTGGATAGGCTTTGGGTGTTATATCTGTTAGCCACGTATCTTGTACGTGTGCCTAATGGCAGAACCTCGAGCTCGATTCGCCCACGGACCACGCTGATGTCAATATTCGCCATTAAAACAGCTAACTTATCCGCTGTCTGTATAAATTTATTTAACGCCCCCGTCTACCCACCATTTTGCCAACATGCATCCTCCCTCTTGATTATTTTAATTGAATTTGGTTACTGATTTTACAGCCCTGCCCCCACAGAGTTCTAATTTTCTAATTATGTTTTAGATTCATGACCATCCATAGTGGCAGCTACTTATCAATATTGAAAACAATTAATTATCGAGGCATCATTTCAGGTACACCATTAATTAATATGTTATTATGGGCATTGTATATGTCCAAAAAATTTCATTTTCTTTGAAGTAAAATACAGGTTTTTTGAGATTTTTGATTTATTGAAAGATTCTTCAAACTATTAAATTATGAATATGTCTTAGTCATTGAATGTAAATTGAATATTTGAAATTAAACCTCATTTACGTATATTGATGATAATTAACCTTCATTTAAATTAATTTTGGTTTATGTGATCTTTAATAAAAATAAGAAACTATTCCGTTTGTGGAGATGAATGTTCTTAAATTATTATAATTTCAATGAGATAGAAGGTTAAGTAAGTTCTTAATTTAACAAAAAAATTGAAATTAAAATTTTATGTGGTATATAGGGCAATCTAAAAGGAAGTTTTAGGAAAGCAACTCATAAGACTTAGTTCTTATTTTAACTATGTGGATCTTCTTCTTTACCTAGTTAAAACAAAGAGATAATTTTGATCTTCAAGATTAGGGTTAATGACCTCTTTGTAATATCTTAATTTTCTTTTATCTTCTAAATTTTTATTGGAGCTTCTATTTGAACTTCTAAGTAATAATATTTTTAATATCATCTATATGACAATCTAGCTTGAGCCTTAGGTGGTTTTGAATGGAATTAAATTTTAAGTCTCCAAAGTTATTTAATTTTTTCTTGTACATTAGGTACCAAGTAATAGCTATACTCTCAATAGGTAAAAGATCCACTTCAATGAACAAAATAAGATATGATGTATTGTTTTTAATTAATAACTCAAATTTAAATTTAAATTTAAATAAATAATAATAATAATAATTTAATTTTAAAATTATAATCAAACTAAATAATTATATATAAAATCTTTTGTTTACGGGACAAGAAACCTTTTAGTACATTTATTAGATTACTCCTTTTTCTTTCTTTAAAATATTTTTTTTAATAATTAACCTAATCAAAAAATAATTTACTAATTATTTATTATTGAATAATACTTTTTTTATCTATAGAATCTATGATTCATAATGACTTTAGTTGTTCAATGGTCTCCCTATCGACTTTTAAAAAAAATATTATAAATTAATAAATTTAGATTCATAATTACTTTAGTTGTTCAATGGTCTCCCTATCGACTTTTTAAAAAATATTATAAATTAATAAATTTAATAAACTCATATGTAAAATAAAATATAATAATAATTATATTTATTAAATGTTACATATATTTTTAGCTTTAGAATCTCCGATTCATAATGATTTTCGTTATTCAATGGTCTCCTTATCACGTTTAATAAAATATTATAAATTAATAAAATCATGCAAAAATAAAATATAACAATTATATTAAAATATTGAAAGTTTGCACCTTCAAGTTACTATTCAGCGATGGACCAATTTAACTAATGCTACGCCAAGGTAAAGTGATATGAAAGATACTTCAACCTTTTTGCTAGGAAACGTTGGTTTTCGAAGGAGCATTCTAGGTATCTCGTTATTGAACATATTTATTTATTTTTTACCTTTAAGAGAGATCACTTTGGTTGCTTGGAAGGGTATGAACTTTTTAGGGTTCTTAAATTCAAGGCAGTGTGACTGAGTTGAAATTTTATTTAATGTAGGAAAATAAAAGGAATATCAGTGTTAATAAGGTGCATTTTGAGTGGTTGAGAGAAAAAGTAGTTTGCTTTTTTATTTGGGTTTAAATTCCATTTTGTGACATGTTTATTTGTTTACTCTTTTGTGAATTGATTGTTGTTGAGATGTTGATTTGGCTTTCAACCTTGAAGAATTTGATTTTATCCTCAATATCATAATTGGAAAGAGGCCAAGTGCTTGGTTGGTTTCCCTTAGAAATACATTACCTAAGACAAAAAGGAAATTATTGTATGCTAAAAAATGCTTAGTGCATTGTCTCTTTTATCTCATAGGATGGCAATTATCTAAAAAAAAAATCATCTACAAATTTAAGTAAAGAAAGCGGAGATGAAAATGGTGTACCTTGGACCTTCTATAAGTAGGAAGCCCCCTGCAATAGCATCACCCACCTTGTGTGGCACATACTCGGAAGTCTACAAGGCACCATGAGCACAGAGTTAGTGGTGTTATTCGAGAATGTTGAGAAAAACAACCTAACTTTAACATCCTCCTTTTAAAACCACCCAAATAACAAGTTTATGTGCCTAGTAGGTAAAGATTAAGCTTCCTTAACGGAAATGATAAATGGGAACCCATCATCATCAATCTTGAACTCATAGTTGAAAGTTGGGTTCCCCATTAACCACATTAACTCCCTACCCAATACAAATATGTTTCATACTACAACTTGATCTCATTCTTTAAACTTATGTTTCATACTACAACTTGATCTCATTCTTTAAGCTAACCGGTTGACCATTGACTATAGATTTACTTACTATTGATGTTTTTAGAAGTTTGAAATGGTTATTGATGTTTTTAGAAGTTTGAAATGGTGTAACATTTATAATAATAATTAAATTTTTGTAATGTTTATTATTTTTTTAAGGAATAAATTCAACTATTTTTATATCTAAATTTTACAAAAAATTTCATTACCAAAACAAAATTATCAACTTTTTATCTCACTATTTTTAAAATCCTAACTTTGAAGTTCTCAAATATTGATGGTTTATGATATTCCCATAATATAATTCAACTTTTATATAAAATACTAAATAATAATAATAATAATAAAATATTTTATTCAAACAAAATAAAAACCCCATTTTATGGAAAAGATCTTATTATAAATTTATATTTCTTTTCATAATACCTTTCCAGCTAAGTAAATATAATGCATTTGCTTTAGTTTATAAAAGTTTCTTCCTCTTTTATCTCATCATTCTATCAAACATTAATATTTTATTAAAAACACTTTAAAAATATACCTTATAACTTATTTGTTCACATGGTACGCAAAAGCATTGTCCACCATACTCCATACTTTGAAACTAAGTAATACATTTTAAATTAAAATATAAAATACGAGTTTAAAATTTATATTTATAAATCATTTGGGCATACAAAGGTGTGGTAACCCTTATTTTGGAAACAAGTGCTACAATGGTGGTTGTGTCTCTATCATCAATGCATTTGAGGATGTGAAGTATTATTGTTGTTTTCACTCAGTGGTTAAAATTATTGAATTCAATTTTATACTTTACATTTTAAGAGGATTTCAATAGAGTTAATTTAGTAATGATTGAAAATTCAAATCTATATTATATTATAATTTAGTTTTAATAAATTATTATTTATTAAAATGTATATTTGGTGGATATAGACAAAATAAATAAATAAAAAATATAGTGTTATGATATGTTTATGGTGGGTAAATCTAGTAACAATGATTATGAAACCGTGTGAGGTTGTTTATAAAAAAGTGTTTTATTAATGTATATGAATTTTGTTCAATAAACTTGGTGGGGTTGTTTATAAACAAGAGCTGCGTGCAGCTTAGTCCCTGCCTTATAACATAGAAACAAAAATTAATATTAAATAATAATAAAACAAAATAATTTTTTATTTCCAAATTATTACATTAAATCTCCAGATTTCCAGATTTTCCCTAGTCCAAAGTACACTCTTATTTTCATCAGCTTTGCTGAGTCATTACCATGTATGAGTCATGTAGTTACTGCAGTAAATGAATCATATGTAGAATTTACTAGGAACAACTAGTTGCACAAAGACTTCTTAAATCAATTGGAAAATTTTGCTTCCATGCAAATTATTCTTTTGCAGTGATTACCTGCTACACTTAACAACATTAACTCTTGGTGATCCCATTTTCCGAGATAGTAGCAAATATACAACATGACCAACACTAGATATTTCAGTATGCTTCATGGCGAAATTGCAAGGCTTTAAACAAAAATGATTTTTGGTTTCTTTCGACTTATGGCCACTAGGCCACACCACCGATATCTTCCACAGCAAAAGCATCACATAGGTTGAGTATTAAAACAATAATTTTCTACCATGCGAACATTTAAACTACTTCCAGATTTTAATTTTAATGTGTCTAGTCACCCAGGGTCTGTGTCACATACCCTCCCATCTATCCAAGGCAAGGGAGGGAACATGATGCCAAGTTCTGGGTTTTCACATAATCTCAACCCATTCATTAGATTCATACAAATTAATAAAAACAATGTGTGTAGATGTGTTGGCTGCTTTCTTGGGCAGACCCGGGTTTTAATGAAGCGCAGCAACAAAACCCCTTGGCGCACTGGCCCTCTCGGCAACGAGCTGCGCGGCAGCTCGAGGTCTCACCCGAAGTGGCTATGGGGGGGTTAAGGAATCAAGTTTCCTTAACCGGGGTGACGCGGAGATAGCTTATCCTTGAATGGTTCCTGCGAAATCGGCGGTCGGACCTTCCCGCAGACCGCTCGGCGCAGCTGCGCGGGTCCCTTCCTCGGCAGGTCTACTGCGCAGTTTCTCCTTTCCAACGCAGCAGGCAACTATCTCTTGGGTTCACGCGCGAAACACTTCCTCGCCCTTCGCGTCTAGCGCAGTAACGCAGTCTGCTCTCGCCGCAGCGACTGAGCGTTACTACCTCTTTAGTACTTAAGATACTTATAGTTATCAAGGGACCTTTCCAACCCGCTCAAACAGTCACAAAGATAAGACAGAAGTCTTGCATACACAAGTAATGAACTCGGAATAGTTATCATTCACACAAACATTATAACAAGAAGATATAAGTGAAGCTCATCTCCTCGAGGAAAACCACGTCCTCAGGAGTCTTAGATTAACCAGAAAATGATAGAGTTATACAATATGCTGCGCACACAGCTGCAGCCTAGAACTTACAGGAAACTCCACGCACACAGCTGGGAGCCCTTTTCTCAAGCTTGTCTCCTCTCTATGGAGATTACAAAGGCACAGACGTCGACACAGACTGTCTGGCAACTCAGGGATTAGCTCCTCGGCTATCCAATTTCCTCTCTCTAGTTCTACGCACCAGGTAGAATTTACAGTGAAGGATAATCAACACATGATCTATCCCTTTAGACTGACTCTCTAACAGTCTAGCATCTAACTCTCTAACTCTTCAAAAAGGGAGGAAGAAGAACAAGAAGAAGAAGAAGAAGCAGCCCCTTCTACCCATTACAGTGATTCATCTATATAGGTAGCCATGACGGTCACACCTTTACAAAACTGTGGGCCTTTCCCAACAGTGATTCCCAAAAACCCTAACCACGCACATGGCTAGGTGTACTGTAGGCGCCGCTTGCAGTCACGTCGCCGCTTCCTGCAGGCTCCATGAATTCCGGCGCAGATTGTGGGTATGGGCGATCGTCCTTCGCCTTCAATGCTCTGGTCCGTTGCTCCTCCTTGATCCGAGCAACCATAACTTCTGTACTAAGCCTTTAAATGAGGGTAGCTAAGCCTTCTACTCCATCACCTTATTTATTATGGTAGCTGAGCCACCTTCATTCTTCGATGACGTGCGCGCGAGCTCCGCAATTTCCGGTCCGTGCTCTGTGCTGAGATCATCCATCTGGCACCGTACTGCGCACCGTCTCCTTCTTACCCAAAACTTAGTGCTTGTCCCAAAATTAGCACTTTCCTTTCATACTCGTGCTTTTTTCCCAAAATTCGCAGCTTTTACTATAGCTGCGACCTTGGCCCCAACAAGATGCAACTCATCAAACATGCACAGCGGAAATAAACAAATCATACACACACATTTCATATGCAGATAGCATATCAATATAATCATTAATTAAACGATGCAGAAGTAAATACACATAGAGAATACTTATCTTCATTGTGCAATTGTCCCAAACAACTAGCTATGTCGTCGCAACGTTCCACCCAACCATAGGCCAGTTGTGTTCATCAATCTCTCAACACAACTGCCACCCCCGAGTTGGGCATGATTCTTACAAGGAAAAGGGGACATTCCAGCTCATTCACAGCCAATTAATCATTTCATCTCAGCCAAGCCAGTCCACAGCTGGGTTTATCAGGCTAGATCTAAACCCTTAGCACTTATGGATGCTTTCACTCAAGCTCAAGCCAAAGAAACAGATACCCATTACCCATACCCCAACGTACTCTTTCTACACACAGCAAAAATGACCATTGGGCAAGGATACACATTTACAACAAGGGTATTTTACAAAAAAGGCTCCATGGATTTTTCCCAAATCGTGGCTCACCAAAACGGACTGTGGGCAGGGAAAATTCGTCCCCAGGGAACAACCCGATTTCTCCCACATGTCATGAGCATTTCAAATGGCCAAAACGGCCTCATTGAAACCCCAAATCGATCTGTTCTATTCCCCATTGGAAACCAAAACAAAAACGCCCTTCCCAGTTGGAAGGATGAAGGGAAACACAGGAGATCCATGGAGGAAAACGCCCAAGTGGCTCCCAACTCGTGAGGGAGGAAGACCCGTTGATGGATAATGGCTTGGGGAGAAATTCCTGGCTCTTTTCTTGCCCAAGAAGAAAAAACACGATTTTCCATGCAGGGTGGCTTTCCCATACCCGAATTTGAACAGTCATACCTCTCATTCCCCAAGGCATTAACTACCTCAACCAACTCTTGGGAGAAATCAATGATTGGGTACAAAAGTCAACATGGGTAGTTGAGGATTTGATGGGTTACCTCATTGACATTTGGCTTGACTTGATTGGCTCAAGGGTTTGAATGTTTTCCCTCCCAATTCCTTGTAAAAATCATGCCCCCATCTCTTTGTTGCATTGCATAGCTAGTTGTGGGTATTTTATTAAAATGCATATTTACATGATGTTGAAATTCCAATGTGCCTGGCTAGCACGCAAACCGTATGCACCAATAAATCGATGGCGGGGCCTTGGCCTTGAGCTCCTCATCATGATTTTATAACAATATTACATCATTTACATTTGAATGTAGTGGGGTCAAGGTTGGGATGTGACAGTCTGTGTGACTATTATACTAAGCAAATAACCAACCAGGCCAATAGAATGTTTGCTGCTATCAATATTTGACAACCCTTACAAGTAATTGCTCTAGGACAACTACAAAAATTTCTAGATTACTTAAAACAAAACCCCCAAGGCATGAATTCAATTCAAAAACTCCCATCATCAATCTCCTTCAAAATCCATGTACATCATCAGCCTAAGACAAAGTATCTAGTCTATTGATTTCCGACATATACAAAATTTACTTGCATTATCTCAGTTGTAAGCTTATACAATATTTGTAGTGAGATCACAATTAAAGGGATCCCTGACAGTATGGATATGAAAAGCAAAAGGAAAACACATGCAAGAGATATACCAGAAAATCAAATGTTAATTCAATTTCTTACAGGAGCTTCAGTTTCGGCCTTGGCCCTCTTTGAAAGTTTCAAGTCAGATACATCAAATTTTGGTCTATCGAACTCCTCATGCAGAAAAGCACAGCTAGCTCCACAACGACAACCATTTGGTATGTTAAAGTACAAGCAAGGTTTGCAAAATTTGGATCTACTTGGATCTCCAAATGATCTTTCATTATTAACAAAATTACCACCTTGGCACTTTTGTTCTTCAAACTTATCTGCCCCACCATGTTGCTGAATAAGGTCTCTGTAGTACTAAATACCATGTTGATGTTTGATCTGATCATTGTCATTTTGTAAACCATGTTTTTGGATAAGATTCTTGTAGTATTGTTCATCTGGAAAACTTGATTAATTCACTGAGGCGGTTGTTGATGCAGTAGTTGAAGCTCCCATTTAAGGCTGACATACACCCATAGTGGTTGAATCAGAAATTGTCGCATGCATTGACAAAAGATGTGAATTTTCCTGTCCAGCCATCGGAGGAAATGGAGACGAGGAAGCCATAGATATAGAATTTTGTGCCACTCCTACAGGTACACCAAAGCTTTTCACTTTCGTATTACAGAGATGTGAAGCCCCTTGAAAATTGCCACATGCCATTTCACTTGTAACTAGACTGCTCCTATTATTTCCAATTACTCCCGAGGAAGCAACTTCACATGCTCCTTGCAGTTTGGACATAGTTAATACACTCTGATCGTGGCCAACATTGCAAGGAGTATTAGGTGCATCATGCTTGCTGTCAATTGCCTACAAATTAGGCATCAGGTCCATTTGAATATTATTATTTCTTTTTAGCTGAGATGTCAATGTTTCAATTATTTGTGGATTACTGAGTATTGTAAGCACCATATCATGATCGAACATGTTTCCCTTTTCATTATATTTTGGTATTATTAAGAGCTACGTGCAGCTTAGTCCCTGCCTTCTAGGTGAAGAAATAAATAGATTGAAAAGAACAAATTATTGCATACCAAATCATTGTTAAAGAGTAAATTATTTAAAAGAAGAAATTCATTATTTAAGGACACATTTTCTATGTGTAGTACTTGGCTTCATCATGGTTCTTATGGAAAAGAAATTAATTATGATAAATCTAGTAAGATTGTTTAAGAGACCGTATTTTAAGAACATTTCTATCATTAAAACCAATTTATTAAAAGTTGGAAAGAATGAATGCATTAGCTATCATATGAAGTAGTTGTCGCTTGAATAAAACAATATATGTGAATTTTGAGCTTCATTTGATCAGTAATGTTCAAACAAGATTAGGTCACATCACAAACCAAATTATACTCATTTTATGAAGATATCTCTACATATCTCCAATCTTTCAAATCAGTCAATAATGTCCATTAAATGTGTACTGGAACCAATATGCTTGATTATAGTTTCCATTGAGAAATCCAAAACCAAAAACTTCAACTTGCATATTGCCAAAGCATACCCTGCATATGACTAATAGCGATGTATGATTCAAAAAGTCCCCAGCGAAAGCACCTTGAGTCCCTTGTGTGACATACTCGACTCCATATCCACTTTGTGATGCCTATAAAATGTCAAAAAGTGAGGGTTTGCTTCCAAACATATCTTCACCAAGTTAGCAAACCACCAAATATTGTTAACCAAAAATAAATATTTAATTGAGTGGAATATTTTGCTACATTGTAAGCCACATGTGATCCTTGACTCTTGAAATCTTACCAAGAAAGCCCTACATAAGATTATTTCCTGTCAATTTTCTGCAACCACTTTGTAAAATAACTTACAATTTTCAGAAGAAAAAAATTATATATTGTTTACAAAATAATATATGTTTGAATATATTGGGGACGAAATTTAGCTTATGGTTTTTTTTTAACTTTTTTCCAAAAAACGATTCATCAATTTGCCTTTTTCCAAAGATGATTTGCCCAAATTCCATGAGATAGGTTTTTTTTTACTCTAAAAATTGCCAAAATTGTCCAAAGACTATATAAAGTACTTGGAAATTTGAATCTTTTTTTTAAATCGCCAAACATTTTATGGTTGCAAATTTAAGAATTAGTAAGAATCATCAAGGTTTTGACACTTTAAAAAACTTATGGATCCTTAAAATTTTCCCTATATTGAGCTACATTTTAGATTGAGAGTTGTAATAATAAGATCAAGTTTAAAAGTAATGAAAATTAGTTGAAAGAAATTCATTATAAAAGAAGTCAAGTGAATCAAGTAAGGGCATCT
Organism: Larix kaempferi; assembly: GCA_027924585.1. Taxonomy (NCBI): domain Eukaryota; kingdom Viridiplantae; phylum Streptophyta; class Pinopsida; order Pinales; family Pinaceae; genus Larix; species Larix kaempferi. The sequence goes on along the minus strand of BSBM01000372.1, from coordinate 46,643,351 downwards.
TCTATATTTAACTATTGTTGGTATTTATAATGATAAGGGATTATCTAAAGGAAACAAGTTATGTAGGTAAACTCTCGCGAGATTAATCACTATCATCTTATATATAATGGGCACTCTCTTATATGCAATGAATATTGTCCTTTTAACGAGAAGCCCCTACGACCTTGACTAGCAAGATAAAATTCTTAACAATTTATCCACTTACTTTGAGATGTTAATAAAATTAGTATAATGAAAGTAACGATCATTAAACCAATCAAAATTTCTATCAGGTTTTTGTTTACAATAATATCAACTTAGAAGAACTATGTTTTTAAAAGTATTTTGGAATTGATTTTTATCACAAGTTAAGTTGGATATGTATGTAAGGTTGAAGGAAGGATCAATAGAACGTTGAAAAGTTTTTTCTAATGTTTAGAACAATTATAAAATTACAAAGTTCCAATTTTGGGAAGAAAAACATAACCATCATTTATCATCACCAAAAAAATTTGTAAAATTTAAAGTTATAAATTTTCTAAAAAAACAAAAAAAATTAAAACAATTCTATAAATATTTTATAATAAATAACCTTAAAATTAAAGAAATATGCCATATCCCATCCTCATTTAATACACTAGTCTTTCTCCATTTGCAAGTAAGGCTATGAATGGGTAATCACTTTACAAATATAAGTAATTAACATGTTTAATAACAAGGCTTCCTATCATGGTTAGGAATATAAAAAAAAATGCTCTAGACTCAAAAGTGGTTGGATTGAATATGTGTTTTTATGGATTCACCGCTAAACAATAGTAGTTAAGGTCATCCTTCAAAATATTCATTTTATTATAGCTAATTATAAAAAGAACATCCATATTATATCTAATTTTAAAAAGAAAATATATAATGATGAAAAATTTTATAATAAGATAAAAATGATTTATTATAAAAGGAAACAGCAATCCCGAGTTAAAAGTTCAAAGCAATGTATCATCAACAACTAATTTAAGGAAGTAAACAAATAATTAATACATTTTCTATCATCTTCATAAAGGAAAAGAAAACACCTTAACATAAAATGTCTTTAAAATTCGAGCACTTTCTTGTATTACTCTCTTTTTTTAAGTAAATTATTTCAAGGAAAACTTCTTTGTACTTTTCCTCATTTCGAGAATGGTACCCTAGGTAAACCAATATTCATATCAAGGATGGTGCCTGGGTAAACCATGTATTCTTCAAGGCACGAGGTCAAGTCAACAACAAAGCTCGAAGTCGGTACAACAATACACTCATTAGGAGATGAACATGTCACTTACCAAAATAGAACATTAGTGAAGAGAATAACACTCCATCCCACAACCACTAAAACTAGACATAATTAACTCTACTAAACCTATATAAATATTAAATTTGATTCTCAAAATATTTATGATATAAATTAATTTTCACTTATTATCTTATAAAAAATAAGAGAATTTTAAAATTTTATTTCCAAAAACAACATATTAAATTCGTTAAACTAAAATTAAAATATTAAAATATTAATAATCATTTATATAAAAATATGTAAATATAAATCAAATAACTATTTATTTTTATTGAATAAAAATATGTAAAAGTAAATAAAAATATTTTTTTTATTTTTATTGATGATGATGATGATGATTAACGTCCAATGAAACCTTTTTTTTATTTTTATTGAATAATATGGTAATTAAAAGTAAATAATAAAATAAAAAAGATATAATCTTTTGTTTATTAAAAATAAAAGTTAACCACCATAATTATAACAATTACTAAAATCTACTTTGGTTTTAAAAATAAATTCATTTCAAATATAAATGAATGATATGAATAAATTTTAATTTACTTTTTATAAAAGTCAAAAAATAATTGATTAAAAAATAATAAATTAAAATAATCATAATCATACAAATATATAAAAATAAATAAAATAACTTTATCTATTTTTTATTCAACACAACAAATATATATTAATGATAATTTTATGAGAGTACATACAAGAGCTCTAAAGATGGGACAACTCAGGTTGGAAACCCTAGGTGGATCCAGGCTGTGCTGGAATCTTTATAAAGTTTTGTCAGTATGGTGTATGAGGAGGCATTGGATTATGGAGATAATGTATTGTCGAATTTGCCATCGATTTTTCATACCCATGAGGAGTTATTGGAGATCTAGCACTACTCCAAAACATTTAGTGTCGGCTTCAGGAAAAAGGGTCTTGTGGACAGTTTAGAGGTTGGGACAAGTGGTGCATTCAACGAAGTCATACCTCCAACTAATGCTAGTTAGGTTTTTGGGGTCTTGAAACCCCACTATGTTGTTTTGTCTCCAAACCCATCGGTGTTAGGTTGACAAGAAAAAAAACCCTACCTTACAATGTTCTACTTCTCTAGCCAGTCGTGATATTCCTCCCCCGCCCTCAGTTGTGTCCAAATGAAATCTCAAATGCTTAAAAGCCAAGAAGGATAGGGTTTCTATGGTTCTTGTTCTAGATATCGACCTTCAGAAAGTGCAGGCTCTCTCTTCCAGGGCTTTAGTTAGGAATTTTATGGGGAAAATGGTGTCTAGAGATGCACTTTTTCTCTAGTTGGAAGAACAATGGAAGCCTCGCTTGGGTTATATGCTTGAGTTCCATATCCTAGTTAAGGGTTGGAACTGTCTTGAATTCAAAAGTAGTGAAGATTTCACATTCATTTTATCTAACACATGTCTTTGGGGTCCTTTAGGTCGCATCTTGAAATGATGGTCTTTGCGTTTCGATCCAAGAATCAATCCTTTCTCTACCCAACACATTTGGGATTTATTGCATGGTCTCATGTTGGCTTTATGGACCGAGAAGGTATTGAGGTCCATTGCTTCCAAGCTCAACAGATTCCTAGTTGTTGAAAAGGATTTCTCGACCTCAACATATAAGCGTATTGCATGGGCTCTGGTGAAACTCAATTTGAACTAGGGTATTCAAGCGGATATTGAGATAACCTATAGATTTGTCACTTTCCTCCAACCACTTGACTATTGGAAGATGTCTTTTCGATGTCCCTTTTGTCATCATACAGGTCATTTGCATCGTGACTGCTCATGCTCACTTAAAGACGATGTGGGTAGTGTTAAGATTCAATATGCTAAGACATAGAATATCAGTATTACATTCCATTTCACAACAATAGCATATACAAGATCACTGAAAGAACAACAAGCACAACATAAACACAAGAGACACAGATTTATCCTGGGAAACCCTCATGGGGTAGAAAACCCAGCAAAGCTTCCTCAATATAGATGACCAGCAAATACAAAGATGTAATCCTCAACCATGAGCTCCTTCTCCTCCATAGTATATCTCTCTCTCACTTATGCGCTAATCACAATTGAGTGAATGTGTGTGTTAAATAAGGAACACACCTCCTCTATTTATACACAACTCCGACTTGTATTTTACATTAACTAGGTCAGCCCCAACTTAATCACTTAACCTAATGTGGCAGGGCGGACCCCACTAGGGTGGTCTAATAACCCCTTTAACCCACATGACTCATACAGGGCCGACCCCCACTAGGGAATTCTAATAACCCAAGTTGCCACATTCTCCACGGAGGAATAAAACATCTTCGGATATACAATAAGGTCTTCACGGAGGAATGAAACATCTCCGGAAGAATAAAGTACAAATATAATATTCTTAGAAGTTACAATATCTCAACACTCCCCCTTAACGAGAAGGATATTATAACAACATCTGCAGGAGAAAGGAGTCATCAACTACATCATACATGATACATTTATAAATAATTGGAAGCTTTCTTTATACATCATCAGTAACTCAAGCAGTTATTGGAACATCAACATCTTCAGTACTGAATCTTCATCTTCTACAGCACTTGAACAGCTACAGCCACATCAACATCTGGATCCTCACAATCAAAAGCATCGTCGTCACACGATCATCATCATCACACGATCATCAGCATCGTCATCACACAATCATCGGCATCGTCATCACACGATCATCAGCATCGTCATCACACGATCCTCAGCATTGTCATCACACGATCATCGGCATCGTCATCATACGATCATCAACATCATCATCTAGATCATCACGATCCACATCATCATCATCTAGACCATCACGATCAACATCATCGTCATCTAGACCATCACGATCAACATCATCGTCATCTAGACCATCACGATCAACATCATCGTCATCTAGACCATCACGATCAACAACATCATAGCAGCATACCCTGTAATACACATGATCCATTTAAGACACCATAACATGTCTTGGGACGATGCAATCCACTCGTCAACTTAGACAGAGTCTAAGGACCTCTTTTTCGAAGACATATGTCTACGGATCAATTCAGGGACCGAAGTCCAGGATGATGCAATCCCCTCTCATCCACTAGGGACCACTTCTCGGAGACATATGTCTACAGATCAATTCAAGGACCGAAGTACGGGGATGATGCAATCCTCTCTCGTCCACTAAGGACCACTTCTCGGAGACATATGTCTACGGATCAATTCAGGGACCGAAGTCCGGGGATGATGCAATCCCCTCTTGTCCACTAGGGACTACTTCTCAAAGACATATGTCTACGGATCAATTCAGGGACCAAAGTCCGGTGATGATGCAATCCCCATCACGTACATTTTGAACTAGTGGTTCCGGGATGATGCAATCCCCATCATGTACATTTTGAACTAGTGGTTCCGGGATGATGCAATCCCTATCACATACATTTTGAACTAGTGGTTCTAGGATGATGCAATCCCCATCACATACATTTTGAACTAGTGGTTCCGGGATGATGCAATCCCCATCACGTACATTTTGAACTAGTGGTTCTGGGATGATGCAATCCCCATCACGGTGCCAGTCCTTTTTCATATTAGATGTGACTTAGATTAAATCTAGGATTTTATCACCTGTGAATGATCACCTGCTGCTGCACTGAGCAGTCCAGGAGCGAACATTACATCATTACAGGACCTGCGAATGCTCACCTGCTGCTACACTAAGCAGTCCAGGAATGAACATTGCATCATTCCAGTCAACCACGGAGCTAGTACTATTTCAACTGGGGTGTGACCTAGATCATATCTAGGATTTAGAACCTGTGAATGATCACCTGCTAATCCAAGAGCGAACATTACATCATTACAGGTTTTGTGAATGATCACCTGCTAATCCAGGAGCGAACATTACATCATTACAGGTTTTGTGAATGATCACCTACTGCTATGCTGAGCATTCCAGGAGCGCACATTACATCATTCAACGACATCTTTCTCGAAGACAAGAGTCTATGGATCTGTTCAGGGACCTAAGTCCAGGTATGATACAATCCCTCCTCGTCCACTTATAAAAATTCTAAGGACCATGCATCGACCTCATCATCATAACCAGCAACCTCATCATCGACCTCATCATCGAAACAGGTAACCTCATCGTCGGAACAGGTAACCTCATCATCGATACAAGTATCCACATCATCGATACAGTATCCTCATCAATACAATATCTACATCAATGATACAGTATCCTCATCAATACAGTATCCACATCATCGACACAAGTATCCTCATCATCGATACACGTATCCATATCAACACAGGTATCCTCATCATTGACCTTACTGTCAATATAGGCAATCTCATCATCGATACAGGTATCCACATCGATACCAGTATCCAAATATTATCATCAACCATATCACTCCCCCTTTCGAGGAGGGTCCTTCTGAATGACACCAAGATTGTCTTAGAAATACTCAAACTCTTCTCGAGATAGAGGTTTGGTCAATACATCAGCAGCTTGTTCGTCAGTGCTCACATACTCGAGCTTGATAGCTCTTTTCTGCACCATATCCCGTATATATAAAAATATCGGATCTCTATGTGCTTTGACTTATCATGGAACACTGGATTCTCTGTCATCTTGATACAAATCTGGTTATCGCACAGGATCACAGTGGGGTCCATCTCTAAGTCAAACAGTCCTGATAATAGCTTTTCGAAGCCATACCGCTTCACAACTAGCAGAGCAAGCAGCTATATATTCCTCTTCAGCTATGATGAGAGCCACACTAGACTGCTTCCTGCTATACCACGAGATCATGGCAGATCCTAGACAATAACATCCTCCCGATGTACTCTTCCTATCTGATACGCTTCCTGCCCAATCAGCATCTGTGTAGCCATACAATCTGAAGTCATGATCTCCACGGTAATGTAGACAAAAATCTATTATACGCTTCAGGTACCTCATCACATGTTGTGCAGCTATCAGGTGAACACATCTATTTTCCACTAGATACCGACTCAAGGTGTTTACAGCAAAACATATATCTGGCCTAGTGTTCGTCAGATACATCAATGACCCAATAATCTGTCTGTACAGAGTTACATCCACTAACTCTGATGAGTCATCCGCTAACAGCTTCAAGTTGGAATCCATGAGAGTGGCCATTTTAACACATCCAATCTTTTCAATATTTCTCAGCATACTTTCCCTGGTTGAGAAAGATTCCTTCTGAGCCTTTCCATACTTCCAAACCTAGGAAGTAATGCATCAATCCGAGATAATTCATCTCAAATTCTGTAGCTAGCTTCTTCTTGCTTTCCATGATCTATTTCTCATTCCTTGTCAGAAAGAGATCATCCATAACCTTAAGGTAAAGGTTAGGATCAACTTTACTTCTGGTAAATCCCAAGCTTGTCAAGAAACTGTCAATTCTCCCTCTGTGACTGAACATCATTCACACTCTGCATTGAGTGATCTTCTGCATATCTATCGGTGTCATCTCTCGTCAGATGGGTCTACTGATATGAGCCTCAAGATCATTCAAACTCTGTGGTGAGTTCCTTCTTGCATCCATCTAAGAGAAGAATGTCATCTGTATATAGACACCATCTTCAACCTTGTAGCAAAGGTTGAAATCCGCATCACCCATGGTGATCATTAAGCTCATCAAATGACTATCAATCTTGGGTACCTGTACAGAGCTTTCTTTAATTGAATCCTAGGATTTTTCTCGATTCACACTTCTTCTTTAATTACACCATTAAGAGAATGGTCTTATCTAGCCACTTGGAGCAAACATCTCATCATGATCCTCTTTCTCTTTCTAAGAGAATATTCCAGCCACGACCCTTCTATAGTGTGTTTGATTTGTAAATCTTCTTGTTGAACATCCATCACTTGTTCATCATTCTTCATGATTTTTCCTACAAATCAAAGTTAATTACATGATTAGTAATATTTCATAATCATCAAATCATGTTGACATTTCAATGATATTTGGCACAAAACTTTTCCATATCATGTATGCATACAGTGGCTATCTGGATGCCTTCCATCTCTACTAGAACATACTATCAAGAGCGTGCACAGCTCTCAGTATGTCAGCAAAGAGGTTTGATTCTAGATAAACAACAATGGAATGTTTGTCCAACTTACCCATCATATGCATATTAGTAGTATACTGTTCAATGCTATATGAATGCTTACACTATGCATGATATATTCTAGGAATACAAATATGCATACAACTATTACAAGCAATATCTTTTACTATTTTAGATATTCAAATAACAATTCAAATACTTATCTTTTATGGTTTCCTCCCGCTTGATCTTTATATGTCTTTGAACTTCTTATTTATCCTAGACCACTATGCATGCTCAAGTGTGCACTAGTGTCATCCTCATGATCTCATACATAATCATACATTCATTAGTATAGTCTTAAAACTATCAAAACATTATGTGTGGTCATGATCATTTCATACATAGGTACACTTACCTAAGATCCTAACACAAAGTAGGATTCTAACTTGATATAGGAAAAACATACCTGGATTATCATGCTTGGTTATGTCTTAACATACCCAAACAATATCTTCTTTGTTCTCTTCAATGATTTAGAGACCTTGTGCTAGAACCTGCATATCTCATGGGTTAAGCATAGTAGAACAAAGTCATACATACCTCGTAATTAGAGCTTCTATGTGATCAAAGATTATGAATGAAGGCTTTGTCTTCATGTCATCATCGTCATAGAACTTGACTTGTCTTTCTTGATGTACTTGTATCTTGTTAGCAGACAACAACATCCTTATACAACACCACAAGTGCATTAGTACAATCATAAGTGTCATAACCCTTGTTAGCACTCGGATTTTCCTTGGGCTGTATCAAAGAAACCCCGAGGTAACCTATTTCAAACCAATCTTTAGACTGAAAGTTGGCCTCCTTCAGCCAGAGAGGGCTCTCTCAGCAAATCTGCCATCCAATGTCACCACAACAGCAGTTTGACAATAAACTCAATGGCCAATTTGTAAAATAATAATAAAAACTTGTAGGCTTCGAATAATGTGGTTAGATCAACAGGAAATAAGATATCATTGGGCAATGGAGTCAAGAAACAGAAAAATAATAGATCAGCAGCCAAACAAATGTTTGTACAAAGGCAAGATAACTGTTTTATTACAGTCAATAAGATTTTGCAGGTGACAGGAAAGAATTAATGACAATCCATCAACAATGGGCATCAATTTTCGGATGAATCCACTGTTAACTTTGGAGAAGCAGGTGGATACTTGAATGCAATAAACTGAGGCATGGAAAATATGAATCTCAATTTATTTTAGACTTTCATTCAAGCATAGAAGAAAGACATAATGGAAAGAATGACAAAGAAGATTGACATGCACATGTAAAGAAAGGGAAAGTACGGACTGTAATTTTAAAACAACACATGAATCTTTGATAAAAATATGCTCAACTCTGAAATCTTTATTAATTTCTGGAAACAACTTCAAAAACCCAGAATGGACATTTTCGTTCCTGGGAATCCCCCCCTTTACATGTCTTTTTACATATCAATATATAGAAAGACGGCCTATACCTAATCTTGATTTCAAAACCTAACTGAAACTCTAAAAATAGAAACAGTTACAACTTATTTTTTATTTCAGGAAGTAAATTTGCTGAAAAATAGGCTTCAAAGACCTGGCTGTATATCTCAAATGGAGATAGCTGTATACATTTTGAGAGAGGTTTTTGTAATTGGGCGTGTTCTGAAGAAAAACCTCTTTCAGTTTCTGAACATTCTTCTCGGTTTGGCGGAAACAGCTTCTAGAAAATGGTGACTAAAACAGGCATTTTCTCAAAAACGTGTTATAATTGTCCCATTTGATTTTCTCTATGGGATATATCCCACATTGGTTGAGCGAGAAATAATCATGTTGTTTATATACCCCGACGCGCACAACACCTAATAACACATAGCACGTGTTATTATACTCCTCTTCCTCGGGAATGGTGGTTCTGCGTGGGCGGAAGGCGGTTTATAATACCACCGTCGCATGATCCGGATGAATAATAATGCGCCACGTGCTCCCGTGGTATTTAGTCCGCGACCGCTTTATAATTTTAAACTTCGAGCTACTTGAGTGAGCGGAATGAATGGTAGCCGCTTATCCAAACTTTGTCAAGACTTTGAGATTCGTGCCAAGACTTTGGTGATTGGGTTTGAATATTAATATAAAATATTTATATTAATAACTATAAACTTTTAAATTTTTAAACAAAGACTTGGGCATTTTGGAGATCCGCTATCTTTTAGCCATTCCACCATTTTAGAGCTTCACTAACTTTTTTAGAGATTCACCAGTGCTTTATCCGCCTAATTTGACCATATTGGCCAAATTTAGAAGCCCTGCCAATTCATTTATATGCTCTGCTAAATATAGAATTTTTCCACATTTCCATAATGGGCGGTTCCGCGCGGCGCCATAGTGGTTTCCAATACCATCCATCACATGCGCGGATGAATAGATATCGGACACGTGCCTTGGTGGTATTATGTCCGCTACCACCTTCCACCGTTTGCTGACGATTACTTTGGCGACGCGGGATTGATATTAGCCGCAGATCTTGATCCATAAAATCTCCGCCGTCGGAACCTGACTGGGGTTTAACCTTTCCACAAATTTGCTAGCGGACTTTATAAATATGGGTTTTTATAATGTATTTTTTGTATAAAAACCTTCATTTCAACCCTTTTGTAATAATTTCTTCTCTTTTAGGTCATTTTAGCAAAAACTCTAGGTTTCTTCAGATCTGGTGTCAACAACCCTAATCAATGAATGTCTTCTATCATTCACATGCATTCATTATCAAACAACCATAATTGTACTAACCTCAATAATATGAAGACAAACATATCATGAACAGATTTCAACACATACCTGTATCTCCTCAAGTCATACCTGTCAGGATTGCTTTTAACCCAATCCACATTGATTTGTTGAAACTGGATCTGGAGCTGGATTAAAGTTTGTCAGAGAAACCCTAAAACTTCAAACTTTGAATTTCAAACTTCTAAATGGATAGAAAGATGTGGCTTGCTGAGCTTAACAAGCTGGTATACTTCAATTTTGAAAACTGCAAAATTTGACCCCTCAAAACTGTCTTTGAAACTTTTGGATTCACTAGACAAGACCCGGAACTAGGGTTTGATAAAGCCCACCCTTATTCCCAACCAAAAGGTTTGATCCAAATCTCTAAGCTTTGATTTTTCTGAGGAGCTTCCAGCCGTGGTCACAGACTTAAAAAATTCCAACTTTTGCAGAAGCCCTAATTTTCCACCTTTCCGATCAAAATCCCAAACTAGGGTTTGATCAAGCCCAGCCTTCTGCCCAACCAAAAATTTCAAACTTGGTCTCTAAATTTCGATTTTGATGAGGATCATTCAACCGTGGACTCCGATTCCAAAAATTCCAACTTTCTCCGAAGCCCTAAATTCCCGCAGCAGTGATAAGCCAAGAATGAAGGTGCTCAGAATCCAATTCTATTTTGACAGAAATATGCACCTGATTATTTCTAGTGCATTTACAAATCCATAGGGTCTGAAAATTCTACCTATAGTAGCCTGACCTGTCATCTTTCCAACCCCACTGGTATGACCTCAATTGGATTCTCTGAGAGAGAGTTGTGCCAAGTGTCGCAATGTGACCTATTTATGGGATAAAACAGGAGAGCAAACTTGTACGGAGTGCCACATGTCACTAGTTCAACTTCGGATTCTGAAAAATGTACCTGAGAAACTATAGTCCATTGTCTACCTGTCATTTTTTACGAAATTTCATTTGGAGCTTCCTATCCCAAGTTGTGACATTTTTTCCTAGGTCACCTGTTTATGACTGAGATCTAGAAGAGGCAGAAACCCTAACTTGTACTGATCATAACTCACAAAGTACAACGAATTACAGTCTATCCTTTGGACACAAGGTACAGGGGGATGTTATCTACGACTTGTAAAGGTTTCATATCCTGAAACTTTGCCAAAATGGATTTATAGTGAAAGTTCCACGATGACTGGTTTTTTCTATATAAAACCCTAACCTTCAAATTGTCGCAAGTGAAGCAAGTGTTGTAAGTGCCATACATTGCCTTCCTTCAGGATAGCTCCGATACCATGTTAATATTCAATATGCTAAGACATAGAATATCAGTATTACATTCCATTTCACAAAAATAGCATATACAGGATCACTAAAAGAACAACAAGCACAACATAAACACAAGAGACACAGATTTATCCTGGGAAACCCTCACAGGGTAGAAAACATAGCAAAGCTTCCTCAATATAGATGACCAGCAAATACAAAGATTTAATCCTCAACCATGAGCTCCTTCTCCTCCATAGCAGATCTCTCTCTCACTTATGCGCTAATCACAAGTGAGTGAATGTGTGTGTTAAATGAGGAACACACCTCCTCTATTTATACACAACTCTGACTTGTATTTTACATTAACTAGGTCAGCCCCAACTACTTAACATAATGTGGCAGGGCCGACCCCACTAGGGTGGTCTAATAACCCCTTTAACCCACATGACTCATACGAATTCGACCCCCACTAGGGAAGTCTAATAGCCCAAGTTACCACATTCTCCACGGAGGAATAAAACATCTTCGGATATACAATAAGGTCTTCACGGAGGAATGAAACATCTCCAAAATAACAAAGTACAAATATAATATTCTTAGAAGTTACAATGTCTCAATGAAGCCGACGGAGTTTCATTCCTAGAGAGATTACGTTTAAAAATATTTTTTCAGAAATCTGAGGTCGTCCATAAGGCTGTGGTTGAAGATCCAAAGGTCTCTCCTCACAGTCTCATGAAGGTGTGCTTTCAAGCTCCTCGAAACTTCTCTATCCTAAGCACTTGGGCACTTGGGCCCTCTTCTTCAAGACTCGAGTAAGCCTCCCTCTCTGGTCCATCTCTCTTCAAATATGGCACCTTTAGAGTCGATAAGGGGGGGTATTTCTCCACCTTAGAAATATCTATCAAGGGATAAGTTATTGCCTCTTGAACTTGTTGAGTCTTCCTTTAATTTAGCCGATATTGGGTCCTCTTCCTCGGCTCCTATAGAGAGCCCGAATATTATTTATTTTAATCAGATAACAACTCCTTCTCAAGGAATTTCCAAGTACCATTTTAGGCCTCGGGTTCCTCCAAGGTCTATGGAGGAGGGAATCACAGAAGGGGGGTTGGAAGTGACTCTTGCCCCTCATCTCATGTCGATCGTAAATCATTTCTTTCGAAATCATAGTGCAAAGCTTCTCAAGAAGTGCAGGATGGAAAGCAATTAACCATATCTAGGGCCCTTAGAGCATCAAAACCCTCCTCCAAGGTTAAACAATTATTATTCTCTCTCTAAATGCTTGTGGTATTGGGGACACCTCCAAGAAGATATCCCTTAGCATACTTTTTTTCCATTTATCATCCTGATATTATTTCCCTTCAAGAAACAAAATGCACAGGATCCCAAGTTGTAGAGGCTCTTTCTCCCCTCCTTAAGGGATGGATTTTTTGCACCTTAAATGCTAATGGACTTTATGGGTGTGTATTGATTACTTTGAACTCCAACATAACAACTATTTCCTCCTTTGCTTTGCCTATAGGTGTTGTTCTAGAAGCAGAAGTTTGAGAATTGGCAAGAAATATATGTTTCATCAACATTTATGGCCCTTACACATATAGGAAGGTATTTTGGGATGATCTAAGAGCCCAAAATATGTTGTCGAGCAACGGTGTTATTCTCAGCGGAGATCTCAATTTGACCTTGTCCTCTTGAGAAGTATGGGGAGAGAATGCTCTCCAGGATCATCTTGCTTCTTATTTCATTCATTTGTTTGAAGATCTTAATATAGTCGATGTTGAGCCTTCACGACTAATTCCTACCTAGAGGAACTCTAGAGTGGTAAATGAGGCTAATTCTAAAAATGGTTGGATAGATTCCTACTAAATGAATCTTTTCTCTCTAAGATTGATCATTTATGTTCTTGGATTGGTTCCGAAAGAGGGTCATACCATCGGCGTATTCTACTGCAAATTGATTCTAAGAATATAAAACCGCCAAGTCCATTCAAGTTCAGTCGTGAATAGTTGGGTAATGAGGACTTTTTATCTCTTATCAAATCGAATTGGACTCCAATAGACCTCATCTCTAGTGTTCTAGCCATGGAACGTCTCTCTTCCAACTTAAAATTGATGAAGAAGCTTGCTAGTGATTGGAATAGAAAGAAAAGGAAGGAGCGGCAAGCTAAGCTTGTCTTTGTGGAAGAATCGATTGAGGTTCTATTTGCTCGAAATATTACTAGTGTATTCTTGATTGAAGAAGCTGAAGAAATGAATATTCTTGAATGCAGGAAGCAAGCAATTTAGAATTTGAAGAAAAATCGTGGCGACTATAGAACAAAGCAATTTGGCTTGCAAGGGGTGCTAGCAATACTGCTTTCTTCCATAAATTTGTTTCCTATAGAGAATCAAAAATACCATATGGGATATTGTCACTCCGGATGGATCTCATCTTTTTCCTCTTTTCAAAATTTGTCTCATGATGTCAAGAATTACTTCCAATCTATCTATTCAGCGCCAATGAAGTCACACATTGGGGAAAAAATGCAGGTAATTAGACATTTTCCTCGCTTCTTCAATGATCAGATGAATGACATGTTGGGTGTGTCGGTTTCCAAAGACAAAACTCTTGATGTGTTGTCTCAGTCCATGTTGGAAACCTAATCCTTGCGGTTATGGTAATCCATGTGAAGTCACATGTGAATTGGAAAAGTCATGGGAAGTCCAACAGACGTCTTGGGAGATGAAAAAAAAGGTACATCTCATTGTATATATTGTACATTTGATTAATGAGAAAATGTGCTTAATGCCTATCTTTATGTCTTTGTGTGTGTAACCGTCTATTTTCCCTATTAGGAACCTAACAGTGGTATCAGAGCTCTTGAGCCTATTGTTATGCTCAAACCTGCCATATTTTCCAGCCCACCAACTACTCCTCAGTCCTGTAGTTTGGCCAGGAATTTTTCGGTCATGTCGTTCTTCTTGAAATTCTGCCATTCCCTACAGCCTCATTCTACCATGGTGTTCTGAATGTACGTTACCCTTTCCTGCCTAACGCCTTCCAGTTTTGCTCATTGTCTTCCATAATTCTTGTAATATTCTGCAGTTTTTCTCAAGTGAGAGAGAGATGTTCCCTTTGCCTGGTTTTTTTTGTGCGTGATGCTCCTTTAGACCTGTGCACATGCATACCTATACCTATGCATTTCCAATATCTTAGACCTGCATGGATTCTCTATGAGTGCGGTATCACTTTCAAATATGCATATCACTTCTCTGAGTATGTACCTTACCCACAACCTGCATTGTGGTCACCACCATTGTGAGGAGGGGGCTACTACATTATGATTCAAGAATTGATGAGTTGTTCGCTAAGACGTGCATGTTGGAAGCTTAATCCTCGGATTATAGCTCCACATACTATGTAAATATGAAAATAAATAAAATGAAGATGAATAGATGTAGGAAGACAAAGAGTCTTGAATGGACCATTTGGAAGCTGAAAACCTTGTATATATTCAATGCTTGGTGAATGAGATATATATCTGGGAGTTATTACATGTGCTGGTTAGTTCACCAATATTAGCTCCTACGCTGGTCAGTTCTTCCCTCTGCAACCTTTATAATATATGTGCCCTCTCATGATCGGTCATGCATCCTCATCATTGGTTGTAGAGTAACGTCTTTGTTTCCTTCTCCATTGAACCCTAATATCTCCATACTACTACGTAGAGATGCGTGTCCCTGCTCATTTGTGAAGACCCTTCTCCAACTTTGTTGAAGTTTCTAGATAGATTGCAACCTGTTTGTTGGGGCATACCATGGAAAGAAGACTGAGGACTGGTGATGTGTATAGTTCCTCTACATTTGTCTCAAATTGAGATTGACTGTTGAGATTTCCATATTTCTGAACGATCTTTTGCGTGCTATTCTGCGTGGTGAAGTGTTTCCTGAATACTGCGACCATTGCATTGAGTCGTGAGCTTCACCTTCATCGTGATACTTCTACGTGAACCTCATCTTCTCTGTGAGCTTCACCTTCATAGTGAGACTTATGCGTGAACCTCATCTTCTCCGTGAGATTCACCTTCATCGTGAGCCTTCATCTCTATGTGAGAACTTATGCGACCTACCAAAAAATGCGTATCAAATAACGTTTGCTGGAGATTGCTGTTGGAGATTGCTATTGAAGATTGCTACATCTTTCATGCATGTGTGGAGAAGTGGTGCAACCTGTAGGAATTTTTTAACGTGAGTCAGTTCTTTGGAGCTACCAATATCATGCTATGCTGCTATATCGTGGAATTAAGAGCTGCGACTTGAGAAAAAGGGAAGACCTACAATCTGAGCATGTGAAGATCCATCATGAAGTGTTGCGTGATAAGTAAGAGTTGCAAACACAATTGTTGTGTGAGCCACTGCAAAGGCTAAGATCGTGTTAAATTCTTGGAGATCATCATCAAGTTGTGCGGGCTCCTCATCCATGTATGGTTTTGTCATGTCCCAAATTTTGCATTGGGTCACAATGGCCTAATCCCATTGGTCATATTTATGAGAGTTTGTGAAATTGATGCTAAGGGTCAAATAATTGCCAAAGAGGAAAATTACAAGTTTCCTAGGTTGGGGGTGGAAGCATTGGGATTTGAAATAAGAAGGATAATAAATCATGTGTGTACATTAGAATAGCATAAATATTTAATAAATGAGCTAAATAAATATATACAATGGAAAATCAAAGTGGCATTTGATCATGAAGACACATGGAGGAAGTGGGATCCACACAAGCTAGATTTTCTATGCCACATGGCATCCTCCTCTTGTAATTTCGAATCCATAAGAAACCCAAGGTTCTTGGGATGAGTTGGAATTTCAATATACTTGGCATGAATCAATTAAGGTCGAATTGGAGTGGAAGAGTAACTCCCATGGAAGAGGAAGAGGCATTTTGGAGCTAGTGAGACACTTGGACTAGATTCCCTAGCTCTATGACAACAATGATGAAGATGCTATGACACCTATGACACAAATCAGATATGAAGGCTGACATATGACATATATGACATGTCAGGGCTAAACATATCCTCCAATAGGGCGCTCAAGTGAGTTAGTGCAGCCAAAGAGACACCAAGTCAAATTTGGAGAAGGAGGGAGCTAGAATTAGAAGGACAAGTGGCATACTTGGGAATCTCTTCCCAACTTGAGTTGGCATGAAGCTATTGGGAGGAATTCGACCCATGGAGGACCTTGGAAGTTTATAAAATACAATAACAAAGAATAATGGTGGCTTTTGATCATTTTTATAATTTGCAATTGCATTTGTGAGAGAAGAGCTAGTGGATGACTAGTTTCTTGCCTTAGCCAATTTCAAGGGTGAAATATTCCCATCCAAGTTGGTGTTTGGAGAGGCCATTCAGGTATTTCATGGATATTTAATGGAGTATTTATTTTCAGGTGTAAGATACAAGGAAGCTCATGGTTTCTTCGAGTGCAGCTCACTCACTCAATCATTTCCAGTTTTCATTGCATATTCTTGCTCCTTGAAGGAGGGAGCTTTTGTGAGCTATTGTACTCTTTCGGGAGTTTCTCATGACCCATTTATGTTGTAATAATATTCATATACTCTTTTATTCATATTCTGAAATGTATCAAGTCTAAAATGCAGTTGGAATGATGTAAATCTAATGTTTAATGAAGAAGCAGTGCCATTTCCCCACTACCTTGTTGTGAACCAATGTAATGTTGATGGAGTCGAATGGATAAGTAAAATATTGATGGTTTATTGATGAATTGACTGTTATTGATGTATTAAATGAGTTTATTTTTCAATACATAATCATTTGGAGTCATTTTGTTGAGTTTCATAGCATTTGGAGAAGATTGCCCATCATTTCCCCCAAGGTTAAAACTAGTCTTTTTGCATCTGATTTAAGGGAGTTATAGTAGACATTAAAAGTTGAATGGTGATGCATAGAAGTTAATTTTTATTTAATTTATATTTCCCCTACTTCCATTCATAAATTCTAGTTGGATTGAGTGCATTTGGAAACTCATTTTCATCATCTACCCCTAGGGGATTTGAAACAACAAATTGCTAGTCAAAATCCCTATCTTGACCAGATTTGAAAGAAGAGTTGAAGAAGTCATATGAACACTCCAGAGAATCCATAAAATTATAAATATGTCTTAATATCATCCAAGTACCTTTTGTAGCAATTTGGGAGAATTTGGAGTCATTTGGAGACCAAGGGACCAATACTAGTCAAAGAGAAATTGCTAGTCAAACTCCCTACTTTGGCCAGAATCTTAAAGGGGTTTGCAGAATTCTTTTGTTGGTCCTATATCATCCCTTAACATCATAATCAAGTCCTAATATCATTCATATACCTTATCAGAATATTTGGGAGCATTTGGAGCAAATTGGAGACCTAGACATCAAAACTAGTCAAAGGTCGAACTAGGGAAAAAGAGAAAAAATTGCCATTTTAATAAATTCATAAAAAGGAAAATTATAGTGGTATCAGAGCATGGTCCTTGCACCTGTGTATTAATACATACATTGAAGAATAATTTTCAGCCATGTCTTACTATTATGATGAATCCTATGAGTACAATTCTTATGAGGAATATGCAGATGATTGTGAACAATATGAAGGAGAATGTGAATAGTATGAGGAAGAGGTGCCATCATGCAACACTTCTTACAATTTCAGGAGGAATGATTATTATTATGACCCTAGGTATGATAAATATGAGTATGTCAAACCACCAAATAATAATCCTATGAATGATTTACAAAGATGGAGAGCAACATATAAAACCTTGCCCCAAGAATATCAAAAATATCAAGAATATCTTGCTTCGAGGGAAGATACACAAAATGCCATGTCTTTTGAATACTATGTTGATTGTGTGTTTGCAAATAGACCCAAAAATGAATATGTGGAGTTAGTAAAGAAAGGTTTATTCCCTTCTTATAAAATACCTTGGAGAGAAAATCATGTGTGTGTGAGTGAAAAGAGCAGTGAAATATCTGAACCTTCAAAGAATAGATCTATTTCCTACTGGATGAGAGTTTTTGGGATTTATTCAAAAAAAGATTCCAAATGTATTGATATTAAGGAAACCAAGGGGAAAATTACATCATATTTCTTGAAGAAGAAAGATGAAGATACATCCCATGAACTTGAAGAAGACCCTATTGAAAATATTGAAGATCATTTCGAGACACATTCTACCTTGGACATGAATCAAGGAGCATCTACTGATGGATGTTTAAACTATGAAGGAGTACCTATTGATGGGTGCTCACACATCTAGGTTGGTGACATAGAGATCACTTTTTACAGTATTTCTGCAAGCCAAAGTTCCCTTAAACATGAAAATGAAGACCTTGTAGCAGTTGAAGAAGAAACAAGATCAACTTTCCCAACACCACTTGAGATTCATGAAGTTGGTCCAAGTAAGAAGGAATAAGATGAGGAGGTTCATTTGCAAGAGCCTCATTTTCTTGAAGGGTCCTTAAAGATGAATGAAAAGAAGATCCAAGAGTCCCTTAGCATTCTCCATGACACTCAAGCATTGGTGTCAATTTCTTGTTGGAGAGCTACTTCATTGGAGGAAACATCCTTCCTTGAAGACATGGAGAAGATTCAAAGAGCAATGTGCCACATCAAAGGTAATTTCATGTCTTTTCTTTTTGATAGAAACCATTTGTTTGAGCTTAATGAATTGTTACATGATGCATACTTGAAGAATAATGAGGATAATCATAAGCTCACAATTCAAAATGAGCAACTTCTTGAAAAGTTGCAAGATACTTGTTTTTCCTCCTGTGTTTCAGATTGTCAAATGGTAGATTGTTTGGAGGATTCTCATGACATGGTGGATAATGAGAAATGTGAAAATTTTAATGTTCTTGATGTGTTTGAATATGAACTTGAAGAGATCCAAACACTTGATATGGTGGAAGAGGAACTTGAATTGTCTATTGATGAAGGTTATGCAATTTCTAAAGAAGAGCATGATTCCTCTACATTGGAACTAATCTATAACAAATGTTTCACACTTTTGAAGGAGTTGCATGATACTAACCATATGGATCCTTCCCATCATGAAACTTCTGCACTTTTTGATCATTTGGGTGAATTATTTCATTCTCCTACATCCTACAATTACATGTTTTGTAGCATTACTCTCAATGAAGTATGGGTGAAAGGGTTCTTTTTTATGGTGCCACATGAGGAGTATGGAACTCCTATATTTAATTCTTATGATGACATGGTTGGAGCACATTCTTATTCACATTTGCAGAAGAATCCTTTGTTACTTTATGATGATGCACATCTACCTGGATGCACCTATGATATGCATTTGAGTCACTTGAAGACTCATGGTTTTTCTTGCTCAACACTTGGTTCAATTGATGTTGGAGGAACTTCATCCAACACTGGGGTGAATATATTTATGATTGGAGAACATTTTTGTTGGAAGCCACATACTTTGTTATATCTTTATTATTCTCACATTCATGGATGTATGGGTGAGACTTCTTTGAGTCATTTGAAGCCTCCTTGTGTTTTTGCTCATTATTTGGTTCAAATTTTAGTGGAGATTCTTCATTCGCTTCTTGGATGAAAGAATACATGGCTGAATATTTTGATGCATATCACATCCTTTTGGATAAGCATTATAGGACATGGGATCCTCACCTATTTCATTGGATCAGATTTGATTGGTCACTTGAAGCTTGTATGCACTTGGAAAATGGTGGTCTACTTACTTGGAGGTATAAGCACTTTCATGATTTTTTTATGAGGCACCTCCTTGATGTACATTTTTATTATGTTGTTATGTACTTTGATTATATATATTTTGTACTCATGATGTTTGGAAGAATTCATACAAGAAAATGGGATCCAGTAACTCTCTTACTTGATGGTATGAGTTGGGGAGCACTCCTAATTGTTGGAGTGCAATACAAGCAATGGGACCCTAGGATAATTTTTAGTCTCGTTGATTTCAAATTTTTTGGGGAACAAGCAGTCTGGGAGATGGATTCCCCACTTAATAAAGTGATTTTAATCATGGTAGTGCAGCAGAAAGCATGGTGGTTTCTCTCTAAAATCTTCATGGAATCTCAAAGACTCAAGGTTGGGCAATTCAGTGGCAACTTCAAAGAATTATACAGAAAGCAGGTTCATCAACACCCATGTTTGAAATTGCTTGAGGATAAGCAATATTGGGAAGGAAGTATTTTTCGTTGGGTCACAATGTCCTAAGCCCATTGATCACATTCATGAGAGTTTGTCAAATTGATGTTAAGGGTCAAATAATTGCCAAAGAGAAAAATTACTAGTTTCCTAGGTTGGGGGTGGAAGCATTGGGATTTGAAATAAGAAGGATAATAAATGATATGTGGACATTAGAATAGAATAAATATTTAATAAAGGAGATAAATAAATATATACAATGGAAAATCAAAGTGGCATTTGATCATGAAGACACATGGAGGAAGTGGGACCCACACAAGCTAGATTTTCTATGCCACATGGCATCCTCCTCTTGTAATTTCGAATCCATAAGAAGCCCAAGGTTCTTGGGATGAGTTGGAATGTCAATATACTTGGCATGAATCAATTAAGTTTGAATTGGAGTGGAAGAGGAAGAGGCATTTTGGAGCTAGTGAGACACTTGGACTAGATTCCCTAGCTCTATGACAACAATGATGAAGATGATATGACACCTATGACACAAATCAGATCTGAAGGATGACATCTGACATATATGACATGTTAGGGATAAACATAGCCTCCAATAGGGTGCTCAAGTGAGTTAGGGCAGCCAGAGAGACACCAAGTCAAATTTGGAGAAGGAGGGAGCTAGAATTAGAAGGACAAGTGGCATACTTGGGAATCTCTTCCCAACTTGAGTTGGCATGAAGCTATTGGGAGGAATTCGACCCATGGAGGACCTTGGAAGTTTATAAAATACAATAACAAAGAATAATGGTGTCTTTTGATCATTTTTGAATTTGCAATTGCATTTGTGAGAGAAGAGTTAGTGGATGACTAGTTTCTTGCCTTAGCCAATTTCGAGGGTGAAAGATTCCCATTCAAGTTGGTGTTTGGAGAGGCCATTCAGGTCTTTCATGGAGATTTAATGGAGTATTTATTTTCAGTTGTAAGCTACATGGAAGCTCATGGTTTCTTCTAGTGCAACTCACTCACTCAACCATTTCCAGTTTTCATTGCATATTCTTGCTCCTTGGAGGAGGGCGCTTTTTGTGAGATATTGTACTCTTTCAGGAGCTTCTCATGCCCAATTTATGTTGTAATAATATTCATATACTCTTTTATTCATATTCTGAAATGTATCAAGTCTAAAATTCAGTTGGAATGATGTAAATCTAATGTTTAATGAAGAAACGGTGCCATTTCCCCACTACCTTGTTGTGAACCAATGTAATGTTGATGGATTCGAATGGATAAGTAAAATACTGATGGTTTATTGATGAATTGGATTTTATTGATGTATTATATGAGTTTATTTTTCAGTACATAATCATTTGGAGTCATTTTTGTTGAGTTTCATAGCATTTGGAGAAGATTGCCCATCATTTCCCCCAAGGTTGAAAATAGTCTTTTTGCATCTGATTTAAGGGAGTTATAGCGGACATTAAAAGTTGAATGGTGATGCATATGAGTTCATGTTGATGTAATTTATATTTACCCTACTTCCATTCATAAATTCTAGTTGGATTGAGTGCATTTGGAAAGTCATTTTCATCATCTACCCCTAGGGGATTTGAACCAACAAATTGCTAGTAAAAATCCCTATCTTGACTAGATTTGAAAGAGGAGTTGCAGAAGTCATATGAACACTCAAGAGAATCAATAAAAAATATAAATATGTATTAATATCATCCAAGCACCTTCTGTAGCAATTTGGGAGAATTTGGAGTCATTTGGAGACCAAGGGACCAATACTAGTCAAAGAAAAATTGCTAGTCAAACTCCCTACTTTGGACAGAATATTAAAGGGGTTTGCAGAAGTCTTTTGTTGGTCCTATATCATACCTAAACATAACAATCAAGTCCTAATATCAGTCATATACCTTCTCAAAATATTTGGGAGCATTTTGAGCAAATTGGAGACCTAGACATCAAAATTAGTCAAAGGTCGAACTAGGGAAAAAAGTGAAAATTTTGCCATTTTAATAAATTCATAAAAAGCGACATTACAGGTTTACGATTGCTGAGAACTATTCTCGACTGGAGGTAAAATCTATGTGAATATTGGTACAATTTTTGAATGAATGGAGCTATTTTTCATATGGTGAATGGATTTGTGGAGATGCATATCACTCTTGTTGACTAAAGTAGAGTGATGCAAATAGACATATTCAAACATATTCAGGATACTACTGCACACTGAGTGGAAGTTTTGTGGAGATCACACTCAATTATACAAACCTGAGATTATTGTTTATGACCTTGTATTGTGAACCAATATGGCATTGTGTCATTGTAAGATTTGTTGCAATCTTCATTTATAAAGAGTTTGTAGTGCTGCAAGAATTGAGTTGTAAAGCTGACTTGAAATCAATTTGTAAATATGTTGAAATATTGTAACTTCGAAGAATAATCTATTGTATTTTATTATTATTTATTCGGAGATGTTTTATTCCTCCGTCAGGATGTTATTATTGTATTTGGTCATCATAGAGTCATGACGTAAAACCTCCTTTGTAATTCGGGTTGATAGAACCCTCCAGAAGTAATATTATATTGTTGGGGCCGACCTAGTTAGTGAAAAAGTAAAGTGGAAGATAAAGTATAAATAGGAGTGATGTGCTTCTCATTTGGACACAAATACTCACTTGTGTAATTCGCATAGGAGAGAGAAAGAGAGAGAGAGAGAGAGATGCAAGGATAAGGAGCACTTTTTTTGGTTTTGTCTTTGTACTTTTGATCATCTATATTGAGGAATTTTTGTTGGGTTTTCTTCCCCTAGAGGGTTTCCTAGGATAAATCTGTGTCTATCTTGTGATTGTGTTTCTTTTAGTGATCATGTATATGTTATTGTTGTGAAATTGAATTGAATATTGATGCTATCTATATTATCATATTGAATCTTAACATGGGATTAGATCTAGACTAAATAGTACAGCTTTCACAAGGTGAAACTCTCTCTCTTCTCCCTCCGGCAAGAAATTAGGGTTTTTGTCAAACTTGGAATTTTGGAAATTTGATTGCATAGGGAAGTGCGCCTCTCCAAGAGAGAAATCTTGATACCAAGATCAAAATTTTTGAGTGGGTAAAACTCCCGAAAAGTCAAACCCTAGTTTGACTTTGGACCCGAAAACTAGAAAAAGCCAGAAACTGCAAATCCAAAATTCGCAAGTCAATTTTGAAGGGTGAAAATTTGGAATCTACAGAATCCAAGTGTACCAGTCAATTTAGCTCAGTCAAATGCATCTCCTGGTAAGGTCAGTTTTTCATTTTGACAAAATTCATTTTTTAGTGACCTCCTGGATAAGATGCCCCCAAGCACTGAGCTTGAGGATAAGTTAGAAGGCATAGAGAATTTTCGAGCATGGAAATATAGGATTGGACTCATTCTTGAAAAGAATGATCTTTCCAAATACATCAAGGAAGAAGTTGCAAAACTTGAAGAGGATGAAGCTAAGGAGAAGCACAAGAAGGACCTAATTAGGGCAAAGAGGATCATTATTGATTCTATCAAAGACCACTTGATTCCTCAAGTGTCATCCAAGAAGACCCCGAAGGAGATGTATGATTCCCTAGCCAGAATGTATGAAGGAAGGAACATCAATAGGAAGATGAATTTGAGATCTCAATTAAAGAGTACCAAGATGTGCCAAGGAGAATCCATCCAAGACTACTTCACAAGGGTCTCCCAGTTCAAGGAGAAACTAGAAGCCATTGGAGACTCCCTTGATGAATATGAGCTATTTATGACCACTCTCAATGGTCTCACTAGACCTTGGGATTCATTCATCCAAACTATGTGTGCCAGAAAGGAAAGCATGAAATTTGACATTGTATGGGAAGATTGCATCCAAGAGGAGGCTAGAGTAGCCAATAGAGAAATTCTACTTAAAGAAGATGATCAAGCCCTATCCACCCATACCAAGAGAGGAAGAATTCAATCTAACTTCAAGAAGGAAATCCACAAGGATTTTCAACCTCCCAAGAAGTTCCAAAGGACAAGAGGAAACAATCGAAGAAGAAACTACTCCAACTTTCAATGTTTTCGTTGTGATAAGATGGGACATATTTCCAAAGATTGTCCTGAGAGAAAAGAAGAAGTCAAGAAGAAGAGCAACAAAATACATCATGCTCACTTTTCCGAAGATGAAGAAGAAGAACCTCCCAGGAGCTACTAAAGGAAGAAGTCGAAGAATATGTCATATAATAGTGGTGCTTCAAAGCACTCTCTCTCTCCAATCTTGAAGAAAAGGACTCCCCTCATAATGTTTCTCTGGGAGAATAGGAGAAGCAACATACAAGATTGGTTCATGAACTCTGATGATGAAGTAGAGCTCACCATTAGACATTCCAGTAATCCCTGCAAGAATACTAGGATCAAAAAGGAGATCCTGCCAAACAAACAAAGATAAGTATTTGAATTGTCAAAGTGTCGAGTTGTGTACACATTTATTTAGGATGTGTGTTATGCATGTTAGAATGTTTGCATGCATGTGATAAGTAAGTATCCTATGGTGCTATACAACATTCCATTGCTACTTATCTAGAATGAAACCTCTTTGTTGACATATTGGGAGTAGTGCACACTCTTAATGATGTCCTGTAGAGATGGAAGGCATCTAAAAAGTTACCATATGAATGTGGGGTATGAATAAATATTGTGTTATTGATAGCATTATGATAGTGTGACTTATGCTTTATGCATATGTTTTTGGAAACTATGAAATGTTTCTAACCATGCTATTGAATTTGACTTGTAGGAAGTATTGTACAACAATCGCCTACAAATGAAGAACGATGAGACTTGTTTCATAGAACAAGTGACAATGGTTCAAATATAAACAAGACTTGTGAAATCAAGTAGAGGAATTTGACTATGACGGGAAATCCAGACTCATGGTGTGATCGAAGTATATGAAGAAGATGTACCTCCTAGAGTTGCATAGGTTTCACCCTCTCACGATGATGACACTCTGGAATATCATGATATGTTGGAGCCCCAAGAACCTCCATCCATGACTATATTTCTTGCAAGAGAAAACCAACTTGGGATCGTGAAATTATTCAAGATGCAGAGAGGTATGGAGCTCCAGAAGGCTCAACAAGAGAAATCAAGAGGCCAAAGCCATTTTTCAGTTACGTGGCTTTGATATCAAGAACCTACCAGTTATGAAGAAGCTATACAGAAGAAAGAATGAGTAGAAGCAATGACGGAAGAATACCAATCAATAATGGAGAATGATGTTTGGGATATAGTTCCCAAACTAGAAGGAAAAAGTGTGGTATCTTCCAAGTGGATCTACAAGATAAAGCATGCAGCTGATGGAAGTAATGAGAAATACAAGGCAAGGTTTGTGGCTAGAGGATTCTCTCAGAAAGAGGAAATTGATTATGAAGAGACATTTGCCCCAGTAGCAAGGTACACTTCCATTAGAACCATCATGGCTCTTGCATCCATGATGAAGTGCAGTTTACACCAGATGGATGTGAAGACATATTTCCTGAATGGTGTGATTGAGGAAGAAGTGTACATAGAACAACCACAGGGATTTGAAGTTGAAGACAGACGGACTCACGTATACAAGTTGAAGAAGGATTTGTATGGATTGAAGCAAGCTCCTAGAGCTTGGTACGGAAGGATAGATAGATTTTTGATGAGCTTGGGCTTTACCAAAAGTAAATTTGACCCTAACTTTTACTTCAAGGTTATGGATGATGAACCAGTCATATTATTGCTATATGTGGACGACTTGTTCCTGACAGGTAATGAGAAGAGAATCTCAAAGTGCAAAGAGAAGCTCACTGTAGAATTCAAGATGAAAGAACTTGGCTTAATGCATTATTTTCTCGGTCTTGAGGTATGGCAAAGCCTAGAAGTAAGATTTCTCAACCAGGGAAAGTATGCTGTGGAAATCCTAAAAAGATTCGATATGTTGGAATGTAAATCCATGGCCACACCCATGGATACCAACCTGAAGTTGTTAGTTGATGAATCATCAAAGTTAGTGGATGTGACTCAGTACAGACAGATTATTGGGTTGTTGATGTATCTAACAAATTCCAGGCTAGATATATGATTTGTTGTGAACACCCTGAGTTAGTATCTAGTTGACCCTAGACGTGTTCACCTGGTAGCTGCAAAGCATGTGATGAGGTACCTAAAAGGTACGATAGACTTTGGTCTATACTATATTGGATATCATTACTACATATTGTATGGTTATACAGATGCAGATTGGGATGGAAGTGTCTCAGACAAGAAGAGCACCTCAGGTGGATGTTATTTTCTAGGATCCGCCATGATCTCATGGTTTAGCAGGAAGCAGTCCAATGTTTCTCTCAACATAGCTGAAGCAGAGTATATAGCAGCTTGTTCTGCTAGTTGTGAAGCCATATGGCTTTGAAAATTGATGTCAGGTCTATTTCACCTGGAGTTGGATACCACAGTGATTCTATGTGACAACTAGAGTTGTATAAATATGATGGAGAACCCAGTGTTCCATGACAAGTCAAAGCACATAGAAATCTGGTATTTTTACATACGAGATATGGTACATAAGGGAGCTATAAATATCCAGTATGTGAGCTCTAATGAGCAAGTTGTTGATGTGTTGACTAAGCCTCTGTCTCGAGTGAAGTTTGAGTACTTCTGTAACAAGCTTGGTGTGGTTCGAAAGGACCTTCCTCGGAAGGGGGAGCGGTGATGATGATGTTGTAGTCGGATTGTATCATCCCTGTACATTAGTCCTAAAGTGATCCACAGAATTTTGTCTTTGTGATGTGGTTGGGATTGTATCATCCCTGGACATTATTCCTAAAGTGATCCACATACTTTTGTCTCCATGAGTGTGGCTAGGATTTCATCATCCTTGGACTTATGTCCTAAAGTGAGAGGGACCGATCATCCCGTAGCTGGATCAGGATTGCATCATCCTTGGACTTATGTCCTAAAGTGAGAGGGACTGATCATCTCGTAACTGGATCAGGAATGCATCATCCTTGGACTTATGTCCTAAAGTGAGAGGGATTGATCATCTCGTAATTGTATCATGTGTGTTGTAAGTTATTTTGTTGATCAAAAGATCAAGATTTGTTGTTGATCGAAAGATCAAGAGTTGTTGTAGATGATCGAGAGATCAAGTGTTGTTGTAGACGATCGAGTGATCGAGTGCTGCAGAAGATGAAGATCAAAGATGAATACTCAATGTTGTAGAAGATGATGCTTTAGTACTAAAGATGTTGAATATTTTCTAGTAATTGTTCCAATTGATGATGTTGTTGAAGAAAAATTCCGATGATTTATAGATGTATCACCTTGATGTTGTTGATGATGCTTTCTCTCCTTTCTCCTAGAGTTGATGTTGTTGTTGTCAGTAGAATACCCTTCTCATTAAGGGGGAGTGTTGAAATATTGTAACTTCGAAGAATATTCTATTGTATTTTATTATTATTTATTCGGAGATGTTTTATTCCTCCATCGAGATCTTATTATTGTATTTGGTCATCTTAGAGTCATGAGGTAAAACCTCCTTTGTAAGTCGCGTCGATAGAACCCTCCAAAAGTAATATTATATTGTTTTGAGTCTTCCTAGGTAAGTTGGCCCAGTTAAGTTTGTTGGGGCCAACCTAGTTAGTGAAAAATTCAAGTGGAAGATAAAGTATAAATAGGAGTGATGTGCTCCTCATTTGGACAGGCACACTCACTTGTGCAATTCGCATAGGAGATAGAGAGAGATATATATTTGCAAGAAGAAGGTGCACTTGTTTGGGGTTTTGTCTTTGTACTTTTGATCATCTATATTGAGGAAGTTTTGTTGGGTTTTCTTCCCCTAGAGGGTTTCCCAGGATAAATATGTGTCTATCTTGTGATTGTGTTTCTTTCAGTGATCATGTATATGCTATTGTTGTGAAATTGAATTGAATACTTATGTTATCTATCTTAGCATATTGAATCTTAACAAAAGAAGGGGCAAAAACTCAATATGCAACCCATTTTCTTTCTTATATACATTATTCTTAATAGTTGCAAGTTCAAGATACATTCTATAGCATCTGTCGTTGGTGCTACACTCACTGGAAAAGATACATTTCCAGAATGGTGGAGAAAGATCAAGGATGCATATGTCTACAATGACTTGTGGGACGGCATTTGCGAAGGAAATACCACCATCACAAATGAAGGAATTGTCATCTCTTCACCTCCAAAGTCCCCATCAAAAGAGAAATAACTTGCTGTTTGGAATTCCAGAGACAAGAAAGCATTGGCAATGATTTCTGACACTGTCGGTGAAGAGGTGAGCCAGCATATTCTTCCTACAAAGACATGTTATGAAGCCTTAAAAAATATAAAAGATCTGTATGATCCGCACTCTGTTAACACCTAAAAAGTGCTCACTAGCTCATTTCCTTATTCACATGACGCATTTGTCCACTTTTTCCACCATCTGAGCCTCTAAAGCCAACAAAAGGTCACCAAAAGACCTTCATACACCCCTTTTCCCACTCAAAAAGATTATTTTTCCTAAAAAAGCATAAAAAACCCTCAAAAAGGGTCCAAAATTCCCAAAAATATTAAAAAGGGAATAAAAATATTAATTTTATTCAAAAAATGAAAAAGGAGGGAAAAGTACCTAAACCATGTTGGTCAATACCATTGGTTTCCACAAAACCATAATGGTATTCCCCACCACCAAAACCTATAAAAAGGTGGTAGGGGCTCCTCATTTCACATCCATCCATCTTCCTATCCTCATGCTGCCAAAATCTCCCTTGAGCTTTTGGCCATTGTAGCAACCTTGGAGAAAGGACCCTTTGGAGTTTGGAGCTGCTCACCCTTGGAGCTTCTCAACTATCTTCATCACTTGGAGGTATTATTATTGCAAGCACTTGCTTGCCCCCATTTTCAATACAAAAATTATTTTTTATATTTCTTGTTCTTGTTTTTTAATTCAAAGATGCACATGCTAGTTTAGTTTAGATTTAGATTTAGTTTATTGTTTTTACTTAATATTGAAATTGCTGCTACTAGTTAGCAAGTGCCCATAGCACTAAGCTTGGTTGCAAAACCAAGCCAACAGTTTTTGGCGACTCCACTGCTTTCGAATCTTTAGATCTCACTTTTGCTTTAGATCTTAGCTTTTGATAGTATTAGGTAGTTTAATTCATAGATTTGCCACCCTAGACAGCAGATCCATTGCTGTTCTAGATCTTGGCCCATTTTATTGCCATTAACAGCCCGAAATTCTCAATTTTTGGGTTCGTTTTTCGACATTCGCGCATGGCTTTCGCCTGGCGGATTTTTGCCCAACAGTCGCGCGGATCATCGCGACTGCGCGGCCCTTTTCTGCGCGGTTAACCTCAGCTTCATGGCCAATTAGCACGCTGCACATCGCGGCTTCGCGGACATTTTCCGCGTTGCACATCGTGACTGTGTGACGAAATCCTGCGCGGTCCTTCGCGGCTGAAACCCGCGCTGCCCATCGCGACTGTGCGACAGAAACCCGCGCGGTCCATCGCAGCTGTTCTGTCAGAACCCGCGATGCCAATTTTTTCATTTGGCCAATCCATTTAAAAAATTATTTTTTTACTGTATTTTCTGCCCACATAGCACATTTTACAGTACTAAAATTCCAGCATTGTTTACAGCCATAGGAAAATTTTACTATTTAGAATGCACCTTTGAAAAAGTCTTTTTAAAAATTTTCAGAAATTGAAAGAAGGATTTATTTGCATTTTATCTAGATTAAAATTTTGCTGTTTACTTCTTCGATATTTTGCCCATAGCAATTTTTTAAAAAGAAATCCATTTATTTCTTAAAAAAGTTATATTATATGCTTTCCTATTTCAAAAGATCTTTTTTTTTTAATAGTCTTTGCAAAGCATTTAATTTCCATTTATTGAAAAAGTCATATTATTTGCTTTTCTATTTCAAAAGATCCTTTGCTTTTTGAATACTTAGCATTTACTTTTTCAATTTCAGTTTAAACTATCACACGTGCACCCACTCAAACACATAATTTAAACTGAGCCTTAAAACTTACCATAACTTCAACCCACTTTTAACCCCACTTGGGGAACATTAAAAGAACTTTGTAGCTAGGTAGTATTGAGGGTATAGGTGTTCCAATCACACCCCTCAGTTATTACATTTGAGACATAGTTGTTGTCCATTAGGGAACCAAAATCTCCTAGTATTTATTGGCACGGTCATAACCAGTTTATCGGAAGGCCTCTCCCCTAGGAGGGTTGAAGTCGCGAGGATGGTTCCGGAAGTCTGAGTGGAATACCGAAATCCATTAAGTAACCGAAGGCTACCATTCGCAGTTCTCGGGATATCCCTGTATGGGGGTATTGCGGTAAAAGGACCAAATGGCAGATTTACCTTTTCTGGACGTGTCATGAACGGAGTATCCTAGTTGCCATTCTTTAGGATTGATTACCCGGTGTCCCTCCCGGTAGGGGGATATCTAGCCGTTGACTCAACACTCAATATTGTCTGACTTGGATTTCATCACCTTGCAGAGAATATCGTTTGTTGATTCACAATACTTTTAGTTAGGTGTTTGCATGATACAATCCACCTTTGGTCTAGTAGCACCTATTTTTTCTAGAAGCTGTTTGCATGTTGGTACTTTGACCATTTTTGCATCCCTCCACTTATTATAGCACAGCTGCTATAATAAGTGCTTTTTGAGGTTGATTTTTTGGCCTGAGATCCTTCATTTTCACTCCCCTTCTTGCACCCTTGGTTGCATTAGGGTTTTGAGTTTTTTATACATTACCATCTTACACAGACGATTTTTATACAACAAACATATTTCTCACCATTGAGAATTTTAGACACTCTCGTCGTCTTCAGGGCGAACTCCCAGATTTCAGTCTACTTGGCTCTCCACGTCACCGACATAGAGCCTTATCCCTTGACTCGACACATCGTCGGTCAAACAGACGGTCATCCGATTCTGACACGCCTCACTTCACATCTGATTCTGAGGCAGAATCTGAAAACCCTACTGCGTTATTCCCAACCAACCTTATGGCTGGAACACCATTTGACCCACTGTTTACCAGCACCATAGGAGATACATCCACAGACCCTTCTACTGCGGTGCCATCCATGGCAACAACCACCCCCCTGGGTATGCCTAATATGGGGGACACTCCATTTTTAGGGATGCCCAACACAGGACCACCTCCTATTACGGGTATGCCGAACATAGGGGTCACACCCCCTCTCATTTCCACAAGCCATATCCCAGGAATCACCACTACTATTCCTAACCCTGGTGTAACCCATGTTGCACTTGGAAACGTTGGCCCTTACCAGACCACAGCTATTGGAGGACACATACCTTCAATACCTAGCATACCCTTAGGCGCTACTGGACCCCCACATCATACCACCATGACTAGTCATGTCCCAGTCACTACGCCACTTTCATCTGCTAGCTTACCATACATGGCGAGTCTGAACTTACCAGACTTATCCAGGCTCACCAATTGTTGGCCCGGTTTTGCAACCAGGCTTAGTGCTATGGGCACCTACTAACTAGTAGCAGCAGTTTCAATAGAATTAAACAAGAAACTAATCTAAACAAAATTAATCATGGATCTATGCAAGAATATAAGCAAATAATGTAAACATTTAAAAAACAAGAACAAGAAAATATTAAAGAATGAATTTGTATTGAAAAATGGGGGGGCAAGCAAGTGCTTGCGATAATACCTTCAATGGTGAAGGTTGATGTTGAGCAACTCCCAAGATGAGTAGCTCCAAGCTCCAAGAGGTCTCCTTCTCTAAGGTTGCTTACAATGGCCAAATACTCAAGGGAGATTTTGGCAGCATGAGGATAGGAATATGGATGGATGTGAAATGAGGAGCCCCTACCACCTTTTTATAGGTTTTGGTGGTGGAGAATACCATTTGTGGTTTTGTGGAAACCAAATGGTATTGACCAACATGGTTTAGGTACTTTTTCCTCCTTTTTCCTTTTTTGAATAAAATTAATATTTTTATTCCCTTTTTAATATTTTTGGGAATTTAGACCCTTTTTTAGGGTTTTTTATGTTTTTTTAGGAAAAATAATCTTTTTTAGTGGGAAAAGGGGTGTACTCAGGTATTTTGGTGACCTTTTGTTGGTTTCAGAGGCTCAGATGGTGAAAAAGTGGACAAATGGGTCATGTGAATAAGGGAATGAGCTAGTGAGCACTTTTTAGGTGTTAACAGATTGCCCCCTGATGTGTGAGGGCAGGAGCTCATCGTATGGCCGATAGACATCATAGTTCTTTTGTCTTTTTTCTGGGGTTTAGGGAGAGAAGAGACCGGTTGGAGACTGGAGCCACGGCCCTTGGAAGCTACAAAAACAAAAAATATTACATGACCTCAATATGAATGAGGTATAATCTCTGATAATGGACGAGGCGGGCATTCCCATGCTCGTATCAAGACATATACATAACAATTAGTCCCAAGAAGGGGGATCTAATACATAAAGAATCTACTGGTACATCATAATGGTTCAGGGGGGACATTATTTTGGGATATACTCCTGATCATAACTGATCTCAAGAACTGATACACTGGAATAATTGATGAACTGCTGAAACTGAAGGTGTCCAACATCTGTAGGGTCTCAAAAAGTGTGAGTCATCTCTGAGATTCAATGTAACTGTATACTCAAGGGAGTAGGAAACTGGGGTACATCTGAATACTGTCGCCATGCGCAACCCGGATATCTATAGAAAAAGTGGTAACAGGTTGTATCCATAGGTAGACTCTCAAATGAGGAGGAGTCGGGAGGTATCCGGGGTCTTCGACAAATAACTGAGCGGACCAATACCCTGTGCGAGTCTCAACGATGCGATCAAGGTGTTGAAGTCGAGCATGTGAGAAACAACCATTTGGAGAGGCACTGAGGACTCTTCTCGAAATGATTCGTAGGCACTCATCATAAATGGTGATGAGTCCAAGACACAGGGACCTCTAGGTCTATCCTCTGGAATAAATTTGGTTGTCGTCGACAGAGGGAGACCAGCAACTAACAAGGCAATGATGTTTCCTTGATAGGAGCGCGAGGTGTAGAACTGAAGTGTGGTAGTACTGACATACTTGTGGGGATGGGAAGTAACTGGGGTCATCTAGTGGGTAGACTCAAACTTCCTTTGTTCAGAGCATGATGACATGGTTGACCTGGCAGCGTAGGGGACTGACTTGTAGGTGTGGGGATCATTGCTTTTTTTAGGGACTGAAGGGT
This sequence comes from Larix kaempferi, assembly GCA_027924585.1. Lineage (NCBI taxonomy): Eukaryota > Viridiplantae > Streptophyta > Pinopsida > Pinales > Pinaceae > Larix > Larix kaempferi. Next base: position 46,609,424 of record BSBM01000372.1, on the reverse strand, counting down.
ATGTACTGACTTTGGGGGGGGGGGGGGAGGACGAGCTGATAGGTGCTGTCGAGGGATTTTCAAGGTGACATACTGCAGAATACTTTGAACAAAGGCGACCAATCATGGGGAAGCTGTCATATGAGTAGATGTGATTTGTCGTGTCGCCAAGAGGCACCATTGATTCCTTCTTCGTAGTTTTAATGAGATCCAAGAAGGGATAAAAGTGTGCTCTGAAATGGTACGGTCCTGTGGATTTTGTGAGCCCGGGACGGCTCATGCTCATGGTTGCTTTCATGTTTAGAGAGTCTGAAAACGGTAAGTGGACTCTATTGGTGTTTCTTTTTCGTAAGTTTAGTCTCCAAGGCCCGAAGAAGCATAAAATGATGCGGATGGAGAACTCTTCTAGCTGATGTGACTAGAGTATACCTTTTTCGTAATTAGTCTACGAGGTCTGGAAAATGGGTAAACTTATACTAGGTAGACGCCCTTTCAGATACGTTTAGCGAGCATGTAAGGAAGCAAGATTGCTCGGCGATCTTTTCATTGTTTTTAGGAGTCAGAAAAGAGCTTAACAGAAACTCCCTAAGTGCCTTTTTCGTAAAAGGGATTGTTCGGCCCAAAAAAGGGATAAAATTATACCAAACAAAACTGGATAGATGGGAGCGAGAAAAGGGCTCAAGCGTCATCATGTGTGTGGGATACTGGATCCGTGACATAAAGATTGTCACAAAGGGGGGCTGCGACCGTTGTGGCACGCAAACCGAGGATATGAGGGGGCATTTTGAATAAATGGCCGAAAAAGATGGGCGTGAGAGCTAGAAATGATCTCAAGCATCATCACGAGCGTGAAAAACTGAATCCGGTGATATAAGACTTGTCCAAAACGGAGAACGGTCGATGTGGCACGCAAACCGAGGTGACATGGGGGGCATGAAAAAATGCCCTGAAAATCAGGATGTGACAGCGAGAAATGATCTCAAGCTTCATCACGAGCGCGGAAAACTGAATCCAGCGATATAAGATACGTTGAAAACGGAGAACAGCTGATGTGGCACGCAAACCGAGGTGACATGGGGGGCATGAAAAAAAATGCCCGATAAATCTAAAGGTGAGAGCGAGAAATGATATAAAGCATCATCACGAGCGCGGAAAACTGAATCCGTCGATATAAGGCATGCCAAAAATGGACAACGGTCGGTATGGCACGCAAACCGAGGTGATGAGGGCGCCCAAAAAATGGTCCAAAAATGGAGCTAGTGAAAACTAGAAAAGGAAAGAACTGACATGAAGTTCTTGCTGCGCTGATTCCAACGGTACCAACGGTTTGAAAAATGGACATCGTATGATACCGCAATGGTTGTTTGAAAATTGGTGGAATTTCTATAAATAGGGCGTGGGGCCCAAATGACTTGTCATTGTTACGTGCGAGTTTGATAGAGCTGTCAGAGCTATTTCTTGATTTCCGGGAGATTTCACCGTTGGTTTTCGATTCTGCGAGTTTCAGGTAACTCTATTTTCCTTAGCCTTTTCAATTATGTCTTTTTTGTTTGGTGGCGGGCCCCCGAAGGCCGTGAAATTCCATGTTGACTCTCCAACGTGGAATATCGCGGGTTTTGGGTCTATTCCCGCAATGAACCGCGCGGGTTTCGGGCTAACAGTCGTGATGTTCATCGCGACTGTGAGGTTGGAACCCGCGATGTTCATCGCGAGTTCATGGGAGATAGTCGCGATGTTCATCGCGACTGTCTGGCCAAAATCCGCGATGTTCATCGTGGGTTTTTGCATGGAGGCCGCGATGGTCATCGCGGCTTTTGGTGGAAATGCCACGATGGTCATCGCGGCTTTTGGTGGAAATGCCGCGATGGTATTTTTTCAAAAAAATTTGTGCTGGGGCTAAAAAAAAAAATTTGTTTTCTGGTAGGATGTTGAGGAGACCATTGTCCTCGTGGCGGGAGCGGGAGATCGATGATGATCTTATGGAGAGGATTCAGACTGATCCGGGGGTGCGACAGACTCTGGCTGTGAGCGGAATCTTGAAGTTCGCTCAGATCCCACCTATTCGTTCAGTGAGACGGCTCCTGAACAAGCTGGTGAGTTGGTGGGTGCCGGCGGAGGGTGCATTTATTATTGGGGGTGAGAGGTTGGAGATCACTCTCACGGATGTCTATTTTTTGACTGGGTTGCCTCGTTTGGGTGAGGTAGGCGATCTCTTGCCGAGGATCCCGCCGGGTGTAGATATGGAGGACTTGTTACAGACTTTCTGTGTTGATGATGCTATTTTGCAGAACAGCTCTATTAGTCTGCGATCCCTACGTGAGTGGGATATGCGGGCTGTTGGGGCATGTGTTCTGAGGATATTGGGTGTTGCTGCGCCACATCGTATGTCTGGGGGACAAACGATGATGGTGGACTCTGTTCTCCAGGGGACTTATTATGCCTGGGGGCAGATGTTTCTGGCTTGTGTCCGGAGGGATCTGGACAAGGCCATTCGAGAGGGAGGTGAGTTCTGTTATGCCTCCTTCCTATGCTGTTTTTTCTTTGAGCGCTTGCCGATCTTGCGGCCACGGGTACCCATTCGTGCTGGTCTGGTGAGTGAGCCTCGCATGATGCGGTGGGGGCAGATGATGCCTCGTGGAGGCGGTGGTGTGCGTGGTTTCTTCACTGTGGATTTTTATGAGCAGTGGGAGCAGATGCCCCTACTGATTGAGGACTACCCTTATGCCCGCATGGACTACCGAGGCGACCCCGAGATGCCTCGTGCCCCAGGATAGGCCTGGAGTTTAGACGGTATGTTTTGTGTTTTATTTTATATTATATCATGTGTTGTTTGATTTATCAGTCTATGATTATAGTTTCATATGATGGTTTATTTGCATTGTGCAGATGTGGGTCCAGTGCCACCAGCCGACTACGTGGCTCGTCGGGGGCGGGCGATGGTGGTCGCCCATCCACCTGCAGCGGTACCACCTCCGCATGGTGGAGGTTTTGTGGCTCGTGGGCGAGGGGTTGGCCCTCAAGATGACGCCATAGAGGGTGTCAGACAGACCTTCGCTAGGATTCTAGCTGGACTCCCCGAGGATGGTTGGAGAGACCTGGATCGGGATATTTTGGAGGGTTGCTTCGGTGCGCCGCCTGAGTGGCGGTCGCTCTTGTTGAGGACAGCAGTGTTTGTGGCAGAGCACAGGGGTGGTGCTCGGAATGCCCCGGTAGAGCCGGCTCAGATGAGGATCCGTTTACGGGATGACCCAGCGGGACCAGCGGAGGAGGCGCCAGAGGAGCGCAGAGTTCGGGCTCGCCATGACCCGGCGGGCCAGCGGAGGAGGAGCCGGAGGAGCCTAGGGATCCTGATGAGTAGATGATATTGTATCTGCCCCCAAATGCTGATGAGCATATGGGGAAGCATTTTTTGTACGATTGATGTATTTTTTGTATATCGGGTGCTGAGGGCACCTATGACATGTTCTGACTATACGATATATATATATATATATATAGATTCGATGCTGGTATATAGTCGTGTATGCACGTGGATGCACTTGTTTTCTTTTATATTTTCCCATGGAGGCATGTTTAAGTTTCTGTATGCCCATGGAGGCACATGTTATGCACGTAGATGTACATTTGGTTTTTTGTATATGCCCGTGGAGGCACATGTTATGCATGTGGATGCACCTTTTGTTTTGGTATATGCCCGTGGAGGCACATGTTATGCACGTGGATGCATTTTGTTTATGGATATGCCCGTGGAGGCACATGTTGTGCACATGGATGCAAATTTTGGTTATGACATGATGTGATTGGTGTGCCAGTCGAGGACATTGTTGGCCATATGGTCTGCTACACTATTGAGGTGTCTTGGGACATGTGTGAACGAAATGGATTCAAACTGTCTAACCATTTGTTTAGTGCACAGCAATTTTCTGAAAAGACAGGGATCGCGTACCTGGTAATCATTGTTGAGCTGGGAAACTAGGAGCTGTGAGTCCAAGAAAACATTGAGGTGACGGATGCTCATTTGGAGAGCTGCGGCCAGGAGACCGGTCATGGCATCATATTCATCTTGGTTATTGGTGGCGGCACCTAAACATACTCCGTCAATGTGAATTAACTCATGTGAAGGGGAGTATATTACCCAAGCTGCGTAGGCGAGATTGGGAGACCAACGGCTTGCACCATCAGCGAAACCGACATAGCAGAGTGGAAGAGGATCCATCTGTGGTCATGCAGAGAAAAAAAAATATTTAGGTTTTTGAATTTTTTGTGAGAAAAGAAAGTAATCCTATACTAGAATGGACGGTGGTGTCCATCAGATTTTCTATGGGTAAAATCGTTTAAGGTACAACCCGTTGCGTGGGTTGCGTAGGGGATTGCCTTCTGAATCGATCAGAATGTATGCCCCCTGCCCAAGGCAAGTGTGTATGATGTAAGGGCCTTGCCACATAGATACAAACTTTCCCTTTCCGGTTTTATAATGAGCTTGATCGTAAGCGAGGACAAGGTCTCCCTCAGAAAAGGTTCTTGGGTGGACGTGTTTGTCGTAACTTAGTTTTGATCGTTGTTTGGCTACTTCCATGTTTTGAATGGCTGTGCGCCGATCTTCATCGGCCTACTCTAGGAGTAGTAATCGTTGCTCAATCGGGGAAGTGTCCGGTAGGAGTTCAACGGCGATATGTAAGGCTGGAATCTGACACTCAATAGGGAGGACGGATTTGACACCGTGAACTAAATGGAAAGGGGTAAAACCGGTGGCGGTTTTGGTTGAGGTGCGATAAGCCCATAGTGCCGGGAAAAGCATGTGGTGCCAATTGGATTTGTGTTTGTCTACCGTACGTTGGAGGATGGTCTTCAAAATTTTATTGATCGCTTCGACTTGGCCATTTCCTTGGGGATAGTAGGCGGAAGAGAAATGGTGTTCAAATTTCAACATGGTTGATAATTCTTTCCAGACGGCATCTTCGAAGTGAGAGCCGTGGTCAGAGACTAGTTGCTTCGGCACTCCAAAACGAGTGATAACATGGTTGAAGAAAAACCGTGCTGCAGTGTTGGCCTTGCAATTGTAAGTCAGCATGGCTTCTTCCCACTTGGTGAAATAATCTACGGCCACAACGATGTGTTTGTGACCGCCGGCTGACGTGGGGTTGCAGTCGAGGAAGTCGATGGCCCATTTGCAGAATGGTCCAACAGTGATGACTGGATGAAGGGGGGCAGGGGGGGGTTCTTGCTTTGGGGGCAAAGAGTTGGCAGTTCTGGCAATGCTTGACTGCGGTGATGCAATCAGTAAACAATGATGGCCAAAAGTAACCTGCCCGAATGATCTTCTGGGCGGTGTCCATGCCGGAGAAATGGCCTCCGCAAGCACCACTATGACAATCATTGAGGACTTGTTCTGCCTCACTATGGAATAGGCATCGGCGTAGGATGGTATCAATTCCGCGTCGATAAAGTACATCCCCTATCAAGAGGTATCGGGGGGCATGGTGTCGTATCCGACGGCGTCCGTCACGATCGATGTGTGGTCGAAATTTTTTGCGTGCGGAGGTAAATCAAAATGTCTCCGTACCATGGGTCGTCAGACGAAATGATGAAGATTTGTTCGTCAATCAGATCTGTTTGGATAGCGGGTGATGACGAAGAGGATGGGAGGTCGGTGATGAGGTGAGCAAGCGCGAGGGCTTTGGTGCTTTTAGGAGTTCTGAAAGTAAGGTCATATTCCTGGAGGATAATGACCCATTTAGCAACACGACCTTGTAGGAGCCGCCGAGTTAGGAGATAGACCATAGGGTTGGAGTCGGCCACAACCGTGGTATGACTGAGTAGAATGTAGTGTCGCAATTTTTGTACGGAAAAGACTACAGCTAGGGCTAATCTTTCCTCATATGGGTAACGTAGGGGTGGGCCAGGCAAGGTCTGGCTGACGTAATAAATTACATGCTCTTGGTGAGAGGCATCTTCTTGGACCAAAACTCTAGACACAGCATATTCAGATGCCGAGACATAAAGGGTGAAGTCTTGAGAGAAATCCGGTGGGGATATCAAGGGGGCTTGTGTGAGAGCTTTCTTTAGGGCTTTGAATGCCGTGTCTGCTTGCTCATCCCAAACAAAGGGTATGTGGGTCAGAAGTAAGCGTAAGAATCCGTGGACTTTGGTGGCGTAATCAGGAACGAAGCGCCTAAGGAAATTGGACCGCCCTTGTAGACTCTAAAGCTGCCGAAGCGTGCGAGGAGGGGGGAGTTCTAAGATGGCTTTGACCTTCAAGGGATCAACAGTAATTCCGTCTTGGGAAACAATGAAACCCAACAACCGTCCTGCCGAAACGCAAAACACACACTTGTGTGGGTTCAAGCGGATTTTATATTTGCGACAACGCAGGAAAACTTGCCGGAGGTCATTAATGTGGTCTGATCGTTTTCGGGAACGGGCTGTAAGTTCGTCAAGATAAACTCGCAGGATATGGACCAAGTCGTGAAAGCAATAGGTCATGGCTCGCTGGAAAGTGGCACCAGCATTTTTAAGGCCGAATGGCATGACGCAATAGGCAAAGGTGCCCCATGGGGTGGTGAAGGAAGTCTTGTACTGATCCTCCTTACGGATGTGAATCTGGTTGTATCCGGAAAACCCGTCCATGAAAGATAGGACTTCATGGCCCACACACTCATCAATGAGTTGGTCAATGAATGGCGTGGGGAAATTGTCTTTTGGACAAGCGTGGTTTAAATCACGGAAGTCAGTGCATACTCTAAGGGTGCCTTGCTTTTTGTTGATGGGAACGGGGTTCGACACGCAGGTGGTGTACGGAATAGGATAAATGAATCCTGCTTTGCGAAGTTTCTCGACCTCAGCTTTAACAGCGGGGAGTTTGGAAGGATGAATGGGTCGCTGTTTCTGACGAACAGGGGGTACCTCAGGCCATGTATCAATGTGGTGCTCTATAATGGCTAGGTCAAGACCAGGCATTTCGGTATAGGACCAAGCGAAAACATCACGGAATTCTTGAAAAAGCTTTTTGTACGCCTGAGTTTCCGTTTGAGTGCAAGATGCGCCCAGCGAGATGAGCTCAGGTTTCCCTGGTGTTGTGGAAATATCGATTTGTATAATGGGGGAAATGTTGGACATGTTCCCTTCTTCAAAGGCATCCGGTGCTGGGATGGGGTCTTTTAACCAATTGACTTTAGTGGGTATGAAATCTTTCGATTCGACCGATAGCTGGTTGGATGCGGTGGATGTAGATGTTTCCGAGAGGAAATACGAGCGATGATGCATATCATCCCAAGGGTAGTCGGGTGCAGTGAGTGTCTCCAAAATTTGCTCATCAGTATTGAAGTAGTCAGACCATAAATCAAGGGGTTCTGGTTTGAAAGTTGTGGAAATCATATAGATTGTATTGACTTCTTCCGACGAGGATGATGGCGGGGGGTAGATCTCCTCAATGAGGGGAGGAGATATCTCTAAATCGACGTTGTTTAACTCATACAATGCTACTCTATAGTCAGAGAGATCAGGACAATGGTGAGAGTAGTGACCGTAAACACTGCATATGGCACAAGGATGGTTGGTGCGCAGTGATCTGTCGCGAGGCTGAGGAGGTGGCTCTAGTCTAACTACTGGGATGCTGGTGTCATCATCCAACATATTCATATGTTCCTGAAGTGCCGGTAACTGTGGGCATTGATGAGTGGGGTGGCCTATCTCATCGCACAATGAGCATTTAGGAGGGGCTCGAAATACGGGTGGGGGTTTAACTGCTTTAGGAGGTGGTATAGCAGTGTATGGTTGTGGACCTCTGCCCCCAGTGGGCTTGACAAGAGGAGGAGGATTTGTTGACGACGAAGGGATATTGAGACCAGGAGGAGGTTTCGTTGACGCCGAAGGGATTGTGACACCAGGAGGAGGTTGAGTACTGGTAACAATAGGTTGTACCGGTTGGAGGATGACATTTGGTGGCGGAGGTGGAACGGGAGGGGAAATATATCACACGGGTAATCCCAATGTTAACCCGGGTAGACTAAGGGTAGCCATAACCGGGGCGCTTACTACACCCGAAGGAGGAAATAGAAAGGGGATGGTGTGGATGGGTGTAACACCGATGTGACTAGGGACCAATGGTGGTTGACTACCGGGTGTTTGTGTATTCTGTGAAAGAGTACAGAGGTTTGCGACGTGGGTCTCCGGTGACGGTGGTGGAATGGCCTGGAATGTAGAGGTCATTGGTGTATCTGAGTAAAGTCTGGGTCCCACAGAAGAAACAAAGGAGGTAGTTGCACTAGAAGCGGGTTGTTCAACCATGGGGAGAACATTCTCGGGTGCTGCAGGGGCATTGGGATCATAGTAGGTGAGTTGGTCGATTTTGACCATGCGTCCCTCGTGGGGGAACATCATGGTACGAAAAATGGATGAGGCAACCGCTTTCATGGCGTACATGTAACTGCGGCCAAGTAAAAGGTTATAATCAAGTTGGGCATTAATGACCTCTATGTCGATGAGCACAGTTTTCCCACCCAATTGGACGAGGACATTGGGTAGTAGACCTTGAGGTTGAGCTAACCGGCCGTCGTAGGCCCGCAATGCAGTGGTGGATTGCTGGAGAGTAGGGGATCCCAACTTCTGCCAAACGAATGTGGACATGACGCATGTAGAGTCACCCTCATCGATGATACATCGATGGATAACAAGATTCCGAATAGAAACAGAAACTTGGACTGCTATGGTGGAAGGCAGACGTGGTTCGGAATGGTCCAAATCAAAGGTCATCAATTTCGAATCATTTGGGTCAATCGCCCCAATGGCGGAAAGTAAAGTCTTGCACTACGTAGGACAGTTTTTCAAGACTTCTAACGCAGACATGGCTGCGGGAGATTGAGCTAAGTCATCTACGATGTTGTAATTTGACGCAGCCCGTGCATTGGGGTTGTTGTTGATACGGCGGAGTGGGAAACGAGGTGCTTTAGAGGCGCCATCGAGTGGAAGCGGTGGTATACGTAACGTCTGATCAGTGGCATGAGCGTTAGTATCCTTATCGGCGGGGGGGGCTTCGGAGGTAGGGCCATACTGGTTCCGACGTGTCTGGATGTTGACATCGGCAATGGACATCATCAATAAGTGGTGAGTGCCTGAATCAAACATTGGTTGATCAGGAGCGGCGTAAGTGATTTGTTGTGGTGGCACGTTGCCCTGTGGGGGAGCTAACGGCTGAGTGTTCACCACCCCTTGTGTTGGAAAAGGGTTTTGTAGTACCAGAGGTTGTTGTTGAGGTGGTGGAGGGTTGGGTGGCGGCTGAGGAGCCGCCTGCCCTTGACGATGGGAGTCATCTGTCCATAGTTGCCGAGCTCGCTCCAGATGTGGGCAAGCGTGGGTATAGTGGCCATAGACCCCGCAAATAGAACAAGGATGGTTTGTTCGTAAATTAGCATTTTTGGCTTGCTTAGGTGGCCGATCAGGATTCTGATGAGCAGGCGCCGCGTTATTATTTTGTGGCGGGTGGGGAGGTCGTGGACCTTGGTTTTGGTGTTGGTTGTTACCGCGGTTACGTCCTCTTCCACGGTTTGATTACCCACCCTGGTTGCGTTGGTTATTTTGGTATTGGGGCTGTTGTTGTTGTGCGTACACATGCCCTTGAGCATTGGGGGGATTCTGGGGAGCCGCAGGTGCGGGAGTAGGTTGCGGTGGGTAATATGCAGGTGGAGCTGGCGGTGGTCCAGTTGCCTGTTGGGGTTGTTGGTACCCCTGAGCTATTGGATGTGTTGGATTAGCTGGTGCAGCTTGCTGTGGGTACTGCATCGGTTGTGGCGAGAACTGAATGGAGTTCTGTGTAGCAGGTTGGTTGTAAGCAGGAGGTACATATGCTGATGGCGCTTGCCCATAGCAATGTTGTGGACAAGAGGGTCCATGAATGTGATGTGTCTGGTTTGTTGGAGCGTAAGAAGTTGTCGCTCCGGAACTGGATGTGGCCCTAGAGAGGTCTGGGGCAGGCATGGTGCTCACCATGCTGAAAGGTTTAGCTTGCTGTGTGATTTGGCCAATAATGCCATCAGCGGCATGTGATGCCCCCGGTGTGTCACCACATGAAGAGTCGCTGCGTGGGTCGTCTGGTATGATTGTGTATAGATAACCCGACTGGGCGTAAATGAGATCAAACTGTTGGGCTTTGAGGATGGCCTCTTCCTCAGACTGGGGTCTTTCGGATGCCACGTCCTTCGCAATGAGAGGGAGAAGGGATTTTAGAAACCAATCTAGGAAGATACGGTCGTCTAATTTGATTTTGCAGAGGCTTCGGCGTCGACACCACTCGTGAATGTGGTCAGTGATGTGGGTGGCCGTGTTCTGTCTGCAAGACAGTAGGATCTCGACGCCCGCATCATAGCGGACAGGTAACTGAAAGAACTGCAGGAAGGTCGAGGCAAGGGAGGTAAAGGTGGCATGCGTCCCATGGGGCTGCTCGATATACCACTTGGTTGCAGAGCCAGTGAAAGTGCGCTGTAACAGACGGAGGCGGACAGAGTCGTCCACTATAGAGTTGGAGGAACACCATAGATGGAAGGACATGATATGGTTCTGGGGGTCCTCACCTGCCTTACCCTCAAACTTAGGGATGTCGGAGGGGAGTTTGGTGGGCATGTGAGGCCACGCAGGATCATGTCTGATAGGGTCATTGGTGAGCCTGGCTAAATCTGGCAAGTTCAGACTTGCCATATACGGTAAGCTAGCAGATGTAGTGACTGGGACTGGGACATGTCTAGTCATGGTGGTATGGGGTCCAGTAGCACCTAAAGGTATGCTAGGTATTGAAGGTATATGTCCTCCAATAGGTGTGGTCTGGTAAGGGCCAACGCTTCCTAGTGCAACATGGGTTACACCAGGGATAGGAATAGTAGTGGCGATTCCTGGGACAGGGTTTGTGGAAACCAGATGGGGTGTGACCCCTATGTTGGGCATACCCATGATAGGTGGTGGTCCTGTGTTGAGAATTCCTATAACAGGAGGTGGCCCTGTGTTGGGCATTCCTAAATGTGGAGTGTTGCCCATATTGGGCATACCCAGGGGGGTGGTTGTTGCCATGGACGGCACTGCAGTAGAAGGGTCTGTAGACGTCTCTCCTATGGTGCTGGTAAAGAGTGGATCAAATGGTGTTCCAGACATAATGTTGGTTGGGAATAACGCAGTGGGATTTTCAGATTCTGCCTCAGAATCAGAAGTGAATTGAGGCGTGTCAGAATCGGATGACTGTCTAGTTGACCGACGATGTGTCGAGTCAAGGGATAAGGCTCGGCGTCGGTGACGTGGCGAGCCAAGTAGACTGAACTCTGGGAGTTCGCCCTGTAGACGACGAGAGCGTCTAAAATTCTCAATGGTGAGAAAATAAGTTTTTGTGGAAAAAATATGTTTAAGTATCAGGTGGTGATATATATATATAAAAAAAACTCAAAACCCTAATGCAACCAAGGGTGCAAGAAGGGGAGTGAAAATGAAGGCTCTCAGGCCAAAAAATCAACCTCAAAAAAGGCACTTATTCTAGCAGCTGTGCTACAATAAGTGGAGGGATGCAACAAATGGTCAGAATACCAACATGCAAACAGCTCCTAGAAAAAATAGGTGTAACTAGACCAAAGGTGGGTTGAAGACCAAAGGTGGGTTGAATCATGCAAACACCTAATTAAAAGTATTGTGACTCAACAAACGATATCCTCTGCAAGGTGATGAAATCCAAGTCAGACAATATGAGTGTTGAGACAACGGCTAGATATCCCCTACCGGGAGGGACACCGGGTAATCAATCCTAAAGAAAGGATACTAGGATACTCCGTTCATGACGCGTCGAGAAAAGGTAAATCTGTCGTTTGGTCCTTTGATCGCAATATCCCAATACAGGGATATCCCGAGAACTGCGAATGGTAGCCCTTCGGTTACTGAATGGATTTCGGTATTCCACTCAGGCTTCCGGAACCATCCTCGCGACTTCAACCCTCCTAGGGGAGAGGCCTTCCCACAAACCGGTTGTGACCGCGCCAATAAATACTAAGAGGTTTTAGCTCCCTAAAGGACAACAAATATGTCTCAGATGTAATAACTGAGGGGTGTTATTGGAACACCTATCCCCTCAATACTACCTAGCTACAAAGTTCTTTTAGTGTTCCACAAGTGGGGTTAAAAGTGAGTTGAAATTAGGGTAAGTTTTAAGGCTCAATTTAAAATTAGTGTTCGATTGGGTGCACGTGTGATATTTTAAACTGAAAATTGAAAAAAGTAAATGCTAAGTATTCAAAAAACAAAGGATCTTTCCAAAACAAAAACAAATTTGATGACTTTTCAATAAACGAAAATTAAATGTTTTTCAACTATTCGAAAAACAGAGGATTTTTCAAACAAGAAAGCAAATAATATAACTTTGTTTCGAAATAAATGGATTTCGTTTTCAATAATTGCTATGGGCAAAATTTTTAAAGAAGCAAAATGTAAATCTAGATAAAATGCAAAAATATATCTTTCTTGCAATTGATGAAAATTTTTAAAAAGACTTCTTTCACATGTGCATTCTAAAAAAAAATTTGATGGCTGTAAAATAAGCAGGATTTCTAATACTGAAAAATGTGCTATATGGGCAAAAAGTACAGTAAGAAATTAATTTTTTGAATCGGAATGGCCGAATGAAAAAATTAGCAGCGCGGCTTTTGACAGAAAAGCCGCGATGGACCGCGCGGGTTTCTGTCGCACAGTCGCGATGGACCGCGCGGGATTTAGGCGCATTGTCGCGATGTGCAGCGCGAAAATGTCCGCAAAGCCACGATGTGCAGCGCGCAAATAGGTCGCGAAGCCGCGGGGATCCACGCGGAAAATGGCCGCGCAGCCGCGATGTGCAGCGCGGAAACAGGCCGCGAAGCCGCGGTGAACCGCGCGGAAAAAAATCCGAAAAGGCGCGGTGAACCACGCGGAAAAAAAGTCGAAAAGTCGCGATGGACCGCACGACTGTCAGGCTAAAAACCGCGAGGCGAAAGCCGTGCACGGAAGCCGAAAAACGAACCCGAAAATTGAGAATTCCGGGCTGTTAATGGCAATAGATGGGGCCAAAAACTAGAACAGCAATGGATCTGCTGTCTAGAATGGCAGATCTATGGATCTAAAGGCTAAAAACTAATAAAAAATTAAGATTGAAAGCAAAATTTGAGATCTATTGTTCAAAGCCAGCGGAGTCGCCAAAAACTGTTGGCCCGGTTTTGCAACCAGGCTTAGTGCTATGGGCACCTGCTAACTAGTAGCAGCAGTTTCAATAGAATTAAACAAGAAACTAATTTAAACAAAACTAATCATGGATCTATGCAAGAATATAAGCAAATAATGTAAACATTTAAAAAACAAGAACAAGAAAATATTAAAGAATGAATTTGTATTGAAAAATGGGGGGGCAAGCAAGTGCTTGCGATAATACCTTCAATGGTGAAGGTTGATGTTGAGCAACTCCTAAGATGAGTAGCTCCAAGCTCCAAGAGGTCTCCTTCTCCAAGGTTGCTTACAATGGCCAAATACTCAAGGGAGATTTTGGCAGCATGAGGATAGGAATATGGATGGATGTGAAATGAGGAGCCCCTACCACCTTTTTATAGGTTTTGGTGGTGGGGAATACCATTTGTGGTTTTGTGGAAACCAAATGGTATTGACCAACATGGTTTAGGTACTTTTCCCTCCTTTTTCCTTTTTTGAATAAAATTAATATTTTTATTCCCTTTTTAATATTTTTGGGAATTTAGACCCTTTTTGAGGGTTTTTTATGCTTTTTTAGGAAAAATAATCTTTTTTAGTGGGAAAAGGGGTGTACTCATGTCTTTTGGTGACCTTTTGTTGGTTTCAGAGGCTCAGATGGTGAAAAAGTGGACAAATGGGTCATGTGAATAAGGGAATGAGCTAGTGAGCACTTTTTAGGTGTTAACACCAATGATCCTATCAGACACGACCCTGCGTGGCCTCACATGCCCACCAAAATCCCCTCCGACATCCCTAAGTTTGAGGGCAAGGCAGGTGAGGACCCCCAGAACCATATTATGTCCTTCCATCTATGGTGTTCCTCCAACTCCATAGTGGACGACTCTGTCCGCCTCCATCTGTTACAGCGCACCTTCACTGGCTCTGTAGCTAAGTGGTATATCGAGCAGCCCCATGGCACCCATGCCACCTTTACCTCCCTCGCCTCGACCTTCCTGCAGTTCTTCCAGTTACTTGTCTGCTATGATGCGGGAGTCGAGATCCTACTGTCTTGCAAACAGAACACGGCCACCCACATCACTGACCACATTCATGAGTGGCATCGACGTCGAAGCCTCTGCAAAATCAAGTTAGACGACAGTATCTTCTTAGATTGGTTTCTCAAATCCCTCCTCCCTCTCATCGACAAGGATGTGGCATCCGAACGACCCCAGCCTGAAGAAGAGGCCATCCTCAAAGCCCAACAATTTGACCTCATTTACGCCCAATCGGGTTATCTGTATACCATTATACCATACGCCCCTCGGGGCGAGTCATCCCAACACGATGCGCCGGGGGCATCCCGTGCCGCTGATGGCATCATTGGTCGTATGGCCTCGCATCCCCAACCCTTTTCCATTGCACATCCTAGCCATGGTCCTGACCTTTCGCGGGCTACATCTCAATCTAGAGCAACCAGTTCATATGCTCCCATGGCACATCACCACCATACCCATGGACCTTCATGTCCACCTCAGTGCTTTGGTCATGCACCACCTGCATACGCCCCCCCAGCTGCACCTCAACCAATGTATTACCCGCAGCAAGCTGCGACAACTAGCCCAACACCTCCAATAGCTCAGGGTTACCAACAACCCCAGCAGGTAACTGGACCACTTCCAGCCCCACAGGCTTATTATCCACCACAACCTGCTCCCGCACCTGCGGCGAACCAAAATCCTCCCACTGCTCAAGGGCAAGTGTACACACAACACAACCAACCCCAGCACCAAAACAACCAACGCAACCAGGGTGGGCAACAAAACCGTGGAAGAGGACGTAACCGCGGTAACAACCAACAACAACATCAAGGACCTCCACCTCCCAATCCTCCGCAAAATAACAATGCTGCTCCTCCCAACTGGAATTCGGATCGTAATCCCAGGCATCCCAAAAACAATAACATCAGAACAAACCATCCTTGTTCTATTTGCGGGGTCTATGGCCATTACACACATGCTTGCCCACATTTGGAGCGAGCTCGGCAACTCTGGACTGACGATTCCCATCGTCAAGGACAAGCAACTCCTCAGCCGCCACCCAACCCTCCACCACCTCAACATCAACCTTTAGTACTGCAAAACCCCTTTCCAAACCAAGGTGTAGTGAACACTCAGCCGTTAGCTCCCCCTCTGGGCAACACGCCACCACAACAAATCACTTATGCCGCTCCTGATCAACCCATGTTCGATTCAGATACCCACCACTTGTTGATGATGTCATCCGCAGATGCCAACCTCCAAACCCGACGGAACCAATATGGCTCCACCCCTGAAGCCCCTCCCTCCGACAAGAACACTAACGTTAATCCCACAGATCAACCGTTACGTATACCTCCGGCTCCACTCGATGGCGCTTCTAAAGCACCTCGCCTCCCACTTCGTCGCATCAACAATAATCTCAATGCTCGTGCTGCGTCGAACTACAACATTGTAGATGACTTAGCCCAGTCTCCTGCAACCATGTCTGCTTTAGAAGTCTTGAAAAACTATCCTTCACAGCACAAGACTTTACTCTCTGCCATTGGCGCCATTGACCCCAATGATTCACAATTGATGACATTCGATTCGGACCAGTTCGAACCACGCTTACCTTCTACTTTAGCGTTCCAAGTTTCCGTTTCCGTTCAGAATCTTGTCATCCATCGATGCATTATCGATGAAGGTGCCTCCACATTTGTTATGTCCACATTCGTTTGGCAGAAGTTGGGATCCCCTACTCTCCAGTAGTCCACCACTGCGTTGCGAGCCTGGGACGGCCGTTCGGCTCAACCCCTAGGTCTCCTAGCTAATGTCCCCGTCCAGCTGGCGGGTAAAACCGTGCTCATTGACATTGAGGTCATCAATGCCCAACTTGATTATAACCTCTTACTTGGTCGCAGCTACATGTATGCCATGCGAGCGGTTTCCTCATCCGTTTTCCGTACCATGATGTTCCCCCATGAGGGACGCGTGGTTAAGGTCGACCAACTCACCTACTATGATCCCAAGGCCCACGCTGGACCTGAAAATGTTCTCCCCATGGTTGAAAAACCTATTTGTGGTGCAACTACCTCATTCGTTTCCTCAGTGGGACCCGGACTTTACTCCGAGGCGCCGATGACTTCTACATTCCAATCCATTCCACCACCGTCACCGGAGACCCACGTCGCTGACCTGTGTACTCTCTCCCACAATACACAAACACCCAACAATCAGCCACCCTTGTTCCCTAAACCACCATTGGTCCCTAGTCACATCGGTGTTACACCCATCCACACAATCCCCTTTCTATTTCCTCCCTCAGGTGTAGTAAGCGCTCTGGTTATGGCTACCCTTAGTCTACCTGGGTTAACATTGGGATTACCCGTGTGGTATATTTCGCCTCCCGTTCCCCCGCCGACACCAAATGTCATCCTGCAACCGGTGCAACCCATTGTTACTTCTACTCAACCACCTCCCGGTATCACTACTCCTTCGTCATCGACGAATCCCCCTCCACTCATCAGGCCCACTGGGGGCAGAGGCCCACAACCATACACTGCGGTACCCCCACCCAAGGCAGTTAAACCTGCCCCCGTGTTTCGTGCTCCTCCTAAATGCTCGTTGTGTGATGAGTTAGGCCATCCAACCCATCAGTGTCCATAGTTACCTGCATTACAGGAACACATGCAAATGCTTGACGACGACCCCAACACCTCGGTTGTCAAAATCGACTCAAACCCCATGCCTCGTGACAAATCACTGCGTACCAACCACCCCTGTGCGATATGCGGTATTTACAACCACTACTCACATCACTGTCCTGACATCCCAGATTAAAGAGAAGCTCTCTACGAGATGAATAATTTGGACCTTGAGACGGCACCTCCCGCAATTGAGGAGATCTTCCCTCCCCTATCATCCTCATCCGGAGAGATTAACACCATTTATATGATCTCTTCGACTACCCAAACCTCGTCAACTGACTTGACCACTCACAGCTTCTGCAATGATGAGGAGATTCTCGAGACTCCTACTGCTCCTGATGCCTCTCAGGACATTAACATGGCCAATATTTATCCCATCATCCACATCGACATCTCTGACCCACATGGTGCCCTTCATACCATTACGTTAGGAGCCTCCCACAGTGAGAAAGAAATTGGAGAATACAGTAAACTGTTCCAAGAATTCACTAATGTCTTTACTTGGCCAGATACCGAAATGCCTGGCCTTGACCCCGCCATTTATACAATCTCCACTGGATACCCTTCTGTCCGGTCGACCCCTTCCATTGATCCCGTTCGCGCACATGTTCCACTCTGCTACGTCGGTTTCGCTGATGGGGCAAGCCGTTGGTCCCCCAATCTGGCCTCCGCAGCTTGGGTAATATATTCCCCTTCACATGAGTTGATCCACATCGACGGAGTGTGTTTAGGTGCTGCCACCAACAACCAAGCTGAATACGACGCCGTGACCGGTCTCTTGGCCGTAGCTCTCCAATTGAGCATACGTCACCTTAACGTTTTCCTGGACTCACAACTCCTTGTTTCCCAGCTCAACAATGATTACCATGTACGCAATCCCTACCTTTTCAGAAAAGTCCTGCGCACTAAACAAATGGTTAGACAGTTTTAATCAATTTCATTTACACACATCCCAAGGAACCTCAATAGTGTAGCGGACCATATGGCCAACAACATTCTAGACTGGCACACTAATCACATCATACCATAAACAAATAATGCATCCACGTGCATAACATGTGCCTCCACGGGCATATACCAAAAAACAAAAATGTGCATCCACGTGCATACCATGTGCCTCCACGGGCATATACCAAAAACAAAATGTGCATCCACATGCATACCATGTGCCTCCACGGGCATACAAAAAATCAAACATGCCTCCACGGGCGAACGAAAAGACAACAAGTGCATCCATGTGCATACACGACTATATACCAACATCAAATATATATATATATATATATATACATCACCGTATAAGTCAATACATGTCAGAGGTGCCCTCAGCACCCAATATACAAAAACTACATCAGCCGTACAAAAAGGTGCTTCCCCATATGCTCATCAGCATTTGGGGGAAAGTACATATCATCTAGTCATCAAGGTCCCTGGGCTCCTCTGGCGCCTCCTCCGCTGGTCCCGCCAGATCATGCCGAGCCTAAACTCGCCTCTCCGCCGGCCCTGCTGGATCATCCTGTAAACGGATCCTTCCCTCCGCCGGCCCTGCCTGCTCCCGTCGAAGCCTATCCCTCAACTCGGCCGCCATCACTGTCGCTCTCAACAACATCAAGCGCCACTCACGAGGCACCTCAAAACATCGCTCGACGATGTCCCGATCCAGGTCCCTCCACCCATCCTCTGGGAACCCTGCTACAATCATACCCAATGTCTCTCGGACACCATCGACAGCATCATCTCGAGGGCCAACCCCTCGGCCACGAGCCCCAAATCCTCGACCAGGTGGAAGCGGTACCGCTGCGCGAGGGGGGGGCAACCACCATCGCCCGTCCCCTGCGAGCCACATAATCAGCAGGTGGTACAGGACCAATATCTGCACAATGCAAGTAAACCATCATATACATATCTAACTATAATCATAGCCAATAAATCTACAAACAAATGATATAGCAGAGAACAAAACGTACCATCTAAACCCCAGGCCTGTCCCTGGGTGCGCGGCATCTCAAGATCTCCTCGATAATCCATACGAGCGTATGGATAGTCCTCAATCACCAGGGGCATCTGCTCCCACTGCTCATAAATATCCTGCGAGAAGAACCCCCGGATACCACCACCTCCGCGAGGCATCATCTGCCCCCACCGCACCATGCTCGTCTCACTAACCAAACCATCACGAATGGGCACCCGTGGTCGCAAAGTCGGCACCCGCTCAAAGAAAAAAGAACACAGAAAGGAGGCATAACAGAACTCTCCCCCCTCCCGGCTGGCCTTGTCCAGATCTCTCCGGACACCAGCTAAGAACATCTGAGCCCATGTATAATAAGTCCCCCTCAACACCGAATCCACCATCATCGTTTGTCCCCCTGACAAACGATGTGGCGCCGCGGCACCCAACACCCACAGCACACATGCCCCAACAGCCCTCATGTCCCACTCTCGCAGAGATCTCAGACTCAGCGAGCTGTTCTGCAAAATAGACCCAGGGACACAGAAGGTCTCCAGGAGATCCTCCATGTCAACATCTGTCGGGATCCTCGGCAGAAGATCCCCCACCTCCCCTAAGCGAGGCAACCCAGTAAGAAAATAAACATCTGTGAGGGTGATCTCCAACCTCTCACCTCCAACAACAAAAGAACCCTCTGCAGGCACCCACCAGCTCACCAACTTGTTCAGTAACGGTCTTACTGAACGCATTGGTGGAACCTGAGTGAACTTCAAGAGCCCACTCACCGCCAGGGTCTGTCGGACCCCCTGATCAGTCCGAATCCTCTCCATCAGATCCTCGTCTATCTCCCGCTCTCACCATGAAGTCAATGGTCTCCTCAACATCCTGCCAAAAAACAGAGAAATTTTTAGCACCCGGGCAAAATTTTCAAAATACACCATCGCGGCTTTTCCATCAAAAGCCGCGATGATCATCGCGGCTTCCATACAAAAACCCGCGATGATCATCGCGGGTATTGGCCAGACAGTCGCGATGAACATCGCGACTGTCTCTCCCAAACTCGCGATGAACATCGCGGCTTTCAACCTGACAGTCGCGATGAACATCGCGACTGTCATCCTCAAACCCGCAATGTCCATCGCGGTAAAGGAGCCGAAACCCACGATATTCCACATTGGAAGGCCAACATGGAATTTCGCGGCCTTCAGGGGCCCACAGCTAACCAAAAAAGACATAATTGAAAAGGATAAGGCGAATAGAGTTACCTGAAACTCGTGGAATCGAAAACCAACGGTGAAATCTCCCGGAAATCAAGAAAAAGCTCTGACTGCTCTACCAAACTCGCACGTAACAATGACACATCATATGGGCCCCACGCCCTATTTATAGAAATTCCACCATTGTTCAAACAACCATTCCGGTGTCATACGACGTCCATTTCTCAATCCGTTGGTACCATTGGAATCAGAACAGCGAGAACTTCATGACAGTTCTTTCCTTTTCCTGTTTTCACCAGGTCCATTTTTTGACCATTTTTTCACGCCCTCGTCGCCTCGGTTTGCGTGCCACATTGGTCGTCGTCCATTTTTAGCGAGTCTTATATCGTCGGATTCAGTTTTTCGCGCTCGTGATGATGCTTGAGATCATTTCTCGCTCTCACGCCCAGATTTTTAGGGCATTTTTCCATGCCCCCTCGTTGCCTCAGTTTGCGTGCCACATCGGTCGTCGTCCATTTTTTATGATTCTTATGTTGCCGGATTCAGTTTTCCGCGCTCGTGATGATGCTTGAGATCATTTCTCGCCCTCACGCCCAGATTTTTAGGGCATTTTTCCATGCCCCCTCGTCACCTTGGTTTGCGTGCCACATCGACCGTCGTCCATTTTTTACGATTCTTATGTCGCCGGATTCAGTTTTCCGTGCTCGTGATGATGCTTGAGATCATTTCTCGCTCTCATGCCCAGATTTTTAGGGCATTTTTCCATGCCCCCTCGTTGCCTCGATTTGCGTGCCACATCGGTCGTCGTCTGTTTTCAGCGAGTCTTATATCGTCGGATTCAATTTTTCGTGCTCGTGATGATGCTTGAGATCATTTCTCGCTCTCACCTCTAGATTTTTTGGACATTTTTTCCAATGTCACCCATCACCTCGGTTTGCGTGCCACATTGACCGTTGCCCCTTTCTGACAATCTTTATGTCACCGGATCCAGTTTTTCGCACTCATGATGATGCTTGAGACCTTTTCTCGCTATCATCAATCCCTTTTTGTTCGGTATAATTTTATCCCTTTTTCGGGCCGAGCAATCCCTTTTTACGAAAAAGGCACTTAGGGAGTTTCTGTTAAGCTCTTTTCTGACTCCTAAAACAATGAAAAGATCGTCGAGCAACCTTGCTTCCTTTCATGCTCGCTAAATGTATCTGAAAGGGCGTCTACCTGGTATAAGTTTACTCATTTTCCGGACCTTGTAGACTAATTACGAAAAAGGAATACTCTAGTCACATCGGCTAGAAGAGTTCTCCATCTGCATCATTTTATGCTTTTTTCGGGCCTTGGAGACTAACTTACGAAAAAGAACACCAATGGAGTCCACTTCCTGCTTTCAGACTCTCTAAACATGAAAGCGACCACGAGAAATCACCATCCTGGGCTCGTAAAACCAACAGGACGGTAGTCATAACCACTGCAGAGTCTTCTTATCGCTTTCATACTCCTTAAAAATGAAAGCACCAATGAGCATGAACAGTCCTGGGCTCACAAAATCCGCAGGACAGTACCATTTCAGAGCACACTTTTATACCTTCTTGGAGCTCATTAAAACTACGAAGAAGGACCCAATGGTGCTTCTCGGTGCCACAACAGATCACGTCTACTCATATGGCAGCTTCCCCATTTTGGTCGCCTTTGTTCAGAGTATTCTGCAGTATGTCACCCTGAGAATCCCTCGATAGCACCCATCAGCTTGAACCGCCCCCCCCCCCCCCCCCCCCCCGAGTCAATACATACCCTTCAGTCCTTAAAAGCAATGATACTCACACCTACAAGTCAGTTTCCTATGCTGCCAGGTCAACCATGTCATCATGCTCTGAACAAAGGAAGTTTGAGTCTACCCACTATATGACCCCAGTTACTTCCCATCCCCACAAGTATGTCAGTCCTACCATCAGTACTGCCACACTTCAGTTTTACACCTCGCGCTCCTATCAAGGAAACATCATTGCCTTGTTAGTTGCTAGTCTCCCTCTGTCGACGACAACCAAACTTATTCCAGAGGATAGACCTAGAGGTCCCTCTGTCTTGGACTCATCACCATTTATGATGAGTGCATACGAATCATTTCGAGAAGAGTCCTCAGTGCTTCTCCAAATGGTTGTTTCTCACATGATCGACTTCAACACCTTGATCGCATCGTTGAGACTCGCACAAAGCATTGGTTCGTTCAGTTATTAAGTTGAAGACCCCGGATACCATCTGACTCCTCCACATTTGAGAGTCTACCTATGGATACAACCAGTTACACTTTTCCTATAGATATCCGGGTTGTGCATGGAGATAGTATTCAGATGTATCCCAATTTCATACTCCCTTGAGTATACAGTTACATTAATTATCAGAGACGACTCATAGTCTTTGAGTCCCTACAGATGTTGGACACCTTCAGTTTCAGCAGTTCATCAGTTATTCCAGTGTATCAGTTATTGAGATCAGTCATGATATGATCATGAGTACATCCCAAAATGATGTCCCCTCTGGACCATTATGATGTACCAGCAGATTTTTTATGTATTTTCTCAGGTCCCCCTTCTTGGGACTAATTGTTTATATATGTCTTGATACGAGCATGGGTATGCCCGCCTCGTCCATTATCAGAGACTATTCCTCATTCATATTGAGGCCATGTAATATTGTTTATTTTTTGCAGCTTCCAAGGGCCGTGGATCCAGTCTCCAATCGGTCTCTTCTCCTCCCCAAACCCCAGAAAAATGACAAAAGAACTATGATGTCTATCGGCCATACGATGAGCTCCTGCCCTCACACATCAGGGGGCAATCTGTTAACACCTAAAAAGTGCTCACTAGCTCATTTCCTTATTCACATGACCCATTTGTCCACTTTTTCCACCATCTGAGCCTCTAAAGCCAACAAAAGGTCACCAAAAGACCTTCATACACCCCTTTTCCCACTCAAAAAGATTATTTTCCTAAAAAAGCATAAAAAACCCTCAAAAAGGGTCCAAAATTCCCAAAAATATTAAAAAGGGAATAAAAATATTAATTTTATTCAAAAAAGGAAAAAGGAGGGAAAAGTACCTAAACCATGTTGGTCAATACCATTGGTTTCCACAAAACCATAATGGTATTCCCCACCACCAAAACCTATAAAAAGGTGGTAGGGGCTCCTCATTTCACATCCATCCATCTTCCTATCCTCATGCTGCCAAAATCTCCCTTGAGCTTTTGGCCATTGTAGCAACCTTGGAGAAAGGACCCTTTGGAGTTTGGAGCTGCTCACCCTTGGAGCTTCTCAACTATCTTCATCACTTGGAGGTATTATTATTGCAAGCACTTGCTTGCCCCCATTTTCAATACAAAAATTATTTTTTATATTTCTTGTTCTTGTTTTTTAATTCAAAGATGCACATGCTAGTTTAGTTTAGATTTAGATTTAGTTTATTGTTTTTGCTTAATATTGAAACTGCTGCTACTAGTTAGCAGGTGCCCATAGCACTAAGCTTGGTTGCAAAACCAAGCCAACACACTCTGAAATGGAAGTCACTCAATTAATGTTAAAATTATTCAGTCTTGAAGTAAAAGAGAATGACTCCATGCTTGTCGCATCTGAAATAAAAGCCATCATGCACAAGATTCAAGCTTCTTGTATGAAACCATACCTTCCACTTGCAGCATTTGTAAAATCTCTTTATCCCACTCACTCAAACTACCTTGAATCCTTGCAAGCAAGCGACAAGTTCAAAGATCTCACCTTTGAAGTTCTGGTAGAAAATATTGCAAAAAGAGAGAAAGCTTTTGGGAAGAAGACAAGTGAAAGTAATACAGAATCTCTTTGCTTTGTTCATAAAACAAAGAACAAGCCTAAAGACTCTTTTAGGGGAGATAGCAGCAAAAGAGGAAGAAGAAGAAGAAATTTCAGAGGAAGAGGAGGAAGAAACAACTCAAGCAAAATATCATATGTGAAGTGCATACGTTGCGGAAAGAATGGACATGAAGCAGATCAGTGTTGGGCATCTTGGAACTCCATCAAAGGTAGACAAAATAAAGAAGATAAGAATAAAAAACAAGAGGGTGGTAAAACCCTTGATTCTGCTCATTGTATTGTTGCACATTGTAATATTGGAATTAATGAAATGACTTCTCTTTCACCTTACAAAGATTGTTGGTTGCTTGATACTGGTGCAACATCTCATATGAATTTTAGAAAATATTGCTTTATAGAATTGAATGGCATAGTATACTTTGCAGATAAATCTAGCCTCAAACCACGGGGAATTGGCTCAATCAGGCTAAAGTTGCATGGATTCCCTGATTTCATATTAATGAATGTTCTCTATCTTCCTCAGTTGCAGAGAAGCTTGTTGTCCTTAGTACAAATTCAACAACAAGGCCATTCCATCCACATGTTTGATGGGATTGTGGAGATAAGAAAATCCTCTGACAACAAGGTCGTCATGACTGGTTATGAACATGGACAACTATTAAAGTTGAGAGGCTCTTGTGCAAGAATTCAGAACTTTTCCTATATATCTCAGCATGGAGAAGGTAATATGTCATCTAGTTTATTATGGCATTTTAGATTTGGTCATCTTAATTACAACAGTCTTAGATTGTTAAGAAAGAATGGTGTATTTGGTTTTCCCACCATTCTCAAGCAAAAGGAACAAGTGTGATGCATGCATACTAGGCAAACATAGTAAGCAGCCATTTCCAGAGTCAATATTCAGAGCATGTAGAATGTTAGAACTGGTTCATTCTGACATATGTGGCCCCATTCCTTTTCCTTCTGCAATGGTAATAGGTACATTATGACATTTGTTGATGATTATAGTAGAATGTGTTGGGTGTATTTGTTGAAGACAAAATCAGAATCATTTCAAACTTTCAAGAATTTTCATGCATTGATAGAAAATCAAGCACAAGAACGTATTGGTACACTCAGATCTGATAATGGTAAATAATATACATCTAAGGCATTTGAAGACTATCTTTGCAAACATGGAATTACACATCAAACTATAGTTCCCTACAATACCCAGCAAAACGGTGTAGCATAAAGGATGAATAGAACCCTAATGAGTACAACACGATCAATGATGTTTTCAAGAATGTGAAGCTAATGTTTTGGGGTGATGTAGTCCTATGCGCAACATATTTGATAAATAGAACTCCTTCTCATGTTCTAGAAGATAAGACTCCACATGAAATGTGGTTTGGCCACCTTCCTTTGGTTAGGCATCTCAGAGTTTTTGGTTCCACCTGCTATGCCTTAATACCAAAGGAGCAAAAAAACAAGCTTGGCACTAGAAGCAGAAGATGTATTTTCTTGGGGTACTCAGAAACATCCAAGGCATATCATCTTTATGATGAGATAAACAAAAAGTTTTTTATTTCCAGAGATGTCATTTTTCTTGAAACTAATAAAAATGACAAGTCTATTGAAAGACAGCTTGATCGTCTGGAGAGGTTTGCTCATCTAAAGACATATTATGAATGTGATAATGAAATTCCACATATTGAATGGTAGATCCCTATATTGGATCAATCCATGGAATTTCCATTTGAAGCACCACCAACAACCCCTCATGAAGAGAATGATGAAGAAGAAGTTCATGCCACTTCAACTGAACAAGAGACTCAACTGGATGATGTAATTGAGAGGATTGAAATATTGAACCTAGAAGAGAATAATGCACCACCAACTGATCAACCTGGACCATCAAGGAAGATTCTGAAATGGGCCACAAAGACACTTGAAAGTGTCCATACAGATGAAGTAGGAAAGACGGGAACAAGAAGCTCAACTAGACAAGAAGATGGAGGAAATGCAATGAACTCATGTGATGACATGGATGTCTCATTTGATTTAAATTGAATCTTTCTACTAACATTGAACCAACTTCCTTTGAAGAGCCTACTACTCATGATGAGTGGAAAGAATCCATGCAGAATGAGTATGATGCACTCATAAAGAATGGAACTTGGAAGCTAGTCGATCCTCCAGTCGGAACCAAACCAATTGGAAAAAAGCGGGTGTACAAGAACAAATACAAATCATATGGCTCACTTGACAAGCATAAAGAAAGGATCGTGGAAAAAAGATATGCACAGAAAGAAGGAATTGACTATGAAGAAATGTTCTCTCCCACAGCAAAATGGGGCACCATCCGCACTATATTTTCTTTAGCTGCACAAAATGGTTGGAAAGTTCATCAGATGGATGTAAAGACTGCATTATTGAATGGAGACTTGAAAGAAAAAGTCTTCATGTATCAACCCAAAGGTTTTGTTGTGAAGGGACAAGAACACAAGGTATGCAAACTTGTCAAGTCCTTGTATGGCTTGAAAAAAGCATCTCGA
The DNA here is from genome assembly GCA_027924585.1 of Larix kaempferi. NCBI lineage: Eukaryota > Viridiplantae > Streptophyta > Pinopsida > Pinales > Pinaceae > Larix > Larix kaempferi. The sequence goes on along the minus strand of BSBM01000372.1, from coordinate 46,583,012 downwards.
GCATGGTATGAAAACCTAACCGAGCATCTTCTTAAGATGAATTTCAAACATTACAATCTTGACGACGCAATGTTATTTGTAAAGAAAGTTGGAATATCTGTTGTGTTTCTTGTATTATATGTGGATGATCTTTTGTGACATGGAACAATGAAATTTATACAGCATCCATAAAGAAAGACTTAAGGAAAGGCTTTGAAGTGACTGATCTGGGACATCTTCACTATTACTTAGGAATTGAAGTGATTCAACATCCTAAGTACATTTTCATTTCTCAGTAAAAGTATATTGAAGAACTGTTGAACAAATTTGGATGACAGATTTCAATCCGCTCTCAACTCCAATGGAAGAAAATCTAAAGCTCACATCAAGTGAAGGAAAATAACTCGAGGATGCAACCAAGTACCGATAACTTGTAGGAATCCTTATCTACCTTACTACCAAAAGACCAGATATTTCTTATGTTGTTATCATTCTTTCACGGTTTATGCACAAACCTTGTGAAGGACATTGGTCTGCAGCAAAGAGAGTTCTAAGATACTTGAAAGGGACTCAAGACTTTGGAATCAGACATTCTAAGGTGGATGACTTCATACTTATTGGGTACTATGATTCAGACTTCGATGGTGACAAAGAAACATGGGTATCCACTTATGGATACACGGTGAGTCTTGGATCAGCAGCTATCTCCTAGAGATCACACAAACAATTAGTTCCAGCATATTCAACAACATAGGCAGAATATGTAGCAGCTGCATAAGAAACCAAAGAGATTGTGTGGATTAGGAAGATACTTGAAGATTTGTAGGAGAAACAAGAAGACTCCACTCCACTTTTGATTGACAACACTTTTGCAATCAAGTTGGCAAAGAATCCTAGATTCCATGATGAACCAAACATATCAACACGAAGTATCATCTGATTCGACATCATGTATAGGCCAAGACAGTTAATTTACGTCATTGTTCCACTAATGATCAAACTGCAGATATCTTCACCAAAGCACTTGGAAGAGAAATTTTGAAATATTTAGAACCATGATCGGTCTTACAAACTCTCGTTCGGATTAAGGGGGGGAATGTTGGAAGATTAATGCTCGGATTATAGCTCCACATACTATGTAAATATGTAAATAAATAAAATGAAAACGAATAGATGTAGGAAGACAAAGAGTCTTGAACAGACCATTTGGAAGCTAAAAACCAAAGGTCAAAAAACCTTGTATATATTCAATGCTTGGTGAATGAAATAGATATATGGGAGTTAGTACCTGTCAGTGCATGAAGCCTTGCAAGATCGATATTCTCATCCTCAATCTTTACGCATTTGGAAACAAAGAGCATTGTTGCTAGAGCACTCATTGTGAAGACCCAACAACGTGAGCTACTACAATGTGATCACCATGAAGATGCATCTCCTGCAAGTAACGTGAAGAGTATTGGAATGTGAATGATTGATGCATTGAGTGAATACTGGAAGTACTTCACCTAGACCTATTGCGACCTATTCTCACCCATAATCTGCTAACGTTTCCACTAGATGCATGACGTCCTCACACCTATGTATATTCTCTTCTCAAAAGCCTATTTTTTTCCTATGAAGTGGTCATTGATCTCTCCCTCCATGAAGTCTAATAATGTTGCGTTGGGAAACTACACCATGACAATAGTTTTGCATTGTTACAGTTATTGTGTTTTCATTTTTCGATGATGTCTCCACAAGCATTGAGAGTTGCGCATTATTCTCTACAAGAGTTGTGGTAATTTTATGTGTGTTATTTCAGAGGAGCTACTTGAGGATTGTGACCTTGACTTCAGATTCGTTACAGTTTCTTTCAAAGTTTCAAGTATGGGGAGAGGTGATGGATTTTGATCATTTTTGCACCTTTTCGTCGCTGAAATCAGTGCAAATGGCTAGATGGATGAATAAGAGGAGGAAGATCCCTGTGTGGCATTTGATATAGTTTGAAACCATAATTCTTGGCATACCATCATTTGAGCAATTCATTTATTTTTCAATCTTGATTCATCATCAGTTCTATGAAATCCAAGAGTGGAAATATAACTGATTTTGTCAGTTTGGACCATTTCAAGTGTCGAGAAGCGGTCTCTTCTAGTGTGTCACACTTTTGACTATGTGGAGTCTATTTCTTTCTCAATGTTGGAGACTATCACGAGGTGACTTCCAAGTTGTGTGGAGTTGGAGAAAGAGCTACGTAGAATGATATTGGTTTTATTTTCTTCTTCATTTATGACCTGCGAATAGAGTGTTAGACATTTTGCAATAGATTGTCAAAGGCTTGAATCTCACTATGGAGTGTACTTGTAATCTTGCTTTTTTGGAACGTTGTCGTAACTGATTGTTGGGTATCGGTTATACAGTTTTTGAATTAGAGATACATTAACTGAGTGGTGGAAATTAGATATTATTCAACTTGAGTTAACTATTTCCTTGGACATTGCATTCTATTTTGGAAGGACATTGTGTATCAAGTTTCGAAGTGGAGACAGCTGCAAGAAAATTCAATTCATTCTCGCACTGTGTGAAGTCTCTCTTTTGTCATGCAAGCTGCAACTTGGAGTCATTGTTATAGCTTTTGGTGCATTGAAGTCTCACATTTGAAGTTCGGTAATAACTTGTGCATGGTTCTAGAATTTGTGTGACTCCATCAACTTGTGGTCTCTCTCCTCAGAGGCATGAACCCAAATCATTGTTTTTGATGATGACTAGAGCGTGACCAGACTCCAGTGTGAAGACAAGCTAGGATCCACCTTTTTCTTCAAAAATGTTGAAGTGATACCTACCTTAATATTGTTGGGTATGTGTTATATTCTTTGCATATGTATGGGGGGGTTGCACCTGTCAGCGGCATGCCTTACGATACCTCCGGCACCTTTGGCTATTTTTGGGGAGTTTTCTAAAAATATGTAATTTAATCTCGATTAAAGGATTGGGGTCTATTTTCTAATCCAAGTTAATGGATTAGGGTATTGGATGATTTGGAATACCTATATTGTATTAGGAGTGATTCATAATGAGAATGATAAAATAAGAGATGCGGCTCCAAGTTTTGTTGGTTTTCCCGATTAAGGGTTACCATGGTAAATATTTGTGTATTATGTGTGAATATTGTGGTGTAATATTTGTTTTGCTTAAAATAATATGTATGATTTTCTTCTCTACACAGGTTTAAATGTAATATTCCAGCCAAGAATAGGCCAAAATATCAACTCCAAACTCCCAAATTTTACAAAATTTTAACTAGTAAATTTTAACCATTTTTATAGTGTGCAAGATGTTAATGATGAATGTTGGTTCATTGGTCAAGGATGGTGGGAATGAATTTTGACGATGGTTTTTGTATGATAAATGTGCAGAAGCAAGGTAAAATAGGGCCAAACACTAATTCTTATGCACAAATCACCGGAGCCTTTTACTTTTCAACAATTAGACAAGTTTGTTGCCTACTTTGAAGCTTTCTAGGCCTTCCAGAATAGGCATACTAGTCTGGGGAGTTTTACTGAATGGTGACAGGGATATATCAAGCAGAAAAAACTGTAAAATTTATTGGAATATATTTCATGTGGATTTGGGAGGTTATAGATGGATTTGGAGGCCAACGAGTCAAGTGCGCTATTGGGGATTGCTCAACTAGGAGATTTGAAGATCACTCTAAACAGTATCAAATGATCTCGAAAGATCAGGTGAAGGGTTGGGATAGCTTGTTCAATGTATTAAGAGTTTCACAAAACTTTCATATCATAAAATTGGTGCACAGATAGTGATTAATTTAAAATATGGAAAAACTAGTTAATTTAAATTGTACAATGAGTTAGTCTTGCATTTCATGTTCCAATTATTCCTTAAAGGCTTACTAAAATCAATTCTGAAGCATACAATGGATCTGATAAATTTTCATTAACAGCAGTAGGTCAAATTTGGAAGCTCAAAACATATATTTGACATTTCATTACAATCAAAATTACAGGGAGTCTCCAATGCTAGGAAAGTCTTACACACTGAGAGAGAATGAGTGTAAGAACAAGAGGAGAATATGGATTTCTACTCTATAATTGATATAGGACTAATAGAAGGTATAATATCTTAGTATGATTAGTGCACTGGTCCTCCTGATCTACATTGAGCGCCTTCACTGGAATGGAACTCTTCTACTAGGTAAACTCCTTCAACAATATCTCCAATGGCACTGGAACTATAAAACACCTTCTGGATGCTTATGATTCTTCAACAATGGACTGATATGGAGTTGAAGATCAATACTCCATAGCTCTGTATCTGATCAATAATTGGCTGGAACATCAAATGCCTTGGGGCTCATCTCCCAAGCAAAGGGTTGAGGCACATCTCTCAACAGTTGAGTAGCAAGAGCTCTCAATGACAAAAATAATTAACCAAAAGATGTGAATGGGAGATAGAAGCATTATTTTATAGATGAGGTAACTTCATCTCCAAGTCACCCACACGAGTGAGAGAGGGAGGGAGCATTCCTTTAGAGAATTAGCAATTACTTGCTTTGAAAACTTTCATGTTTTTGTCTCCTTTCACTGAAATTGGCAAGTGCACCTTACTTAACTTTTCTTAATGTTACTTGCTTTTCCAACTGACTGCTTTCTATACTTTCCTTCTTTGTACTTTCCTACTTTGTGTTTTTTCCTGCTTTTTCTTGCTTTTGACAATTTCCACTTTCTCTTTCTGCCATCTTTCCTTTAGCTAACTCCTTGATTTTTCTGAGCTTTTCCGCTTAGGCAAGTGAGGTCCACATTGAAACTATGTGCCCTCCTAGCCATGTCATCATCAATTATTTCCAAAAAATTAATTAGTAATGATGATGCATTTATTATTAAAAATAGTTCAAACTCAGAATATTAATAATTAATTAATAACTATAGTATTTGTGCCTCAAAATTTACCCCCATTATTTATTCCTTATTCAGATAATTTTCTTAGACCCCCTAGGGATGGGAGGATCCAAGTCTTGACCAAGGCCACTAGGGAAGGGACATGACAGTCCTCCCTCCCCAAGACTGCTTGTCCTCAAGCAGTTGCAATCCAGGATGTTGCACAATATGTTCTTCTTCCCAGGTTGCATCTTCACTAGGAAACCCCTTCCATTGCATTAAATATTCTTTAATGATTATGCTCCTCAATTTCCTCTCTCTATCCTGCAAAATATTTTTTGGTTCCAAGACTAGGTGTGCTTCATCATCAAGAGGAGGAAATATTTCTGAAACGGTCACTTGTTGGCCCATTGCTTTCTTCAAGCATGACACATGGAAAACATTGTGTATCTTGCTTCCTGATGGCAGATCTAATTCATAAGCAACTTCACCCACTTTCCTTGTGATATTGTAAGGCCCATAGAACCTTGGTAACAATTTCTCAACCTCCTTTGATTTCAAAGTAGACTTCCTATAGGGATGCAACCTTAAGTAAACCAAGTCACCTTCTTGGAAGCTTCGATCTGTTCTCTTCTTATCTACATTCACCTTCTATTGGTTATGTGCTACCTGCAAGTTTTCCTTGAGTGCCTTGAGTATGTCTTGGCTTTCTTGCAGCCAATCCTTTTCCTTTTGTGCTCTACAATCCCCAAAAATCATATTTGCAAAAGTGGGGGATTCATATCCATACATAGCTTTGAAAGGGGTCATTCCGATGGACATGTGGAATGTTGTATTATAGCATATATCCCCCAAATGTAGCTAGTTGACCCATGCATTCTACTATCTGCTAACATAATTTATGAGATAACCTTCATGCCATTGATTTACCCTCTCAGTTTGGCCATCAGTCTGAGGGTGATAGCTTGTGCTAAGATTCAAACTAGTTCCAACCAACTCAAACAAAGTTTGCCAAAAAGAACTAGTAAATTTTATATCTCGGTCATTGATTATAATCTTGGGTAGACCATGCAATCTGAATATTTATTTGAAAAATAGTGCAACTACTTGACTAGAAGTATTAGTTGATGTGAAAGCAAACAAGTGAGCAAATTTATTCAATCTATCAACTAATACAAAGATGTTATCCTTACCCTGAGATTTTGGTAGTCCTGTTATGAAGTCCATGGACACACTTTCCCATTTCTGTTCAGGAATTGGCAAGGGTTGAAGGAGACCAGCAGGATGAGTGTGCTCCACCTTATTCTATTAGCATGCAGTACAGTCCCTTACATGCTTTAACACATCATTTTTTAGGCCCTTCCATGTGAACCTCTCTCTCACCTTCCGGTAAGTTTTCATAAATCCAGGGCGGCCAGCTACTAGTGCATTGTGGGCAGCCACCAAAATCTATTCTTCTAACTTGGATTCAGATTTTAGAAAAATTATGCCCTTGTAATAAATGATATCATTGATGACTTGGTATGAATCATTATGAATTTACCCTATCCAACACTTCACAAGCAAACTGATTTTTTGAATATTCTCTAGTTATTTGAACTTTCCAATCAATAGGGACTTGCAACAAAGAAAAAGCAGGTTTCCTAGAGAGGGAATCATCTACCACATTCAACTTACCCTTTTTTTACTCTATGTCAAAGTCATAAGATTGTATTTTACTTACCCATTTCTATTGTCTATCATTCATCTCTCTTTGGGTCAAGAAATGCTTCAAACTGTTGTGATCAGTTTTGACTATGAACTTGCCTCCCACTAGGTATTGTCTGAATTTGGCCAAGGCATGCATGGTGGCCAACATCTCTTTATCATATATTGAATAATGCTTCTCATGTGGCTGCAATTTTCTGCTCTCATAAGCAATGGGATGACTATTTTGCATTAACATTGCTCCAGTTCCTTCACCTGAGGCATCACACTCCAATATTAAAGGTTGAGTGAAATCAGGAAGTGAAAGTATTGGGAAGCTACTCATGACTTCCTTCATTCTGTTAAAATATTTTCAGCTTCATCTGACCATCAAAAAGCACCCTTCTTGGTGAGATCTGTCAAAGGGGATGTGAGCTTAGAAAATCCTTTTACAAATTTCTGGTAGTAGGTGCACAAACCAATGAACCCCCTTAAGGTTGTTATGTTCTTTGGGCTTGGCCATTCAAGCATGGCCTTGATATTTTCCATATGTAACTTGACTCCTTCTTTCCCAATGATATGACCAAGATAAAGGAGCTCTGTCAAACGAAACTCACATTTTGACAATTTAGCATAAAAAGACTATTCTGCAAGGATTGTTAAGACATTGTCCAAATGGTGCAAGTGTTCTTCCCATGTCCTACTATAAATCAGAATATCATCAAATAATACAAGGACATACTTGCATAGCTTCTTACTGAAAATTTTGTTCATGCAAGATTGGAAATTTGTTGGTGCATTGGTCAGGACAAAAGGCATGACAAGGAACTCAAAATGCCCATAATGGCATCGAAAAGCAGTTTTCTGAATGTCTTCATCTTTCATTCTAATTTGGTGGTATCCCAAATGAATATCAATCTTAGAAAAATATTTATCTCCATGCACATCATCCATCAGTTCATCAATCCTTGGGAGAGTATATATGTTCTTGATGGTATTCTTGTTCAAATCCTTATAATCAATGCACATGTGCATTGCTCCATCCTTATTTTTTACTAAAACCACCGATGATGCAAAGGGACTTGAGCTTGGTCTTATGAACCCCATCTCGAGAAGCTCTTTGATGGTTTTCTCAATCTCATCCTTGAATATTTTGGGGTTCTTATAAGGATGTATTTTGATAGGAAAAGTGACAGGTTCAAGCTCAATCCAATGCTCAGTACCTCTGTCAGGAGGCCTTCCATGTGGCAAATCTTCAAACACTTTCTTGTGTTTGTGTAGTAGCCTTTGAATGTCTTTCATATGGTGTGATACATCAATGGAAGTCCCTTGAGTGGTGATGAAACATTCAAAATCCCACTCAATATCACCATGCCTCAATACTGACCTCATACTATGTGCAGAAATTACTTGCTTTGGGTAGGTGTTGACACCCCTCAAAATCACATGTTTACCTTCAGCATCTTTGAATCACATCTGGGGTACTTGGTAATTTATCAAATTCTCACCAATGGAGTACAGCCACTACACTCCCAACACCACATTGGTATCATCCACATAAAGAATATAAAAACTGTCAGTCACAGTATGGTCTCCAATAGTCACTTGCAGTTATGGAATCCACAGGTCACACTGCATTGCGTTGTTTCCTGGAATGATGACCGTGAAGCCTCCAATTTTTCTATTTGTAATTTTCTCCTTATACCATGGCTGCATCAATTAAGTTATGGGTAGCACTCCCATCGACCAAAACTGATACATTTTTCCCTTGCACAACCCCTTTGAATCTCATGATGTGGTAGCAGGGAACTCCACTTAAAACTGCAATTTTGCATTCTGGTTGCAGGGGTTATTCTTCTCTTGGTGTCTCATAACCATATTCTACTAGTTCTTTTGCTCCCACTTCTTCCTCATCACTTTCTGAAAAAACCTCAATGTATTGAGCCTTCCCCTTAGCACATTTGTGGCCCGGAACCCAAGGTTCTTGACAGGAAAAATAGAGTTTTTTCCTTCTTAACTCATCTCGATCTTTGTATGAGTATTCCTTCTTGTTCTTGGAAGCCACATTTATGAATGGTGGTATTTGGTTCTGAAATTTAGCAGGTGCATTAACCTTTGGTGGATATCTAGTTCTTGGGATTGCATCTTGCAGATCCCTTCTTCTGCTCACTACTTCTTGTAAGGTAGTTGGACAGTAGGCTTTAACTAGCCCTTTCAATGGTTCTACTAATCCTTTTGTGAATAGGAGGATCAAGCGGGCTTCAGATATTTCAGTGACCATTACTTCTAGATTTTGGAACTTTGATATGTAAGCTTCAGGAGTTCTGGTTTGCTTAACATGTGCCAATTCCCTGAAGGTGATTTCAGGATGTCTTCTATCAAACATCTCCATTAGTCTCTTAGTGAAATATGCATAGGATGTCACTTGATCATGGACCAAATTTCTCATGCCATGGAACCACCAGTCATTTGTATCACCTTCCAAATCCAAAGTTTCCATTCTGACGGCATCCCTCTGAGCCATTGCATTCAATTGAAAATAAGTGGCTAGCTTCTGCACCTAGGAGCTAGCAGTTCACTTTGAGGATCCATCAAAGAAGGGTAATTGGACCTTACCCATTGCATTCCTCAGCTCATAAGTATGTGTTGGAATCCTATGACCTCCTCTTGGTTGATTTCTATATTGTACTTCACAAAAATCCTTGAAAGGAAATGCCCTTCTGCATTCATCACTCAAAGTTTGGTATACTACATTCTGATCCTCCCAAGAAGAAATTGATTCAGTTGGAACTTCATGATCCTCCTTATTTTCCTCAAGGAACTTGGGCATGGTCTATTGGTTCTGATCCTTGAATTCATCTTTGAACTCATTATACCTTTTATGAGGCCTGGTCTTTGAAAAGATAAACCCACTAGGGATCTTCCTTTCTTCATTATGAGATCCATTGTTGCTCCCTTCTACATCTTTATGGCCTAGCTACTTAGCCAAGAATTCTATGGTGTCTTTCTCATATTGGAGGATGTTATGAGATATGTCTGGAAGCCCCTTTAACATACTTTGCACAAAAATTCTGAACTCTTCCTTCTCATCTAAATCATACATGTTATTTTTCCCTTGTATTTTACCTCCAGTAGATTCCACCTCTTCTTCAACAGAAGGCTCTTCAGGGTTCTTTCCTTTGGGGAATGGAACTCTCTTAGGAATAATCACCAAATTTAAAGAGCAGGTTCATAGTACCATGCTCTAATACCACTATAATATTCCAGCCAAGAATAGGCTAGAATATCAACTCCAAACTCCCAAATTTTACATAATTTTAACTAGTAAATTTTAACAATTTTTATAGTGTGCAAGGTGTTAATGATGAATGTTGGTTCACTAGTCAAGGATGGTGGGAGTGAATTTTGATTCTGGTTTTTGTATATGAAATGTGCAGCATCAAGTTAAAACAGGGCCAAGCACTAATTCCTATGCACAAAGCACTGGAGCCTTTTACTTTTCAACAATGAGACAAGTATGTTTCCTACTTCGAAGCTTTTTGGGCCTTCCAACATATGCATACTAGAATGGTAATTTCTATTGAATGGTAACAAGGATATATCAGGTAGAAAACTATGTAAAATGTATTGGAATAGAGCTCATGTGGATTTGGGAGGTTACATATGTATTTGGAGGCCAACTAGTCAAGTGCACTACTGGGGATTGCTCAACTAGGAGATTTACAGATCCATCCAAACAGTATCAAATGATCTCTAAATATCAAGTGAAGGGTTGGGATAGATTTTTCAATGTATCAAGAGTCTCACACAACCTTCATATCATAAAATTGGTGCACATATAGTGATTAATTTCAAATATGGAAAAACTAGTTAATTTAAATTGCACAATGAGCTAGTCTTGCATTTCATGTTCCAATTCTGCCTTAAAGGATTACTAAAATTAGTTCTGAAGCATACAATGGATCTGATAAATGTTCATTAACAGAAATAGGTCAAATTTGGAAGTTCATAACATATATTTGACATTTCATTACAATCAAAATTACAGGGAGTCTCCAATGCTAGGAAGGTCTTACACACTGAGAGAGAGAGAGTGTAAAAACAAGAGGAGAATATGGATTTCTTATATGGAACTGATATAGGACTAATAGAAGGTATGATATCTGAGTATGATCAGCAAACTGGTCCTCCTGAGCTGCACTAGGATCCTTCACTGGAATGGAACTCTTCTACTAGGTAAACTCCTTCAACAATATCTCCAATGGCACTGGAACTATATAACACCTTCTGGATTCTTATGATTATTCAACAATGGAATGATATTGGTCTGGAGATCAGTACTCCATAGCTATGTATCTGATCAATAACTGGTTGGAACATCAAAGTCCTTGGGGCTCATATCCCAAGCAAAGGGTTGAGCCACATCTCTCAACAGTTGAGTAGCAAGAGCTATCAATGACAAAAATAATTAACCAAAAGATGTGAATGGTAGTTGGAAGCATTATTTTATAGATGAGGTAACTTCATATCCAATTCAAGCACACGTGTGAGAGAGGGAGGGCGCATTCCTTGAGAGAATTATCAATTACTTGCTTTGCAAACTTTCTTGTTTTTGTCTCCTTTCACTGAAATTGGCAAGTGCACCTTACTTAGCTTTTCTGAGTGTTGCTTGATTTTCCAACTAACTGATTTCTATACTTTCCTTCTTTTTACTTTCCTGCTTTGTGCTTTTGCATGTTTTTTCTTGCTTTTGACATTTTCCACTTTCTCTTGTTGCCATCTTTCCTTTAGCTAACTCCTTGATTTTTCTGAGCTTTTACACTTAGGAAAGTGAGGTCCACATTGACCCTATGCGTCCTCCTAGCCATGTCATCATCAATTCTTTCCAAAAAATTAATTAGTAATGATGATGCATTTATTATTAAAAATAATTCAAACTCTGAATATTAATAGTATTTGTGCCTCAAAATTTACCCCCATTAATTATTGCTTATTTAATTAATTTTCTTAGACCCCTAGGAATGGGAGGATCCAAGTCTTGACCAAGGCCACTGGGGAAGGGACATGACATTAAATATTACAAATACCCACGTGAAGAGTCCACCGAGGAGACCTTCTATTGTGCTATCTGGAGCTGGGTGTGATGGGCGTTGTTCAACATATTTAAAATAATCCCAAGTCATCAACAACATTGAAGACTGGGTCTCCTTTCCACCACAGCATGAAGACTACCTACCCTCCGTTGTGAATGACCTCTCTTCATTGTGTATGTACCTGGAGCATCGGCATTGAATTTTGAGCAAATATTGGAATAATTTGAATTAGTGAAGATGGTTTCATTCTGTAGCATCCAATGGAGTTACATCTAAGATTGTTTGAAGTTTTAAAGTTGTGCACTCATTATGATTTCTTTCTAGAAGAAAGCATATTTTTTGCGAGTCTCAAAGTTCGCTGTTTTAGATTTAAATAATGAAGTGTAGTACTTGAATCATTTGTAAGGGTGTTGAATATTTCAAGCTCTAGGACTTATATACCTAGTTTTGGGATTAGTATCAATTGCAGAAATGGTCTAAAGTCTGCAAAAATATTGTACAACGTGCATAAGTATTATAATGTTTGCAGAAAGAATTCTTATTGAATTGGATTGTAAATAAGGTGGCAGAGACATAGACCTACACCTTTTTTGTTTACCAAACACTGTTAAATTGTAAGCATTGTGAGGAAAAGTTGTAATTGGTTGACAGTATTGTTACAAAATATTTCAAAGGATATTTGAGATTTGGGATTAGTTTGGTGTACCCATTTGAAGGAGTCAAGCAAGTTTGCAGTTGTTGCTATAGCTGCTCCAAAAGAAGAGGTTTCCATCACTCAAGAACTCAGGTAAAGTATATTCAGGTTATAACATACAAATAGTCAATTTTGTAAGTTTTATTGTATTTATGATACTTACCATAGTTCTTTTGTAAGTGTCAAATTGAAACTGTGTTGTATTCGAGTGCACTTTCGGTTGAACTTAGTACCCTTTTCACTTTTTGAGTTGAAGAGTGTTTGTAAAAGGGGAATGTTGCAAGAAACCCTTAGTTTGTGGATTGGGTCATTTGTAATTTGAACCTGCCTACACAAGGAGGCCTCAAATAATCTTCATAATGTCTCAAACTAAAGAAATATTAGAGTTATTGAACACTCTAATACTGAATGTTGTAGATGTCAATCACAATCAACAAAGAAACTCTTCAAACTGTTATCACTCATCTGCAAGATTTGAAATCCGAAGAGGACAATTTACAACAAAGGAATCAACATTTTGAACTAGTGTTTATTCAGAACAACCCTCTCTTTGAATTTGAAGATGATTCCTATCAGCTGCTAGCTCATGACCAAAACAGTGAAATAATGTCAGAATATGTACAAACTATTCAAAGTTTGAGATGCCAACATTGTGATCGTGTTGGCCATATGAAAGATCATTGTTTTGATCTTCATCCTTGTCAACATTGTAGGAAGCATAACCATTCTTCAAATAGATGTTTGACACTGAAGAAACCTACAAGATTGTCTCTAGTTCTGACACAACTTGCAGCAGAAAATTTTGTTGCTTCTCAGCTTGTACTTAATAGGGTGGGACATCATGAATCGATATTCAAGCTTCAAGTTTTGAATCTTTATCAGTCTAACAATAAGAATTCATGACCTTCTACAAGAAAACCTAATCCACAGCCAAATTCGGATGCCATATTCGAAGTTATATCCAGAAGAAAAAAATAGTGCCATGCTCCAGAGCATCATGGTATTATGTGTCTACTTTTGACACTCATAACCACCATAAGATTTTTCACTCCTCACTTTGTTCCTGACAGGGGGGAATGATAAACCATCATAAAAAAGTGAGCGAGAACAAGTAAGCCGAAATAAGTGAGCCTGAACGGGAGTCAACACCATGTTTAACTGAGCTCCAAATTTTGTGGTTAGCCTAAAATTTAGTAGAAAACTTCATCTTCTGTTGGACATCAGATGGTGGTCCCCAAACCACCATTTTCCAGAGAACTATTGAGCCTCCGTGCCAAGTTCCAAAGATAACCTTTGAGTGAGAACCGGAGTTATTTCCAAGTTCAAGAGTTTGTGGTTAGCCTTAAACCACCCACTTAGTAGAATACATCAACTTTTGCTAGCCCTTTTGGTTTGTGGTCTGCAAAAAACACCACTTTAGAAAGCACTAGCAGAAGATGTCAACTTATGCTAGCTTACTTGGAAAATTTGGATTTTCAAGTTGGAAATGTTAAACCCTTAGAAATTGTCCACTTCCCGTTATTCAGCTCTCTTTTCTTGGACTCATATACACCCCTTCAGATTAAGGGGGGAATTGTTGGAAACCTAATCCTTGCAGTTATGTTAATCCATGTGAAGAGTCACATGTGAAAGGGAAAAGTCATGGGAAGTCCAAGAGATGCCTTGGAAGATGAAACCAAGAGTCATCTCATTGTACATATTCTACATTTGATTAAAGATAAAATGTGCGTAATGCCTATCTTAATGTCTTTGTGTGTGAAATCGTCTATTTTCCCTATTGGTCACTTAACAGTTCAAGAAACCTAAAAGTCCAGCCCTGAATGGTTGCACTAATGAGTTCTTTATGGAGAACTCCTAGTTGAGGACGTGGTAAAATTTGTGGGGGGAATCCGAACGTCTGAGGATAGTGATTGGAGATCTTAATGCCGCCTTTATAGCCCATATTCCTAAGAAGAATGACTTGGTCTCATTTGCATACTTTAGCCCTAATGTTGGTATGAGCTAACTTAGTTCACACGGTAACTATCCAAAGAATAGGTCAAATAAGTAAAATCCATAATGGAGTAAATATAAATGAGTAAAATGTGAATGATTATTTACAAATATACAAGGCCCATATATATAATCGTTAAAAGAACACATAGTGACTCTTCATAAGAGTTGCTGTTAATTTTTCAAAATTTACTTCAATCTGATCTAGGATCTTAACTGAGAGAACAACATGTACAACATATCTACAGCATATCAATCATGAACACAATAATGCAAGCACACAAGCAACACAGAGTTTACTTGGGGAAAACCATAAAGGTGAAAAACCCCAATAACTTCCTCAGAGATAGATAGAGCAATGATACAACCCAAGCATAAGAGATAGACATCTCCTAGCAGCAGCTTTTCCTCCTCCACAAGTGTGCCACTCTCCCGAGAGTGTGAGAGAGAATAGAATGATGAAATAGAGTGCCTCTCGCACTCTATTTATACTTGACTTGATTTTCCTAATAACCTTTACTAGGTCGACCTTAACTTAACCACATAACATAATGATGACTAGGCCGACACCCAATAGGGTGGTCTAATAACCCTTTGACCCACATGTCTGACCCCCAATAGGGTGGTCTAATAACCCTTCGAACCACATGACTTATACAGGGCCGACCCCAAAAAGGTGGTCTAATAACCCATCAAGTATAAGTTACAACACTTATAGTATAAATGACGACACTTCCGTATAGAGGAATAATAACATCTCTATAGGAATACAAACACTTCCATAGAGAGGAATAATACCATCTCTATAGGAGTACAATATACATATATGAAATACATTCCGAAGTTACACATATGATCAACACTCCCTCTTAACTAGGAAGGTATTTCTCGTCACAGGTCTTCTAGCACAAGTCTTCTTCTCTGGATCATCGTCAGTGGATACTCGTCATCGAGTCATCGTCATTGTCAATGCTGCTGCTATCTCAATCAATCTCTGAATCTACTCATCATAGGAAGTTCTATAGAGCCAGTCCTTTTTCATACTGGATGTAGGCCCACCACCTGCAGGTCTTCATCATCAATGGCCATACTGTGGATCCCAGGACTGATTACATGCGTCAACAAAACCTAGCGCAGACTATAGGTTCTTTTACATGTTGACCTTCACAAAACCTATGCAGAGCATCCCAGGATGTCACACGCAAACCTCTCTACCTGTCTGGATCTCGATAGAGCATCCCAGGATTTTATGAGCACACCGCTCCACCTGTCCAGATTTTAAAGGATCTTTTCTATGTGAACTTTCACAAAACCTACTCAAAGCATCCTAGGATGTTACGAGCAAACCGCTCTACCTGTCTGGATCTCGATAGAGCATCCCAGGATGTTACGAGCACACTGCTCTACTTGTCCGAATTTTAAAGGATCTTTTCTATGCGAAACTGTAGCAAAACCTACTCAGATCATCCCAGGATGTTACGAGCACACCGCTCTACCTGTCCAGATTTTAAAGGATCTTTTCTATGCGAAATTGTAGCAAAACCTACTCAGAGCATCCCAGGATGTTACGAGCACACCGCTCTACCTGTCTAGATCTCGATAGAGGAACCCAGGATGTTACGAGCACACCGCTATACCTGTCTGGTTTTTAAAGGGTCTTTTCTATGCTACCTGCACAACCTGTCCACGGCCATAAAGTATCAAACTGATACTCACCATACATCATCCTGATGTACATCATCTGGAGCAACATCCTGAAGCTCGTCATCTGTGATCATCCTGATCATACAATGCATCTACCTGATGCATACACAGTATCTTCTTGATACATATCACCATACATGATCTACCTGATCATACAATGTATCCACCTGATACATATACATATACATATACATGATCCAACTGATCATATCCAGCATCAACATGATGCATACATACATAAATGATCCAACTGATCATGTGCAGCATCAACATGATGCATACATACATAAATGATCCAACTGATCATATCCATCATCAACATGATGCATACAAATACACAAATTATCCAACTTATCATATCCAGCATCAACATGATGCATACAAATATAGAGCAATAACTGGAGCATCGCCCTGATGCTCATCATCCAGTGCTTACATCCATAGCCATGTGAAGGATCCTCCTTCCAACATGCTTGGAATGGCTTCAGCAAATGTGTCCATCACTTCTTCCTTGAACTGTCGTCGATCTGAAGAATGCCAAGCCTCTCTCTGAAGTACTTGAACTTCACTCTGGCTAGTGGCTTCGTCAGCACATCTACAATCTGCTCATTCGTTGCAATATACAGGAGCTTCACTACTCCTCTCTGCACCATATCCCTGATATAGTGATATTTGATCTCAATGTGCTTCGACCTGTCGTGGAACACCGGGTTCTTAGACATCTTCACACAACTCTGGTTATCACAAAAGATACCAGTAGTCTCCAACGGGAGATCAAATAACTCTGACAGTAGCTTCCGAAGCCATACTGCCTCACAACTAGCCGAACAGGCTGCAACATACTCTGCCTCGGTTTTACTCAGTGCTACACAGGACTGCTTCCTGCTAAACCAAGAGATCACACCTAATCCCATACTAAAGCAGCACCTAGAAGTGCTCTTCCTATCTGCATCATTGCCTGCCCAATCTGAATCAACATAACCCTGTAGGTTAAACTTTTGATTCGCATCATACTTGAGACGATAATCAACTGTAACCTTCAGGTACCTCAGAATATGCTTTACAACAACCAGGTGAACACTCCTCGTATCCGTCAGGAACTGACTCAATGTGTTCACCACAAAGCAAATATCCGGTCTCGTGTTCGTCAGGTACATCAAGGGCCCAATCATCTGACGATACACAGTGATATCAACTGGCTCAAATGAAGCATCACACAAAAGCTTCAGGTTTGATGCCATAGGTTTGGCCATGGCCTTGCACTCCATCATCCTGAACCTCTTCAGGATCTCTACTGCATACTTCCCTTGTCCAAGGAAGATTCCATCTGCACTCTGCCACACCTCCATACCTAGAAAATAGTGCATCATCCACAAGTTCTTCATCTCGAACTTGGCAGCAAGCTTCCGCTGCGTGTCGGCAATCAATCTATCTTCACCTGTAATAAACAGGTTATCCATACACAAAAGTAGTATCACTGGATTTCCTTCCTCAACCTTGTAGTAAAGGTTGGAATCCGCTTTACTCTCGGTAAAGCCCAAACTGGATAGAAAGTTGTCTATCCTACCTGTTAGCACTTAGATTTTATCCCGGTTGTAAAAGAATAACACCTAAGGTAACTTATTTCAAACCAAACTTTAGGTAGAAAACTTATCCATTTTTTCCACCAGAGAGGGCTCTCTCACAAGATATACATAAAGGCTAAAAATATATAGAAACACGCTCAAATTTCTCAAAAATGATTTACTTGGTTGAAAAGGAAACAAGAAACATTGGGCATGTCACATACCCCAATTTTGTAAAAATTATGTAATTGTTTTATTATATTCCTGAGACATTATGTTAAATTTAATGCTAAGTAGGGATTGATGACTCAGCAGAGTCAATAGAAATGGAGTGTAATTCAGAATATTTTATTATTAATAAATTTATTGTGGAGACAACAGCATGGGAGAGCTGTTAAAAAGAGATCACTGGTCAAACTGGTGGATGGAACTAGGTGGAAAGGCAAAAGACAAGTGGCAGCATCCTCAAACACTTCCTAAGTTGCAGGTGGCAACTTCCCTATATTTGGGGTCATGATTCCCCAAGAAAGTGGAATCAGAGCAGGTGGCTCATTAATGACAGTTAACCCAACAAAGACCTAAGAAATATTTTAAAAAGAACTCAATGAACAGAGTTGGGGGCTCGAATATTTTCCAGGGAGAATTCATTCAGGTGAATGTTATTCAGGAAATCCATTGAGGAAGAGGGAAATACAGTAAGGAAGTTGTTTTAGGCGGATTGCTACAGTAACTTGGTTCCATTACAGCTGTTTGGGCTGAGAGAATTGACTTTGTTGCACCTAGTTCCATCCAGGGAGACCAGAGCAAGCTCGGGGGTCCTGAGAAGTTGTTGTTTGAGCACTCTCCAGGAGTTGGTAGGGAGGAACGGCCTCCCATTGTTGTTGTTGTCCACAGCTTAAGCAGTTTCTGTTACTTACTTCTTTATGTTTATCGAGTATGAATGGACGTCTGTTATGTTTATTTAATATGTCTGAGGAGCTTGTTAGTTTAGTAAATTGAGTATCTTAGAATATCAGTAGTTAAAACTGTTAAGAGTTACTGTGTTATTTTCCGTATCCCTAGTAAGAAGTACTATCATTATTGCATTACTAATAATGTATCTATAATGCATTCAATATAATAGTAATACTTTAAGTAATAATTTATTATTGCAATTATAAACCTAGTTTATTTATACTTGACGAAGAAATGAATAAGAATTATGTACCAAATATTTATACTCTACGTATTACAAATTAAATAAACAATCTTAGAAGGCAGTAGTAAAATACAACAAGTTAAACTACAGTATTGATATCATTATCAAGAACAATGCAGGAGAATGGTAGTCACAGTTAGGATAATTATATAAGGATATAAACCCTAATTAAAATTTAACAAGTTATTGCATTGCAAATAAATTAAGGTACATAACCCTAACAGAAATTTAATTATAATAGTTAAATAATCTAGTTATTACTTTAAAAACAAAAGAAATAACAGAACAGTATCTAGCTCAATCATTGAGCTGAACCAATAAGGTTATTATCATTCATTTAACTCTCATTTACTAACAGAGTTATAAACGTAATGACAGAATAAGCAACCAAACATATTATCAACTGTAAAATTCGGGATGAACCCTATCATTCCAGATTTTACAAGTAAAATAAATACTAAGAGTTAAAACAATGGTTTCACCTACGGCCGCATCTTAAATAGAATTTAAAAATGAACGCACAGGAGAGCTTTTTAATAAGTCATATTACCAAACTCTTGGTAAAAACCCTGAACAAAATTAAGAGTACAGTAAAGGAACAATATTCCGGGACCGTAATCTCATCTACAGGCAGGTTACAGTCATTGTTCTCCTATTCATATACACAATAATTCTTCTGCAGAAAACCCTAAATACCAAAAGAAAAACGAATAATTACAATATAGACCGAAGCTGTAACATCTTATGCAACACAGGGTTAAACCTGTAAAAATACATTTTAACATACAGTTCAAAGACTGAATAGAGCTGAGGAATCACAGAGTCGATTCACTCAAACCTTAACCATCCTAACAAACCAGCAAGGAGGAAACACCATGGTAAAAACCAGGCTTACCAGGTAAAACAACCAACTGCCGAAGCTTGTGCCATCCACGCCTTAAGTGGAGCCAGGGCCTGCAACGAAAGAACAGTATCAGTTAAAAACTTTAATCTTTTCTTTGGTTAAACTATTTCTTTTAACTAGAAAAACGAAGGAGTAATCCTATAGCTTACCGGTGAATTGCAAGAAGTTTAAACACAGTAAATAGCCTGATAACCACAAGCAGAGTAAGTGTAAACCCCTCCCTTGTCAGCGAAAAGAACGAGCTGGCAGAAGCAACGGGTATCTTCCACAATGGAAGCTTTGACAGAACCAAGTCGAAAGATACACTCACACCATGACAGGGTCAGTAATGGTAGCAAAGGGGAAAACCCTAGGTTTTCAACAACCTTATGGACGCCAACAACAAAGTATAATGACTTCCACACGATGCAGTAGACAAGCACGAAGAAACTGAAGCAGCATAGAAGCTGCTACCAACAGTGTATCAGCAAAGCTTGGACCAGGAGGGTTCACAGAGCGACCGAGCCCGAAGACGAGGTAGAAATGGCAAGCTAGGGTTAAGTCAACCATTTTATATCACCAACGCGTGGCTCCGGAGTGACCACATAGAATTTTAATATTTTTCATGCAGTGGGTCGACGTGCTAAAGTCCTACGATGAGATTCCCATCATTTGTTTTCCAAACAAAATCATAGTATGAATATCCATTATAGTCGCAATACCATAGTTTCCCTGCCACACTTTTCATGTTAGAACAATGATTTGGAACTTTTCATAGTAAAAAAATTAACATTTTGCCCTATATTCAATAAAACCATGCATTGTCAAAAGCGTTCAAGATTAAGTCTTGAAGTCTATTTTAGACATAGAGAATTTGATAATTATTATAAAAATTATAAGGATGTAGGTATCAAGTAAGTTATATGTTGTTTGTAAAACCTATCACTATATTGCCATTCACCCTATTCTCATGTGACAAGGCATAGATCATTTCTTTTAAGTATATAAGATAATGTAATGATATTGGGTTTAGCTGTTTACAATTCTGCTACTATAATGCTAATTGCTATAGCTTTGCACAGAGGGTAAAGGACTTGTCGTTATTGCTTTATGTAACTTGAACTCATAGAATTCAAGCTATATAACTCACAAATTTGGATTAAGGTTACCCTAGTTCTTGTTACTTGTACTTACAATATAATAACAATCTCTTAATAGTCTTAGATTCCTTGTGATAAAAAAAAATAGACTTTTGTTATCCTTAATGCCCAACAAGTTTAATCATGAAGATTTAGAAGATGCTTATAGATTCTTATTTAATAGTCAATCATGGAAATAGGAGTAGTTTCCCAATCAATGCAAACCCTTAAAAAGTTAAGAGGAGACATATATCAGACAAGTAAACCTTGTAATTTCTGGAGATAAGCAAAGTATATACTTTTGATATTATTAACTCCCGTTCCTTTACAATTGAAGCTGTAAATCAAAAATATATTTCAAATTTAAACTTGGCATGATACAGTAACAACGGATGAGTAAAAAAAAAAGGGGGGGGTCTGATTATGGTAACTCAGTTACATTCTACAGTGCTAGATAAGAATTATTATTGCATCACAGTAATATCATCAAGGGACCAATACTCCATAGGGATACTTAAGTCATCTATTATCAAGGAAAATAACTATCACATTTTCTAGTAAATTTCCAACTTTCTATCAGTAAGATATTGAGGAGATCATAGGAAGAATGATACCTTTAAACACTTGATAGACCTGGCTAGCATGCTTATACTTTTACTGAATGATTTGGTATAGCAAATTGTTTTATAATACTTTAAAGATTTGTTTGCAGCGACCCGAACATTACCTATATATCTGTAAGAGAAAGAAAATCTGTTGCATTAGCTCGGAAGCTAAGTAAGCCCAGTCTGTTATGACAATTCCCCCTTGTGGTTGCAAACAGAAAAACAATCAGTAACTGACAAGAAACTCATCTTTAAATTTAAGTATAATGAAAGATCAGTCAGTTACAATCCGGATAACATAAACTAATCAAACAGCTAATGACTGCATTTAATAAGATTATATACTATTTTAAAAATTTTAAATTTTTCGGAAAGATTGGGTGTTAACATGTGGTATCAAAGCATGGTTCAAATACTAGGCCTTAATGCGGCCCAACTAGTTTCCGCAGAATGGTAAAAATAAAAATAAAAATAAAAATATATATATATATATAATGTACTAACTTGTATTTTTGTTTCATGTAAAAAAACAGATTTTATGAAACTAACAGACAGGTATGGAGAAGCTAGGAGAATATGATAAGGAGTAATCTCCAAACACTAAGACAAGACAGATGTTTAGAGAACCTGTGATAGAGGAGGTAACTACTCACTCCTCAGAGCTGATGCAGACTATAAAGAGTTTAAAGACTGAAATGGAATCAGTCAAGAAGGATAATGAAAGGATTTTGAAAACTCAAGAGCAGTTAAATCAAATTTTGATGGAAAAATTTCAGACTGAAGGGAGAAGCAAAAGATCTGAATCTGAAGAAGCTAGCCATCAAAAAGGGTCTAAAAAGATGAAACTAGCTAAATCGGATAGCAGTTCATCATCTGAAGGAAGAAGGGAACAACAAAGCTATTACACTACTAGTGACAGTAATGAGGCTGAGTTGTATAACAAAAAGAAAAAGTACAGGCCTTATGAAAAGATTTCTGGGGAGTTCAAGAAAATAAAACCCCCAACTTTTAATGGAGAAACTGAAACAGGAGAAGAGGCAGAGTCCTGGTTATCCGGGATGAGAAAATATTTTGAGATATACAACTATTCAAATCAGCTGAAGGCGAGAATGGCCATCTATAACCTTTCTGGAAAGGCAGATATATGGTGGCAAGATTTGAAAAGGGTAAAGGGGATCAAAGAAAAAGAGGTCAATTGGAATACCTTTAAAAGGTACTTCAAAAAGAAATTTATGTATGAACAATACTATGAAGAAATGGCCAAGGAATTTTATGAGTTAAAGCTAGGATCTGTGACTATGAAGGACTTAAACAGTAAGTTCTTAAGTCTGTTGAGATATGTGTCGTATTTTGTTGAAGAGAAACCTAAAGTACAGTGGTTTCTCAGCTGCCAGCCATATCATATAAAGGACAGAATCGAATATGATAACCCCAAAACTCTGGAAGAAGCCATGCGAAAGGCTAATTTCTATTTTGAACAGAACAAAAAGAAAGAAGGAATAGCCAACTGGAAGGCTAAAAAAAACAGTAATCAACCTGAGTTCAGGAAAAAAGAGTTTGTACCCCAGAAAAATTTCAGGGATAACAAGAACAGAAACCATTCTAATGGTAAGAACTTCCAGGGAAGCAAAAATGGTGCTTCTAATAATTCCAATAACTTCAAGGGCAGCAAGGAGGCTTCTAACAATCATGGAAATTTCACTAAGAATTTCGAATGGAAGGAGCCTGTTAAATGCTGGGAGTGCAATGGTCCACACTATGCTTCAGTTTGCCCAAATCGGAAGAAACCAAACAGCAATATTCATACTATACAAGATGAAATGACTATTGGAGACTTTTCAAGGACTATGCCCCGAATCAATGCAGCATTGGAGAACCGCCAAGCTGATTATCAAACTTCCATGGTGGAAGTAGAAGGTATGGTTAACAAAACCCCTGTAACTATTTTAATAGATCCAGGTGCTAGCCTTAGTTATATTTCACCGCAGATAGTAGAAAAGTGTAATCTGACTGTTGAAAGGTTTGATAACTCTTGGTTAGTACAACTAGCCACTGGAGCAAAAAGGAAGGTGATCTATTATGTTAAGGAATGTGCTCTAGATATGAATGATTTTAAAACTACGGTTAACTTAAATGTTTTACCACTTGGCTCGTATGACATACTTATTGGTATGGACTGGTTAGAACAGCATAAGGTAGTTTTAAACTGTTTTGATAAAACTTTTACGTGTGTGAATAATAATGAACAGCCTGTAACAGTTAAGGGTATTCCTAGAAAAACTGTAATCAGGCAAATTTCTGCCTTACAACTTAAAAGAGAAGTCAGGAAAGGGCGCAAAGCTTATGCTGTAACCATTACAGATGAGACAATTAAGTCTGAATTAAATTAAATAAAAATAGAGGATATTCCTGTAGTAAACGAATTTACTGATGTTTTTCCGGAGGAAATTCCAGGATTACCTCCCAAGAGGGAACTGGATTTCACAATTGAGCTGGTACCAGGTGTTGTACCCAGTTCAAAGGCTCCGTATCGTATGAATATTCTGGAGCTTAATGAATTAAAATCACAGTTAAAGGAATTAATAGATAAGAAATACATTCGACCTAGTGTGTCCCCTTGGGGAGCACCAATAATCTTTGTTAAAAAGAAGGACGGAACTATACGAATTTGCATAGATTACCGTCAACTAAATAAGATGACAATTAAAAATAGATATTCGTTGCCCCGCATAGATGATCTGTTTGATCAGCTACGTGGAGCTACGGTGTTCTCTAAGATAGACCTGAGATCAGGCTATCATCAGGTGAGAATTAAAGAAGAATACGTATTCAAGACAGCTTTCAGAACAAGGTATGGACATTACGAATTTGTCGTAATGCCATTTGGGCTTACTAATGCCCCAGCTGTATTTATGTGTCTAATGAATAACATAATGCATAAATACTTGGATAAATTTGTTGTCGTATTCATCGATGACATCTTAATTTATTCTAAAAATGAAGAAGAACATAAAGAACATTTACGGATAGTCTTACAAGAACTGCGAGAGTAACAGCTCTTTGCGAAGTTCAGTAAGTGTGATTTCTTCTGGGATGAAATGATCCAGGTGGGTATCGGTGGCGGCCCACCTCTTCCAACTGGCTCAAAACAGTCTTCTGGCAATTTTGGTAAATTACTATTTTTTGCATTTTTTTGGGTCCTGAACTTCCGGAGCCATTTTGAGGCCCTAAACGACATTTTTTGGCGATTTGGGGGACCAAATGGTTGCCGACGGCATACATCTGGGCCCATTCAAAATTTGTAAATATCGAATAGACCTTTCCAAGATGCTACCGAGCGCCTCAAACGGAGATCGTATGCAAAAGTTATGACCCCGGGAAGTTGACTGTTCAACTAACCACCTTGGGGCATCAAACTTTATGACGGTTCATCTTCTAGGGTTAGGTTTTTGGATGTTTGGTATTCTTTCCCTCATGCTTATGATAAATAGGCCCTTTCGGCCTCTCTTTGTATTCATCTTGGCACGAATGAGCATAGCGGCCACATCTCTTCTAAGAGATAGCTACCACCATTCTAGCTATTGTATTTTACAGTCTGTTCTATTTCCGCTATTTAATAGAATATGTGTTTACTGTATCACTGTGTTATTTGCAATATATCTTTGTATATGATTTTGTATATGCTATCTTTTGTTTCGTTCCCACATAAATCCGGATCAGTGGTATCAGAGCGGTCTGCTCTTTGATTGTTTCTCGGTGCATGTCCCCGACGAGGTCAGGATACAGAGAGTTGGGTCTCGAACTAGTTTCACTTGGGGAAGACCACTCTCGCCGCCCCAAACGGCCTCCCATGGCGGAAGAAAAGAGAGATGACGGAGTAGTAGATCCTATCAAGTTGTTGCTCGAGGAATCCCTCACACGACAGAGGAACGAGATGATGGATAATTTCGCCCAGATCCTTCAACGCATGCCAACAGCGGCAAATGCACCCTCAACGAGTAGCCATTTCGGAGATACGACTCCCTTCAAGGTACAAGTTAATTTTGATATCCCTTTATTTGAAGGCCAAATCGATGTCGATGCCCTAGATAAATGGTTGAATCTACTAGAAGGGTATTTCTCTGTCCACCAATTTTTCGACAGGGAAAAGATCATCTTTGCGCTCCTTAAGGCCGTCCCCCATGTCAAAAATTGGTGGGAAACTTATTGTGAGCAAAACTCATCAGACGAGTCTGGATTGTTTGAATATTCCAATCCCACTTGGGCCTCTTTTATAGATGCCGTCAAGGAACAATATTACCTTGTTGGAAACTATGATGACCAGTACACAAAATGGACCATTCTGCATCAAGAGAGGGACCAAACGGTGTCGGAGTACACCAACAAATTTATACCCTGCGCACAAAGCTCGGTATCAAGGACTCCGAGCGGCACCTAGTACTGAAATATCGTAGTGGCCTACACCGGTACATCCGAACAGAGATGGATTTCCTGGAAATATCTTCACTCGGATCCGCCTATCGATATGCTGTCAAAATTGAGTAGAAATTTCAGCAAAAGAACAAGCGTGACTTCGGACCTGCGCAGAAGCAGGGCAAGGGAAACTCTGGCTCGCAAAACACGGGGCAGGAAAAGGACAACCAGTCCCAACCACAGGCGAAGAAGGGTAAAGAAAAGACAAAGAAGGACACCGGGAAGTGGTGCGAGTTCCACAAAAGTCCCTGGCACAACACTGATGATTGTCGCTCAAAACAGTCATTGGTGGCTGAGATCAAAGATTCAAAATCAGATCCCAGTTCCGATTCTGACTCGGAACCTAATTTCACAGCCGCGCGAAAAGGGAAGCAGATCATTGGTGCAGAACCCAATGTCGTTGTTGCCACCGCACAGATTCAGCCAGAGGAGCCTGAAGAGTCGGAGGCAGAGGAGCGCCTTTTCCACTCACAGATGTGGGTGAAGGGAATTCCCCTACACTTTGTTGTGGACAGCGGCAGCAAGAAGAACCTAATCTCAGAAGAAGTCATCAAGAGATTGGAGCTACCAATAACGCCACACCCACAACCATACACCATTGGATGGCTAAGCCAAGGACGAAGGATCCGTGTCAGTCACCAATGTCGCCTACCATATGGAATCAAGCCCTTCAAAGATGAGGTATTGTGTGATGTGGCCCCACTTGAAGTATGTGATGTTCTTTTAGGACAACCATATATGTGGAAGCGTCATGCTGTATATGAATCACGACCTCGCAGTGTCATTGTCACTTTGGGAGGACAACTTTATCGGATACCAGAGATAGTTGCACATACCCCAAACGAGCAGGGAAGGAAGATAATCTCCCACATTGGGAAATTTTCCCTATTCGCAATTGCCACTAAAGGTGAACATCGGATCGCGGAGACATCCACAACCTCTGCAGATTATCCTTCTACTCAGCAGAAAGAAGAAGAACACAAATTCAGTGCCGCATCGCCTATTCGGGTACCTCTACAGTGCAAGGCCACGCATTCAAGGTGCTCCTCCAAAAAGAAACCATCCACACCGGTGCATACCAAGGATACCACAACAACCAAAACTGTTGAACAGCTCCAGTGCATCCATCAACAACAATTACAACCCTCTAAAGATGTCAAAGTAAGGCAACCTTTCCACTTCAACAAATGTCGCACCAAGAGCTCAACTCGACACACAGCTCGACATATGATAAGGGATTTAACGCAATGGAGACCATTGCTTCCTAAGGAGGGAGGATTGATCCAGGTGGATATCGGTGGTGGCCCACCTCTTCCAACTGGCTCAAAACAGTCTTCTGGCAATTTTGGTAAATTACTATTTTTAGCAGTTTTTCGGGTCCTGAACTTCCGGAGCCATTTTGAGGCCCTAAACGACATTTTTTGGCGATTTGGGGGACCAAATGGTTGCCGACGACATACATTTGGGCCCATTCGAAAGTTGTAAATCTCGGATAGACCTTTCCAACGTGCTACCGAGCGCCCCAAACGGAGATCGTATGCAAAAGTTATGACCCCGGGAAGTTGACTACTCAACTAACCACCTTGGGGCCGCAAACTTTATGACGGTTCATCTTCTAGGGTTAGGTTTCTGGATGTTTGGTATTCTTTCCCTCATGCTTATGATAAATAGGCCCTTTCGGCCTCTCTTTGTATTCATCTTGGCACAAATGAGCATAGCGGCCACATCTCTTCTCAGAGATAGCTACCACCATTCTAGCTATTGTATTTTACAGTCTGTTCTATTTCCGCTATTTAATAGAATATGTGTTTACTGTATCACTGTGTTATTTGCAATATATCTTTGTATATGATTTTGTATATGCTATCTTTTGTTTCGTTCCCACATAAATCCGGATCAGTGGTATCAGAGCGGTCTGCTCTTTGATTGTTTCTCGGTGCATGTCCCCGACGAGGTCAAGATACAGAGAGTTGGGTCTCGAACTAGTTTCACCTGGGGAAGACCACTCTCGCCGCCCCAAACGGCCTCCCATGGCGGAAGAAAAGAGAGATGACGGAGCAGTAGATCATATCAAGTTGTTGCTCGAGGAAGCCATCGCGCGACAGAGGAACGAGATGATGGATAATTTCGCCCAAATCCTTCAACGCATGCCAACAGCGGCAAATGCACCCTCAACGAGCAGCCATTTCAGAGATACGACTCCCTTCAAGGTACAAGTTAATTTTGATATCCCTTTATTTGAAGGCCAAATCGATGTCGATGCCCTAGATAAATGGTTGAATCTACTAGAAGGGTATTTCTCTGTCCACCAATTTTTCGACAGGGAAAAGATCATCTTTGCGCTCCTTAAGGCCGTCCCCCATGTCAAAAATTGGTGGGAAACTTATTGTGAGCAAAACTCATGAGACGAGTCTGGATTGTTTGAATATTCCAATCCCACTTGGGCCTCTTTTATAGATGTCGTCAAGGAACAATATTACCCTGTTGGAAACTATGATGACCAGTACACAAAATGGACCATTCTGCATCAAGAGAGGGACCAAACGGTGTCGGAGTACACCAACAAATTTCATACACTGCGCACAAAGCTCGGTATCAAGGACTCCGAGCGGAACCTAGTAACGAAATATCGCAGTGGCCTACACCGGTACATCCGAACAGAGATGGATTTCCTGGAAATCTCTTCACTCGGATCCGCCTATCGATATGCTGTCAAAATTGAGTAGAAATTTCAGCAAAAGAACAAGCGTGACTTCGGACCTGCGCAGAAGCAGGGCAAGGAAACTCTGGCTCGCAAAACACGGGGTAGGAAAAGGACAACCAGTCCCAACCACAGGCGAAGAAGGGTAAAGAAAAGACAAAGAAGGACACCGGAAAGTGGTGCGAGTTCCACAAAAGTCCCTGGCACAACACTGATGATTGTCACTCAAAACAGTCATTGGTGGCTGAGATCGAAGCTTCAGAATCAGATCCCAGTTCTGATTCTGACTCGGAACCTAATTTCACAGCCGCGCGAAAAGGGAAGTAGATCATTGATGCAGAACCCAGTGTCGTTGCCACCGCACAGATTCAGCCAGAGGAGCCTGAAGAGTCGGAGGCAGAGGAGCGCCTTTTCCACTCACATATGTGGGTGAAGGCAATTCCCCTACACTTTGTTGTGGACAGCGGCATCCAGAAGAACCGAATCTCAGAAGAAGTCATCAAGAGATTGGAGCTACCAATAACGCCACACCCACAACCATACACCATTGGATGGCTACGCCAAGGACGAAGGATCCGTGTCAGTCACCAATGCTGCCTACCATATGGCATCAAGCCCTTCAAAGATGAGGTATTGTGTGATGTGGCCCCACTTGAAGTATGTGATGTTCTTTTAGGACAACCATATATGTGGAAGCGTCATGTCGTATATGAATCACGACCTCGCAGTGTCATTGTCACTTTGGGAGGACAACTTTATCGGATACAAGAGATAGTTGCACCTACCCCAAACAAGCAGAGAAGGAAGATAATCTCCCACACTGGGAAATTTTCCCTATTCGCAATTGCCACTAAAGGTGAACATCGGATCACGGAGACATCCACAACCTCTGCAGATTATCCTTCTACTCAGCAGAAAGAAGAAGAACACAAATTCAGTGCCGCATCGCCTATTCGGGTACCTCTACAGTGCAAGGCCACGCATTCAAGGTGCTCCTCCAAAAAGAAACCATCCACACCGGTGCATACCAAGGATACCACAACAACCAAAACTGTTGAACAGCTCCAGTGCATCCATCAACAACAATTACAACCCTCTGAAGATGTCAAAGTAAGGCAACCTTTCCACTTCAACAAATGTCGCACCAAGAGCTCAACTCGACACACAGCTCGACATATGATAAGGGATTTAACGCAATGGAGACCATTGCTTCCTAAGGAGGGAGGATTGATCCAGGTGGATATCGGTGGCGGCCCACCTCTTCCAACTGGCTCAAAACAGTCTTCTGGCAATTTTGGTAAATTACTATTTTTAGCAGTTTTTCGGGTCCTTAACTTCCGGAGCCATTTTGAGGCCCTAAACGACATTTTTTGGCGATTTGAGGGAACAAATGGTTGCCGATGACATAGATCTGGGCCCATTCAAAAGTTGTAAATCTCGGATAGACCTTTCCAACCTGCTACCGAGCGCCCCAAACGGAGATCGTATGCAAAAGTTATGACCCCGGGAAGTTGACTGTTTAACTAACCACCTTGGGGCTGCAAACTTTATGACGGTTCATCTTCTAGGGTTAGGTTTCTGGATGTTTGGTATTCTTTCCCTCATGCTTATGATAAATAGGCCCTTTCAGCCTCTCGTTGTATTCATCTTGGCACAAATGAGCATAGCGGCCACATCTCTTCTCAGAGATAGCTACCACCATTCTAGCTATTGTATTTTATAGTCTGTTCTATTTCCGCTATTTAATAGAATATGTGTTTACTGTATCACTGTGTTATTTGCAATATATCTTTGTATATGATTTTGTATATGCTATCTTTTGTTTCGTTCCCACATAAATCCGGATCAGTGGTATCAGAGCGGTCTGCTCTTTGATTGTTTCTCGGTGCATGTCCCCGACGAGGTCAGGATACAGAGAGTTGGGTCTCGAACTAGTTTCACTTGGGGAAGACCACTCTTGCCGCCCCAAACGGCCTCCCATGGCAGAAGAAAAGAGATATGATGGAGCAGTAGATCCTATCAAGTTGTTGCTCGAGGAATCCCTCGCGTGACAGAGGAATGAGATGATGGATAATTTCGCCCAGATCCTTCAACGCATGCCAACAGCGGCAAATGCACCCTCAACGAGTAGCCATTTCGGAGATACGACTCCCTTCAAGGTACAAGTTAATTTTGATATCCCTTTATTTGAAGGCCAAATCGATGCCGATGCCCTAGATAAATGGTTGAATCTACTAGAAGGGTATTTCTCTGTCCACCAATTTTCCGACAGGGAAAATATCATCTTTGTGCTCCTTAAGGCAGTCCCCCATGTCAAAAATTGGTGGGAAACTTATTGTGATCAAAACTCATCAGACGAGTCTGGATTGTTTGAATATTCCAATCCCACTTGGTCCTCTTTTATAGATGCCGTCAAGGAACAATATTACCCTGTTGGAAACTATGATGACCAGTACACAAAATGGACCATTCTGCATCAAGAGAGGGACCAAATGGTGTCGGAGTACACCAACAAATTTCATACCCTGCGCACAAAGCTCGGTATCAAGGACTCCGAGCGGCACCTAGTACTGAAATATCGCAGTGGCCTACACCGGTACATCCGAACAGAGATGGATTTCCTGGAAATCTCTTCACTCGGATCCGCCTATCGATATGTTGTCAAAATTGAGTAGAAATTTCAGCAAAAGAACAAGCGTGACTTCGGACCTACGCAGAAGCAGGGCAAGGGAAACTCTGGCTCGCAAAACACGGGGCAGGAAAAGGACAACCAGTCCCAACCACAGGCGGAGAAGGGTAAAGAAAAGACAAAGAAGGACACTGGGAAGTGGTGCGAGTTCCACAAAAGTCCCTGGCACAACACTGATGATTGTCACTCAAAACAGTCATTGGTGGCTGAGATCAAAGCTTCAGAATCAGATCCCAATTCTGATTCTGACTCGGAACCTAATTTCACAGCCGCGCGAAAAGGGAAGCAGATCATTGATGCAGAACCCAGTGTCGTTGTTTCCACCGCACAGATTCAGCCAGAGGAACCTGAAGAGTCGGAGGTAGAGGAGCGCCTTTTCCACTCACAGATGTGGGTGAAGGGAATTCCCCTACACTTTGTATGGACAACGGCAGCCAGAAGAACCTAATCTCAGAAGAAGTCATCAATAGATTGGAGCTACCAATAACGCCACACCCACAACCATACACCATTGGATGGCTAAGCGAAGGACGAAGGATCCGTGTCAGTCACCAATGTCGCCTACCATATGGCATCAAGCCCTTCGAAGATGAGGTATTGTGTGATGTGGCCCCACTTTAAGTATGTGATGTTCTTTTAGGACAACCATATATGTGGAAGCGTCATGTTGTATATGAATCACGACCTCGCAATGTCATTGTCACTTTGGGAGGACAACTTTATCGGATACCAGAGATAGTTGCACCTACCCCAAACGAGCAGGGGAGGAAGATAATCTCCCACATTGGGAAATTTTCCCTATTCGCAATTGCCACTAAAGGTGAACATCGGATCGCGGAGACATCCACAACCTCTGCAGATTATCCTTCTACTCAGCAGAAAGAAGAAGAACACAAATTCAGTGCCGCATCGCCTATTCGGGTACCTCTACAGTGCAAGGCCACGCATTCAAGGTGCTCCTCCAAAAAGAAACCATCCACATCGGTGCATACCAAGGATACCACAACAACCAAAACTGTTGAACAGCTCCAGTGCATCCATCAACAATAATTACAACCCTCTAAAGATGTCAAAGTAAGGCAACCTTTCCACTTCAACAAATGTCGCACCAAGAGCTCAACTCGACACATAGCTCGACATTTCATAAGGGATTTAAAGCAATGGAGACCATTGCTTCCTAAGGAGGGAGGATTGATCCAGGTGGATATCGGTGGCGGCCCACCTCTTCCAACTGGCTCAAAACAGTCTTCTGGCAATTTTGGTAAATTACTATTTTTAGCAGTTTTTCAAGTCCTGAACTTTCGGAGCCATTTTGAGGCCCTAAAAGACATTTTTTGGCGATTTGGGGGACCATATGGTTGCCGACGGCATCCATCTGGGCCCATTCGAAAGTTTTAAATCTCGGATAGACCTTTCCTACGTGCTACCGAGCGCCCCAAACGGAGATCGTATGCAAAAGTTATGACCCCGGGAAGTTTATTGTTCAACTAACCACCTTGGGGCCGCAAACTTTATGACGGTTCATCTTCTAGGGTTAAGTTTTTGGATGTTTGGTATTCTTTCCCTCATGCTTATGATAAATAGGCCCTTTCGGCCTCTCTTTGTATTCATCTTGGCACGAATGAGCATAGCGGCCACATCTCTTCTCAGAGATAGCTACCACCATTCTAGCTATTGTATTTTACAGTTTGTTCTATTTCCGCTATTTAATAGAATATGTGTTTACTGTATCACTGTGTTATTTGCAATATATCTTTGTATATGATTCTGTATATGCTATCTTTTGTTTCGTTCCCACATAAATCCGGATCAGTGGTATCAGAGCGGTCTGCTCTTTGATTGTTTCTCGGTGCATGTCCCCGACGAGGTCAGGATACAGAGAGTTGGGTCTCGAACTAGTTTCACTTGGGGAAGACCACTCTCGCCGCCCCAAACGGCCTCCCATGGCGGAAGAAAAGAGAGATGACGGAGCAGTAGATCCTATCAAGTTGTTGCTCGAGGAATCCCTCGCGCGACAGAGGAACGAGATGATGGATAATTTCGCCCAGATCCTTCAACGCATGCCAACAGCGGCAAATGCACCCTCAACGAGCAGCCATTTCGGAGATACGACTCCCTTCAAGGTACAAGTTAATTTTGATATCCCTTTATTTGAAGGCCAAATCGATGCCGATGCCCTAGATAAATGGTTGAATCTACTAGAAGGGTATTTCTCTGTCCACCAATTTTTCGACAGGGAAAAGATCATCTTTGCGCTCCTTAAGGCCGTCCCCCATGTCAAAAATTGGTGGGAAACTTATTGTGAGCAAAACTCATGAGACGAGTCTGGATTGTTTGAATATTCCAATCCCACTTGGGCCTCTTTTATAGATGTCGTCAAGGAACAATATTACCCTGTTGGAAACTATGATGACCAGTACACAAAATGGACCATTCTGCATCAAGAGAGGGACCAAACGGTGTCGGAGTACACCAACAAATTTCATACCCTGCGCACAAAGCTCGGTATCAAGGACTCCGAGCGGCACCTAGTACTGAAATATCGCAGTGGCCTACACCGGTACATCCGAACAGAGATGGATTTCCTGGAAATCTCTTCACTCGGATCCGCCTATCGATATGCTGTCAAAATTGAGTAGAAATTTCAGCAAAAGAACAAGCGTGACTTCCGACCTGCGCAGAAGCAGGGCAAGGGAAACTCTGGCTCGCAAAACACGGGGCAGGAAAAGGACAACCAGTCCCAACCACAGGAGAAGAAGGGTAAAGAAAAGACAAAGAAGGACACCGGAAAGTGGTGCGAGTTCCACAAAAGTCCCTGGCACAACACTGATGATTGTCACTCAAAACAGTCATTGGTGGCTGAGATCGAAGCTTCAGAATCAGATCCCAGTTCTGATTCTGACTCGGAACCTAATTTCACAGCCGTGCGAAAAGGGAAGTAAATCATTGATGCAGAACCCAGTGTCGTTGTTGCCACCGCACAGATTCAGCCAGAGGAGCCTGAAGAGTCGGAGGCAGAGGAGCGCCTTTTCCACTCACGGATGTGGGTGAAGGGAATTCCCCTACACTTTGTTGTGGATAGCGGCAGCCAGAAGAACCTAATCTCAGAAGAAGTCATCAAGAGATTGGAGCTACCAATAACGCCACACCCACAACCATACACCATTGGATGGCTAAGCGAAGGACGAAGGATCCGTGTCAGTCACCAATGTCGCCTACCATATGGCATCAAGCCCTTCAAAGATGAGGTATTGTGTGATGTGGCCCCACTTTAAGTATGTGATGTTCTTTTAGGACAACCATATATGTGGAAGCGTCATGTTGTATATGAATCACGACCTCGCAGTGTCATTGTCACTTTGGGAGGACAAATTTATCGGATACCAGAGATAGTTGCACCTACCCCAAACGAGCAGGGAAGGAAGATAATCTCCCACACTGGGAAATTTTCCCTATTCGCAATTGCCACTAAAGGTGAACATCGGATCGCGGAGACATCCACAACTTCTGCAGATTATCCTTCTACTCAGCAGAAAGAAGAAGAACACAAATTCAGTGCCGCATCGCCTATTCGGGTACCTCTACAGTGCAAGGCCACGCATTCAAGGTGCTCCTCCAAAAAGAAACCATCCACACCGGTGCATACCAAGGATACCACAACAACCAAAACTGTTGAACAGCTCCAGTGCATCCATCAACAACAATTACAACCCTCTGAAGATGTCAAAGTAAGGCAACCTTTCCACTTCAACAAATGTCGCAACAAGAGCTCAACTCGACACACAGCTCGACATATGATAAGGGATTTAATGCAATGGAGACCATTGCTTCCTAAGGAGGGAGGATTGATCCAGGTGGATATCGGTGGCGGCCCACCTATTCCAACTGGCTCAAAACAGTCTTCTGGCAATTTTGGTAAATTACTATTTTTAGCAGTTTTTCGGGTCCTGAACTTCCGGAGCCATTTTGAGGCCCTAAACGACATTTTTTGGCGATTTGGGGGAACAAATGGTTGCCGACGACATTCATTTGGGCCCATTCGAAAGTTGTAAATCTCGGATAGACCTTTCCAACGTGCTACCGAGCGCCCCAAACGGAGATCGTATGCAAAAGTTATGACCCCGGGAAGTTGACTGTTCAACTAACCACCTTGGGGCCGCAAACTTTATGACGGTTCATCTTCTAGGGTTAGGTTTTTGGATGTTTGGTATTATTTCCCTCATGCTTATGATAAATAGGCCCTTTCGGCCTCTCTTTGTATTCATCTTGGCACGAATGAGCATAGCGGCCACATCTCTTCTCAGAGATAGCTACCACCATTCTAGCTATTGTATTTTACAGTCTGTTCTGTTTCCTCTATTTAATAGAATATGTGTTTACTGTATCACTATGTTATTTGCAATATATCTTTGTATATGATTCTGTATATGCTATCTTTTGTTTCGTTCCCACATAAATCCGGATCATGAAATCCAGTACTTAGGTCACGTAGTGACTAAGGAAGGGATTTCAGTTGATCATGAAAAGATCCGGGCAATCGAAGATTGGCCAGTACCAAAAGACGTAACAGATGTTAGGTCCTTCATGGGAATTACCGGTTATTATCGGAGATTCATAGAAGGCTTTTCAAAAATAGCCAACCCAATCACTTCCTTGCAAAAGAAAGGCAAGAAATTTGATTGGAACTTAAAATGTGAAGAAAGCTTTAAGAAATTAAAAACTTTATTAACAACTGCGCCTATTCTAAGAATAGTGGATCCTAATAAGGATTTCGTGGTTTGCACCGATGCTTGTAATGGCGGTCTAGGCGGAGTGCTGACTCAGGATGGGCATGTCATTGCCTATGAGTCCAGGAAGCTAAAAATTCATGAAAAGAATTATGCCACTTATGATTTAGAACTAGCTGCTATTATTCATGCCTTAAAAATGTGGCGACACCACTTAATAGGAAGAAAGTTCACTTTAATGACTGATAATAAGGGTCTAAAATACCTTTTAGATCAGCCTAAGTTAAATGCAAGGCAAGCAAGATGGTTGGCCTTCTTAAGTGAATGCGATTTCGAAATTCAGCACATAAAAGGAAAGGAAAATAAGGTGGCTGATGCTTTGAGCAGAAATGCAAAGCTGAATTTTACAACAGCTATCAGTACTTATACCTCTGATTTAAATGAACAGTTGACTGAAGGGATGAAATTGGCTGAAATTTATCAAAATTTACAAGCTACAGCTAAAGAAGAACCTACAGAAAGTTTAATAAAGGGTTATAGTCTAAATAAAGATGTATTTTTATTATTTAAAGACAGACTGTATGTGCCTAATGTATCTAAGGTTAAATTGCTAATTCTGGATGAAGTTCATAAAACCCCTTACTCAGGGCATCCAAGCTACCAGAAGACTGTCACCATGTTGAGAAAAGATTATTTCTGGCCTAATATGAAATCTGAAGTAGCTGAGTATATAGCTAGATGTTTGGACTTTCAACAAGTGAAAACAGAACATCAACATCCAGCTGGGTTACTGCAACCTTTGCCTATTCCTAGCTGGAAGTGGGAAATAATCAGCTTAGATTTCATTACTGGATTACCCAGAAATCAAAATCAGAATGATTCAATTATGGTGGTAGTAGATAAATTAAGTAAAGCAGCACATTTTATTCCTGTTAAAACCACTTACAAGGCTGCAAACATAGCTGACATATTTCTAAAGCAAATTTTTCGGTTACATGCTGTACCAAAGGTTATTATTTCAGACAGGGATCCTAAATTCACAGGGAATTTCTGGAAATCCTTGTTTAAGGGATTAAACACAACACTGAATTTCAGCACTTCTTTCCATCCTCAGACGGACAGACAGACTGAAAGAGTTAATCAGGTATTGGAAGATCTGTTAAGAATGTATGTTAAGGATCAACCAGGTAAGTGGGAGGATTATTTACATTTAGCAGAATTTGCATACAATAACAACTATCAATCGTCAGCTAAGTTCAATCCTTTTGAAATTCTGTATGGGCGTAAATGTAACACTCCTATATCCTGGAATAATCCAGTAGATAGATTAGTGTTAGGACCTGAATTATTAAAAGAAATGGAACAGATTGTGAAACAAGTGCAGGAGAATTTGAAGATTGCCCAGGATCGGCAAAAGAGCCAAGCAGATTTGAAAAGAACTCCTAAATAGTTCCAGGTGGGTGAGCATGTGTTCATAAAGGTAAGACCAAAGAAGAGCTCCCTAATATTGGGTAGTTGTGCAAAATTAGCGCCACGTTACTGTGGTCCGTTTGAAATTTTATCTAGAATTGGTCAAGTTGCTTATCAGCTAGCGTTACCACCTAATTTAAAAGTGCACAATGTTTTCCATATTTCTGTTCTGAAAAAGTATGTTCATGATGCTACTCATGTGATTGATTGGAACGTTGTACATGTAGAACCAGAAGGGGAAGTTCTGGTGGAATCGGATTGTATCCTTGGGAGGAGGGAAATTACTTTGCGGAACCGCACAATTGGACAATTGAAGGTGCAATGGAAGCACCTTAGTCCTAAAGAAGCTACCTGGGAACTGGAAAGTAAGATGCGGGAAGCATACCCAAATCTGTTCCGGAAGGTTGTGGAGGATGAGGAATAAGTAACATCGAGGATGATGTTACATTTTAAGGGGGTGTGTATGTCACATACCCCAATTTTGTAAAAATTATGTAATTGTTTTATTATATTCCTGAGACATTATGTTAAATTTAATGCTAAGTAGGGATTGATGACTCAGCAGAGTCAATAGAAATGGAGTGTAATTCAGAATATTTTATTATTAATAAATAAATTGTGCAGACAACAGCATGGGAGAGCTGTTAAAAAGAGGTTACTGGTCAAACTGGTGGATGGAACTAGGTGGAAAGGCAAAAGACAAGTGGCAGCATCCTCAAACACTTCCTAAGTTGCAGGTGGCAACTTCCCTATATTTGGGGTCATGATTCCCCAAGAAAGTGGAATCAGAGCAGGTGGCTCATTAATGACAATTAACCCAACAAAGACCTAGGCAATATTTTAAAAAGAACTCAATGAACAAAGCTGGGGGCTCGAATATTTTCCAGGGAGAATTCATTCAGGTGAATGTTATTCAGGAAATCCATTGAGGAAGAGGAAAATACAGTAAGGAAGTTGTTTTAGGCGGATTGTTGCAGTAACTTGGTTCCATTACAGCTGTTTGGGCTGAGAGAATTGACTTTGCTAGACCTAGTTCCAGCCAACGAGACCAGAGCAAGCTCGGGGGTCCTGAGAAGTTGTTGTTTGAGCACTCTCCGGGAGTTGGTAGGGAGTAACGGCCTCCCATTGTTGTTGTTGTCCACATCTTAAGCAGGTTTTGTTACTTACTTCTTTATGTTTATCGAGTATGAATGGACGTCTGTTATGTTTATTTAATATGTCTGAGGAGCTTGTTAGTTTAGTAAATTGAGTATCTTAGAATATCAGTAGTTAAAACTGTTAAGAGTTACTGTGTTATTTTCCGTATCCCTAGTAAGAAGTAATATCATTATTGCATTACTAATAATGTATCTATAATGCATTCAATATAATAGTAATACTTTAAGTAATAATTTATTATTGCAATTATAAACCTAGTTTATTTATACTTGACGAAGAAATGAATAAGAATTATGTACCAAATATTTATACTCTACGTATTACAAGTTAAATAAACAATCTTAGAAGGCAGTAGTAAAATACAACAAGTTAAACTACAGTATTGATATCATTATCAAGAACAATGCAGGAGAATGGTAGTCACAGTTAGGATAATTATATAAGGATATAAACCCTAATTAAAATTTAACAAGTTATTACATTGCAAATAAATTAAGGTACATAACCCTAACAAAAATTTAATTATAATAGTTAAATAATCTAGTTATTACTTTAAAAACAAAAGAAATAACAAAACAGTATCTAGCTCAATCATCAAGCTGAACCAATAAGGTTATTATCATTCATTTAACTCTCATTTACTAACAGAGTTATAAACATAATGACAGAATAAGCAACCAAACATATTATCAACTGTAAAATTCGGGATGAACTCTATCATTCCAGATTTTACAAGTAAAATAAATACTAAGAGTTAAAACAATGGTTTCACCTATGGCCGCATCTTAAATAGAATTTAAAAATGAACGCACAGGAGAGATTTTTAATAAGTCATATTACCAAACTCTGGGTAAAAACCCTGAACAAAATTAAGAGTACAGTAAAGGAACAATATTTCGGCACCGTAATATCATCTACAGGCAGGTTACAGTCATTGTTCTCCTATTCATATACACAATAATTTTTCTGCAGAAAACCCTAAATACCAAAAGAAAAACGAATAATTACAATATAGACCGAAGCCGTAACATCTTATGCAACACAGGGTTAAACCTGTAAAAATACATTTTAACATACAGTTCAAAGACTGAACAGAGCTGAGGAATCACAGAGTCGCTTCACTCAAACCTTAACCATCCTAACAAACCAGCAAGGAGGAAACGCCATGGTAAAAACCAGGCTTACCAGGTAGAACAACCAACTGCCGAAGCTTGTGCCATCCACGCCTTAAGTGGAGCCAGGGCCTACAACGAAAGAACAGTATCAGTTAAAAACTTTAATCTTTTCTTTGGTTAAACCATTTCTTTTAACTAGAAAAATGAAGGAGTAATCCTATAGCTTACCGGTGAATTGCAAGAAGTTTAAACACAGTAAATAGCCTGATAACCACGAGCAGAGTAAGTGTAAACCCCTCCCTTGTCAGCGAAAAGAACGAGCTGGCAGAAGCAACGGGTATGTTCCACAATGGAAGCTTTGACAGAACCAAGTCGAAAGATACACTCACACCGTGACAGGGTCAGTAATGGTATCAAAGGGAAAAACCCTAGGTTTTCAACAACCTTATGGCCGCCAACAACAAAGTATAATGAATTCCACACGATGCAGTAGACAAGCACGAAGAAACTGAAGCAACATAGAAGCTGCTACCAACAGTGTATCAGCAAAGCTTGGACCAGGAGGGTTCACAGAGCGACCAAGCCCGAAGGCGAGGGAGAAATGGAAAGCTAGGGTTAAGTCAACCATTTTATATCACCAATGCGTGGCTCCGGAGTGACCACGTATCATTTTAATATTTTTCATGCAGTGGGTCGACGTGCTAAAGTCCTACGACGAGATTCCCATCATTTGTTTTCCAAACAAAATCATAGTATGAATATCCATTATAGTCGCAATACCATAGTTTCCCTGCCACACTTTTCATGTTAGAACAATGATTTGGAACTTTGCATATTAAAAAAATTAACACTTTTCCCTATATTCAATAAAACCATGCATTGTCAATAACGTTCAAGATTAAGTCTTGAAGTCTATTTTAGACATAGAGAATTTGATAATTATTATAAAAATTATAAGGATGTAGGTATCAAGTAAGTTATATGTTGTTT
The DNA here is from genome assembly GCA_027924585.1 of Larix kaempferi. Classification (NCBI taxonomy): domain Eukaryota; kingdom Viridiplantae; phylum Streptophyta; class Pinopsida; order Pinales; family Pinaceae; genus Larix; species Larix kaempferi. Next base: position 46,542,274 of record BSBM01000372.1, on the reverse strand, counting down.
GTAAAACCTATCACTATATTGCCATTCACCCTATTCTCATGTGACAAGGCATAGATCATTTCTTTTAAGTCTATAAGATAATGTAATGATATTGGGTTTAGCTGTTTACAATTCTGCTACTATAATGCTAATTGCTATAGCTTTGCACAGAGGGTAAAGGACTTGTCGTTATTGCTTTATGTAACTTGAACTCGTAGAATTCAAGCTATATAACTCACAAATTTGGATTAAGGTTACCCTAGTTCTTGTTACTTGTACTTACAATATAATAACAATCTCTTAATAGTCTCAGATTCCTTGTGATAAAAAAAATAGACTTTTGTTATCCTTAATGCCCAACAAGTTTAATCATGAAGATTTAGAAGATGCTTATAGATTCTTATTTAATAGTCAATCATGGAAATAGGAGTAGTTTCCCAATCAATGCAAACCCTTAAAAAGTTAAGAGGAGACATATATCAGACAAGTAAACCTTGTAATTTCTGGAGATAAGCAAAGTATATACTTTTGATATTATTAACTCCCGTTCCTTTACAATTGAAGCTGTAAATCGAAAATATATTTCAAATTTAAACTTGGCATGATACAATAACAACTGATGAGTAAAAAAAAAAAAAAGGTCTGATTATGGTAACTCAGTTACATTCTACAGTGCTAGATAAGAATTATTATTGCATCACAGTAATATCATCAAGGGACCAATACTCCATAGGGATACTTAAGTCATCTATTATCACGGAAAATAGCTATCACATTTTCTAGTAAATTTCCAAGTTTCTATCAATAAGATCTTGAGGAGATCATAGGAAGAATGCTACCTTTAAACACTTGATAGACCTGGCTAGCATGCTTATACTTTTACTGAATGATTTGGTACAGCAAATTGTTTTATAATACTTTAAAGATTTGTTTGCAGCGACCCGAACATTACCTGTATATCTGTAAGAGAAAGAAAATCTGCTTCATTAGCTCGGAAGCTAAGTAAGCCCAGTCTGTTATGACAATTCCCCCTTGTGGTTGCAAACAGAAAAACAATCAGTAACTGACAAGAAACTCATCTTTAAATTTAAGTATAATGAAAGATCATCCAGTTACAATCCAGATAACATAAACTAATCAAACAGCTAATGACTGCATTTAATAAGATTATATGTTATTTTAAAAATTTTAAATTTTTCGGAAAGATTGGGTGTTGACAGGGCATGGAGTCAACTTTCAAATATTTAACGTGCCAGCAAAAGATTTATACCAAATAGATTTTCACATAGGCAAGATAGCAACCATTTCACAGTCAATTTGATTTTGCAGGTGGTATAGAAAGAAATAATGACAGTCCATCAACAACAGGCATCTAACTAGGATGAATGCATTGTCAACTTTAGAGAAATAATGGATAATTAAATGCGATAAAACGGGGAATCCCAAAAAGCAAGGAATCCTTTGTTTATTAATTTTTCAAATTGCTTCTTAAACCTTATTACTTCATCTCGTATATCTCCTGCTTTAACTTCAATATTTTCAACATGTGAATACTTCCCCAAAATTCTTCTAGCCCATGTAATGACTGAAATTCTATTCATTATATTCATTGTTGTCAAATCTGCTTTAGTTAAACTATTTAGGAAAGTTATTTCCCTTTGTGCTATTTCCTTTGGCTTTTTGTTTAGATTCTCTCTGACTGCTCTGCAACTTTCAAAAGCATCTTTGGCCACTTTTTCTTTGATTTTCATATAATCAAGATAAGGTCTCAATTTTTCAACTTCCTTTATAATTTGATCCCATACCATATGCTTGCAACCCTGCATTGCGGCTTGTCCCGTTACATGAGCTGCCAAACCTTTATTATTATCAGACAATTCCTGATTATTTGCTTGCAAGGTTTTAATTTCCTTATCCTTTGTCTCATTCTCTTCTTTTAGCTTCTGTGTTCCAATTTTCAATTCTTTAATCTCGACATCTTTCAGACTTATCTAGGACATGGCTTGTAAGAGACTGTCCAATCCAGCTTTATCTTCACCTGTACCTGCATGTTCCTGTTGCTGACCTAATTCTACTAACTTTTTCTTTATTTCTTCCAATTGCTCTTCCAAACAAATCTTCTCTTTTTCCCAATGAACTTTCTCTTCGACGAGCTTCAACATTTTTGCAGTAATATCTTTTACTTCATTTGACAGATCTTCTTTTTCTTTTTCTAGTACGGTCAGTTCGGCTCCTTGGATAAGCAGAGTGTCTGGGATTTTCAGCTTATGCCTTAACGTTTGAATTGTGTCATCCTTTTCTTTGAGTAAATTTGTTGCTGCATCTCCCTCTTTGTTTATCAAATTTGTTTGCAATCTTTTTATTTGCTGCTGTCAAGACTTATTTTTTGTTTTTTCTTATCTCAATTGGTTATTTAATTTGTCTACCAAAATTTTCAACTTGTCCACCTTTAAGATCCCTCCCAAATAATTTGAGCATATAACTTCTCCGGTTTGTCTATGTAATAAGATTTTATCTGGGGCATTGATTTTTGTCAGATCAACTTTCATCTCTGAGATCTTATCTTTGGTAACAACTAAAAATTTTAGAGAGTTTTCTTTTAACATTTCTGCTAGTAAATAAACTGACTTCTTTGTTGGATATATTCCTAACCTTTGGAAATAACTAACTGGTTTGCCAAGAGGATTCCTGTTTATTTTGATTGTGCTCATTAAAAACATCCGTTATATTGTGTGGTTTATTTACATCTTCTTCTATCGGGGCTTCTTGAATACTGTACTCATTTACCATGACCTCTGGTATTTTGACTTCGGTTTTTTCTTCCTCTTCTGAAAGTGCCATTAGCTCTTGTTTCTCATCCATTTTTAACTTTTTCCCTTTTTCTGCTTCTTCACTTTCAATGTTGGCCATGTCTTGTATTGGCCTTTTAAACCCTACCATTGCAGTATTCATCGTGCTTTCTGCCTCTGTTGTCGTACCTGTCAGTATCATTTCTTTATCTTGAGAATCTTGAATGATTTCTTCCTTATAATCAAACCAATTTGCTCTATCAGATATTCCCTCAATCACCTGATGATTCAACGCTTTGATGCGATGATCCGTTCTCCATTTTGATATTATGTTTAACGGATCATATTTGATAGCCACATCTGTCTCAAATTCCATATTTTTCAATAATTTTTCTATATAAATAGCAGCGTTTTTGTTCTTCAATGTGAATGGGCCAAGTGTGAACGGATACGTGATATATGTTGCTTGTTTGAAAATCAAGAAATTATTATCTTCAACAATTAGTTTCTGCATAAGTAACTCCAAGGCGAAAACCCTTAAGGTAAGAAACTACGGTAAAACATAGGGTTTATGTTTGAAACCATATAACCTGATCACTGTACTGTCCTTTGCCAAGAACCAATCTCCTACAGCGTGTTCTGCACTTAATTGCATACATGCTTGCATCTCTGGTAATACTCTAGGCAATCTTTCTCCAAAAATCATTCTGTAAATTTTTGAGAGCATATAATTTATGTAATTAAACATTATTTTCCAATAACTTTGTGAAAATTATCTTCGGGAATTGTAATTCTTCGTGACTGGCCATCATGATCATTTTCATCAAAAATGACTGAAATCTGAAATGTCTAAGAGTAGGGAAATTGACCATCTGGTAATGGATCTTTTCAGCCAGGAATTCTTCAAAGTTAAGTCGAGGAATTTGATTTTCATCAATCCCTGGCGGAACTATACTCATTCTATACAAAAGTATTAACTGAAACTCAGTTACATACATGTCTGTGTCAAACCCTAGGATTAAAGCTAACAATGTCAGAACCAACTGGGTATTTTCATCAAATAAAGTGACATCTATAGGGTAAGGGATATCTGAAATGTTTGTTTCTGGTTTAAGACACGTATACAGGAACTTTTCTCTACTATCTTGAAGGGTTTGATGATAAAACTCAATAGCAGAGGTTTTGGAAAAACTTTTAGACTCGAGGGTTTGGGAAAAATTTATTTCTAGGGCTTTGATTATGACGGAAGGCTCTATTTTACAGACGACTCTGGTTTTTCGACCGTCTAAAACAGTGCTTTCTTCTCTGGAATAATTATCAACACACCACGACACTAATTCTAGAAAAGACGGGATTTGGTCCGGGCAGAAGGCTAACAAGGATGACTGGTGGACTCTGTGTATGTCTATACCTTCTTCCAATAACCTAGACAATTTAAGCTTGATCTCAGCGACCAGTAACCTGATTAGGGTATCTTAAATGTCCCCATCTCTGTCTTCTAGGGCTTCTTTGGCTTTAAAAACGTCTATATCATGCACAGTTTCCATTTAAATTGTTTCTAAAAACAAATTTCCTTTAAAATATGTGAGCCAGGTCACTAGACCCTACCTGTGCAGACACGTCTTTTATCCTTCTGTCGCAACTGCCAATCTCCACCGGTCTTCAGAGCTCCCAAGAACAGCGACACATAGACAAAATGTCGTTTTTGAAAACCCTTTTATTTTATATAGGTTCTTTTTCTTAACTTTCTTGCAGCTTTCTAAATGTACCTTATTTCCAACCATTGATCGCATGCTTTTGTGATTTGAGCCGTTAGATCTTATGCCTCTTTATTCCCCATGGCGGTATCCGCGATCCCAATAATGGTTTTCCTTTCTGGTTTCAACTGTGTGCAGATCAATCATCTTCTAACACCTGTTAAAGTGGTTTATTTACCGCAACCACCCTTTCCTTTATGGAGTGCGCACTTTCCATGATGCGGATGAATCTCATCCCTAGATTTTCTCCCAATGCATATCGTCCATCCGATTAACATCAACATATGGCGCATTCCCTGTGCACTTCTGTGTCTGCCACGTGTTATGGCCCACGTTTTCCCCGTATTACCCTTTGGCGGTTCCGCATTGTGATACCACTATCACGTCGATGCGAAGCAATAACAATGCGACACGTATTCCAGTGGTATTATGTTTGCAACCGCTCACCATTGTTTGCAAACGAGCTTTCTGGCAGTGCGGGTGTTATCACTCCAGGAAACTACCTAGGGTTATAAGCTAGGTATGCCTGGTAACTTAAGAAATTATGTTTTTTGTAATGGGTGGATCAATGGGATGACTCAATCCGAGTATAGCATTGAGACATTCATCATGGTAAACAAATAAAACAGTGCTCTCAAGAATTGATTAATCAGCAAATACTTTGAAAAATGGATGAAGAAAAGGAATGTGACCAAACCAGTACAGAGTAGGGCTCGAGAGACATTCAAGAAACTAACATCAAGCTATGAGCTAAACAATGGGAAGAGACCATTCAAAGCTAGATAACATAGATAATAGTGAAAGGAAGATGGAAAGCTGATACTAAAGCTGAAAGAAACCTGTGATCTGTATTAGCATAAGAAAACTGAGTACAATAGCAGACTACTGCATCCAAAATCGAACCTCTTTTCAGTCTCAGTTTTCAGGCTTTATAGCCTTTACAAAAAAATTCTCAGATCCTAAAAGCATGGATCTGTTTTAATTAACTAAAACGCTACTGATAGTAAAAAGCAAAAAAAATAGGGATTAATCCCTAACATTAAGGAAAATCTGATATGGAGATCTTCTTCAACGACTCGATGGTTGGTGAGATGAAGCAGCCTTCCAAGGCTCGGTGAACTGAGTTCTGAGCGGAATTAGAGAACCTTTGCAAAAACAGGCTTTTGGCAGCTAACTATTCTGCTGATTTCGTGCCTTAGCTGCCGGAAGTCAGATCTTTCGGCAGCTAATGAGCTCTGTGGGGCTCGCCTAAGCTGCCGAAAGCTGTAACTGTTTCAAAAATTAAAAAAAACCCAACGCTGCTTTCTGCTGATTTCGTGCCTTAGCCGTCGGAAGTCAAACGTTCGGCAGCTAATGAGCTCTGTGGGGCTCGCCTAAGCTGCCGAAAGCTGTAACTGCTTCAAAATTAAAACAAAATCCCAAAACGCTGTTTTCTTGCATGCTCGTGACCAGTCGCTAGGACTTATTTGAAACTGCTCTTTTCCCTCTAGTCACTCGTTTAGTCTGTCTCTGCTGAACTTTCACAGGCTGTTCTTGTTGAGCTTCCACAGGCTGTTCTTGTTGAGCTTCCACAGGTGTTACTTCCTCAGGGATCGTGGCCACCTCAGCCAACGTGCTTAGACCAGATGGTTGTGCTCCTGTGACTACTGGTTGTACTTTTTTCCCTTCCAATTCCTTTATCTTTAACCTGAGCATCCTGAGGTTGCGGTAGAGCTTGACATTGTCTTTTATCAGCAATGCGTTCCTCTCGGTTGTTTTCTGGAGTTTTTCGAAGATTTCCTTGCTCCGATCATGCAGTGCCATATTCTTTTCAATTAGCTTTGCGTTGTGCAACTTAACCTGCTTCTCATTATGTCTTGCCTGGGAAAGTTCCTGTAACAGCTCATTGAATTTGTTGGTCTCTGGTGTGGAAGGTTTGGGATCTGGTACATCAGTCAAGGGGGGGCCTTTACTTTTCTCACTCTCCATGGGCTGCTCTGTTCCTTGTTTTCCTTCGTCTTCAGATTCAGATCCTGAGTAGGGGAGATTTAGTGGATTTTTACCTTGAGGAGTTCCTTTAGTCTGTTCAAATACCAACTTTTTCTTTGACCTTCTCCTTTTGCCGGATGAGGAAGGGGATTCCATTTGGGCTTGAGGAGAGATGGCTCTCCTCCTTCTCTTGCTGATTTTGGGAGTGCTGCTCTTCTCGCCCTTACCCTGCTTAACTGCCTCTTCACTGACAAGCTCTGTGGGGAACTCATGCCAGAATAAAAAGTAATTCCAGTCTACGCTCCTCTTTTTCAAAAGCTCCTTGATTATCAACGTTATGAGACCCTGGTGAGAGATCCTGCTTGCAATCTTGCTTGGCTTAGCCTGGACTTGCTTTGCCATTTTAGTGAGGGTCTTATGGAAGAAGTATGGCAGATTAATCTTTTCCCTTCCTGTGAAATGATTCAATAGTTTGAAATGGTAGTGCAACACCCTGTGATAACGGCCTTCACAAGTTATATAAATGATGATGGCCTTTACAAGAGCCTGCCATTGAGGTTCAAGAAAGGCGATGGGAATATCCTTTCTCCAAACGATTTCCTTATGAGCTGGTAGGAGATACGACCTGAATTCAATGTCCAAAGCTTTAGTGGTCTTAAACCAGCTCTGACCTATCCTGGGGAGGCCTGTACATTCGGCTATAGCTGCCTCATCCACATGAAATTCCTCTCTGCCAAACTTTACTGTTCTCCCGTCGTAGCTCAGAGCAAACGCCTCAGCAAGTGGTTGGATGAAACTAGTGAGTCTCTCACAGTAGTCAAAAACTTCTGCAGACTTGAAAAACTCGGCCACTTGTGGATGGGACTCGAGATACTACTTAGTGGTTATGGCTAAGTATGCTTGGTAACTTGAGAAATCATATTTTGTGTTTTCTGAAAAGGTGGATCAATGGGATAACTGAGAAGACTAAGCAGTAAGACAACATGACATGCCTCTAAATAAGCCAGTGCTTCGAGAAATTAAATATCAGCCACAATAAATAATCAAGGTATGAAGAATATTGCCTAGACAACCAAGTACATTAACATGCAGGGTTTATGCAACCAAGTACATACATAACGCAGGGTCACACTAAGCAATAAGAAGTTCCTCCATTCAAATCATGAGCATAAGCTAAGCTAATTCAAACAGGGTGCAGAATAATGGAAAATGTAGACAGACTGATATCTAATGACCAAAGAAAACTGTGATTCATGTAGCAAGAAAGTGTCAAGTACATAGCCCCAAATGTATCCAAACTTGAGCCCCTCAATAGTCTTAGTTTTCAGGCTTTATAGCCTTTACAAAATCACTCTCCAGATCCTAAAAAACGTGGATCTGTCACACTAAGAGATTAACTAAACAGTAAATGCAAAAGACAGGGACTGATCCCTCAAATCAAGGAAATGAAGATGAGTTGGTCTCCTTTCTTGTGCTCGGTGGTTGGTGGAGTGCAGTTATCCTTCCAAGGCTCGGTGGGCTCAGTTTGGCACACAACAGATTCGAACTTGATGATGTGGCATTCAATCCTTTGAACTGTTTCTTCAATGCAATGCTAAACTAGCCAAAACACCCACTTGACTTTGATTTCATTCAAAACTCCTTTTAGATATGGGTAGGACAATTCATAACCTGCTTATTCTGCTCAGCCTCCCGCCATTATAGCTAGAAAATCCGCGATCTGGGCGAAAATTAAAGGAAACTGTGAAAACAGGCTTTCGGCAGCTAAGCCTTCTGCCAATTTTCACGAGTTAGCTGTCGAAAGCCTGTAAAATTCCAAAAAAAACTTCCTTCAGCAAAAATCGATTTTCTCAGCCGTCCGATGTCGATTTTGGCTGTTCAAATAGTCGATTTTGATCTACGGATCATAAGCTATCCACTGGTGCTTTCAAATTTGAATTTGGAGTTCGGGAAGGCTGTCAAAATGTCCCCTCAAGATCACATGATTTCAGCAGAAAATTCCTCCAAATTATCACTTGACTTGTCTTTATTAATGGTTCAATCAGTGAACGAACATGCAAAACAGAGAATTGACAACTGCTGAGCAAATCATAAACTCGAGACTCAGGATAGGATTCATAAGTATGAGTTGCTTTGAGTTGGACTGAGATTCTGGCTGAAATTCAGGAATAGACTTGACATTGAAGATGTGGCACTCGATCCTAGAACTGCTGCCTCAAAAAGATGCTTGAAAGCTGGGAAGACTGACTCTCTTTGCCACCTGTAGCACTGCTTATATCAAGGCTGAAAATCTACCTTTCAATCCTGAGGTAGATTAACATAACCCTCCACGTTTCCTTCCATGCAGAATCAAAAAGAATAGCCTTTAAATGAAAATCATAATTCAGTCCTTTTGGATGAACATTTGACGCATAAGGATTTTAAATTTGCATGTGGAAACATTTTCGGCAGCTAAGTTCATTCTGATAGACCACTTTAGCTGCGGAAACTGACCCTTTTCGGCAGTTAAGCACACTTCCACAGACTTAGTTAACTGCCGAAAGCTTAAATTTTCGAATTTGAAACCCAAGACTCACAGAAATAAATTTTTTACCTATTCTATCACCCAAAAAGACGGTGGTCAATTTGGGAGATAACAGCGGGGATCTACGATAGCCGTTGATCTTTTCCTTCGTCATCTCCGCCGTTGGAACTTAGCCAAAATTTAACCTTTTCAATAATTTCCTTCGGACTATTGCACTTGTGGGTTTTTGCTTTGTTGATTTTTTTTATTATAACCCTTCATTTAACATATCCTTAGTAAATTTACTTCTTTTGGGTATTTTGGACAAACTTTTAGGGTTTCTTTGGGTATTTCAAACATGGTGTCAACACTACCATACCAAGTTCTACACGTATATGACTCCCTGTCATGTGTCTCAAAACCAAGTGGTTGCTCCACATACACTTCTTCTTCAACTACACCATTCAAGAAAGCTGTCTTGAAATCCGTCTGGTGTATCTTCCATTTCATCACTACATCCAGAGCAGGTACGGATCTAATGGAAGTGTATCTGGCTATAGGAGCAAAAGTCTCTATGCTACCACATGCAGCATGCTTGATCTTGTAGATCCTCTTGGAAGTCACTACAGACTCCCCTTCAGGTCTTGGGACTGCATCCCAAACATCTTCATGATCGACTGGTACTCCTCGATCATGGCATTCTTCCCAGATCTTGGTAACTTCAATATCTTCAATATTTTCAATAGATAACTTTGTTGCTGAACAAATGTTGTAGTCCTTCTTTTGTAGGTAATGGTATACGATCTTTCCTACACAACAAGTTAAATTGCATGATTAGAAAACATCTCATAGTTTTCAGAACAAATTCTTACACATAAAGAAATATGTCATACAGTCATGCAATTATCTTAGCCAATGCTTCAATACAACATTTATCCATATCCCGTAACTTTCTAGATGCCTTCCAATCTCTACCAGAACATTGCTAAGAGTGTGCACAACTCCCAACATGTCAACAAAGAGGTTTCATTCTAGATAAGTAGCAATGGAATGCTGTACAGTGCCATAGGCCACTTACCCATGTATATTAGTAGTATATTGTTCATCAATGCAACTATTCTAATATGCATAATACACAACCTAATTCTAGGAACATGAATATATACATTATTGAACAGTATTATTTAAACAAACAAATATGCAATGAATGATAATTCAAATACTTATCTTTGTTTGTTTGTTGGGTTGACTCCTTCTCAGTCTTTGCTTCTTTTCTGCAACTCCATTCTGATGTGGATTGTGAGAAGTGGTCAAATCCCTCTTGAATATCTGCATCCTTGCAGAAACTACTGAAGTGTGCTCCTTCTTGATCTTTGTTTCCTTGCAGGAAACAGCTGGAGTGTGCTCCCTCTTGATCTTTGCTTCCTTGCAGGAACAACTGGAGTGTGCTCCCTCTTGGTCTTTGCTTCCTGGATTACCTGTCCTTGAACTGGATTGGTATGTTAGCTAGTTATGTCTAACATACCCACATGATGTCTTCTTGTTCTCTTCAATGACTTGTGCTAGTAACCTGCATATCTCATAGGTTAACCATTATAGAACCAAGTTATACATACCTCGCAAATAGATCTTCTAAGTGATTCATGACAATGGATGAATCTTTGACCTCATGTCATCATGATCATATGTTCTTGAACTAGAACATGATTTGTCTTTCTTGGTGTACCTTTCATGTTAGCGGGCAACATAAACCTCATACAACACCATAATGCATTAGTACAATAATAAGTGTCAACAGCCTAATCAATGAATATCTTCTATCATGCATTCATAATTTTATTAAGGTGATATGACAAGTCTAAATTTAATCAAGATTTTACTAACCGTAATAACATGAAGACAAACATACCATAAACTTAATCATGAACAAATCTCAAAACATAACTGGATGAGTCATACCTGTCAAGATTCCTTGTAATCTTCTTATGTAAGGCCTTAACCTCATCTCCCTCTGAAACAGGAACTTCTTCACTTATGCAGGTGACCAATCCATTCTCTTCTAGGATTAACCCAATCCACTTGATTTGCAGAACTGGATCTGGAGCTGGATTAGGGTTTGTCAGATTCAAAATTTGAATTTCAAACTTCTGAAAGGATAGAAAGATGCACCTTGATGAGCTAATCAAGCTGGTATACTCATAATTTGAAAACTGCAAAGTTTCACCCCTCAAATTTGCCTTTGAAACTTCCGGATTCACTAAACATGACCCCGAACTAGGGTTTGATAAAGCCCACCCTTCTGCCCAATCAAAAGTTTCGATCCAAATCTCTAAGCTTCTATTTTTCTGAGGAGCTTCAAGCCATGGTCACAGATTTCAAAAATTTCCATTTTTGCAGAAGCCCTAATTTTTCACTTTTCCGATCAAAGTCCCGAACTAGGGTCTGATCAAGATCGGCCTTCTTCCCAACCAAAAATTCTGATCTTGGTCTCTAAATTTCAATTTTGATGAGTAGCATTCATCTGTAGTCTCAGATTACAAAAATTCCAACTTTCTCCGAAACCCTAAATTCCGGAAGCCATGAATGAAGGTGCTCAAAACTAATTTTGTTTTGACAGAAATATGTACCTGATTGTTTCTAGTGTAAATCTGAACTTTTTGATCCATAGGGTCTGAAAACATTTCTTGTGATATCCCGACCTGTCATCTTTCCAACCCCATAGGTCTGACCTCAAATAGATTCTCTGAGAGAGAGTTATGCCAATTGTCGCAACGTGACCTGTGTATGGGATAAAACAGGAGAGCGAACTTGTATGGCATGCCATGTGTCACTGGTTCAGTTTCGGCCTCTGAAAAAGTTACCTGAGAATGTACAGTCCGTGCACTACCTATCACTTTTTACTAAATTTCATTTGGAGCTTCCTACCCCAAGTTATGAGCTTTTTTCCAAGGTCACATGTTTATGATTGAGATATGATTGAGATCTGGAAGAGGCAGAAACCCTAAATTGTACAGATCATAAATCACAAAGTACAACGAATTAGAGGTTTTCCTTTAGATACAAGGTACATGGGGATCTTAGCTTCGTCCTGTACGATTTTCAAACCCTGAAACCTCTCCAAAATTTATTTATATCAAAAGTTCTACAATGACTGGTTTTTGCTATATCAAGCCCTAGCTTCACAATTGCAACAAGTGTCATACATGCCATACCATGCCTTCTTTCAGGCTAGCTCTGATACCATGTTAATTTTTCAGAATTTAATTCAATATGATCTAGGATCTTAACTGAGAGAACAACATGTACATCATATCTACAGCATATCAATCATGGACACAATAATGCAAGCACACAAGCAACACAGAGTTTACTTGGGGAAAACCATAAAGGTGAAAAACCCCAATAACTTCCTCAGAGATAGATAAAGAAATGATACAACCCAAGCATAAGAGATAGACATCTCCTAGCAGTATCTTCTCCTCCTCCACAAGTGTGCCACTCTCCCGAGAATGTGAGAGAGAATAGAATGATGAAATAGAGTGCCTCCCGCACTCTATTTATACTTGACTTAACTTGCCTAATAACCTTTACTAGGTCGGCCTTAACTTAACCACATAACATAATGCTGACTAGGCTGACACCCAATAGGGTGGTCTAAAAACCCTTTGACCCACATGGCCGACCCCCAATAGGGTGGTCTAATAACTCTTCGACCCACATGACTTATACAGGGCTGACCCCAACAAGGTGGTCTAATAACCCACCAAATATAAGTTACGACACTTACAATATAAATGACGACACTTCCTTATAGAGGAATAATAACATCTCTATAGGAATACAAACACTTCCGTATAGAGGAATAATACCATCTCTTTAGGAGTACAATATACATATATGAAATACATTCCAAAGTTACATATACATCAACAGTTGCGACCTAATTTATTATTCTTTTCATTTATTATTTATTCTTTATTATTATTTTCATTTATTATTTATTCTTTCTATTATTTTATATATATTTATTATTATATATATTTTATATTCGTAACATTGTCTTCCTCTTCAAAAAAAAATGCTTTGTCCTCAAAGCATAATTTTTTTGAAAGACATTGTCTTATGATCTTGTAAGTGTGATGCTCAATCAAACAAGGGGATATAATCTTTGAATACCTGAACTGATGTGTTGCATTTTCTGGGGACTGATCCACCCCAAATCTACTTTAATTGGATTCGTTTGATGATCGACTGTTGGGATAGAACTTCTCATTCTAGGCTTCCATAAAAAATATTGATTTTGTCTTTGTTCTTTTTCATTGTTGTAGTTGGTTTGTCTGTAAGAAGAATATTGTTTATTCTCATGTTGACTTTTTCGTTGGTTGTAACGATTCTTATGATTTGGATGATGATAAGGCATCGTAATCTTGTGCAATTGTTCTTCAGAACCATATTGTCTTGATGTTTGTAGTGATTTTTCAGTATGAACATTCTTCTTATTTTGAGCGCCATTTGACTCTGTATCGGTTCCCCTTTTTGGAATTTGAATTTGAGTGTTTGATGACTTGTCTATTGGGTCTATCATCATTTCCTTGTCAACTAATGATCTATTGCGACCTAATTCTTCTTGTAAATATTTCTTATCGTGTTTTAGCTTTCTAATTTGTGTAAGTGTTGATTAGGTCTCCTTTTTTTTTAAACAAAAACGGTTAATGATTTTGTATTAAAAGGTTTCCCTGGAGAACCAGGAACAGGGAGTAACAAGATGAAAGAAGGCTCATGACCTCTAACAGTATTGTCGTCCTTCTTGTTGATATCATGGGAGACAAATCCCATATGTTGCTGGAGATATCCCAAGTAAAAGAGAAAAATTTCTTACAAGAATAAATCCTTACAAACTGGGAGCATAACAAGCTGCAAAAACAGTACATTTAAGTGGACGAGGAGATAAAATGCCCTGTAAGGAAGGGATCCAATCGCTTCTGATATCCCAAAGAGATGTTCTCAGCTGCCTCTTTGTCCCTCCGCTCTTTGTTGGATTTTCGACCTCTAGTGAGAGGAGGAGAAGGAGCGGAATCAATATTCGAAGTGCCCTCAGTAGCAGTGGAGGGAACTAGAGAAGCCAAACCTGCATGAACAGAAGTCTCCTTCTCGAGATTTCGAGCCTCTCTAATGGAGCCTTGGGGAATCGATCCAGGAGATGAGGCATTCAAAGGAGGATTGTCTTTTTCCATATGATCTGAAGAGGCTGGAATAGTCTCAAACTGTCTGGGATCTGCCTATGCTTCAGGATCTTTAACTTCGGCTTCTTCCAAAACTGCAAATTTGTTGTTATTTTTCCAAGGAGAGCTAGGGCCTGCTGGAGGGTCTTTAACTTGTGGTTGAACCGTCTGCTATGAGGGTTGAGATTCCTTACGTCGAGGAGCTCGTCGTCGATTATTAACAGCCTGGAACTTTGTTTCTTTGCTTGCTTGGGATTTTCCAAGATGAAGAGTTTCTAATATTTTGGGGCAGTTCTTGGCAAACTGACCATAAACATGGCAAGAGCTGCATTTAAACGGTATCTGCTCATAGTCTATCTCTTGGAGATGGCTCCAATATCCCAAGTTTATCTACAAGGATTCAGCAATCCCTTTCTCCAAGTTTACCTCTACACATATGCGAGCACAAGTGAATTGACCCCCTTTTGGTTCTGCACAATCCAGAAAATGCCCCAATTTGTTTCTGATGTCTGTGAGAGAGCTACGCCCCCAAAGATGTAAGGGAAGGTGGGGAAGTCTCACCCAAACAGGTGCAGCAGTGATTTCCGAAATTGGGTTGAAATCCAAAGTCAACGGAGCTAAGAAAAGACCTCTTGAGCCCATGAAAAAAGGCCCTGAATGGAAGATTAGATCTCTTTCTGCTTTGTTCATGAAGAGGAAAACGAAATAACTCCTTGTTAACACCCAAAAAGTGCTCACTAGCTCATTTCCCTATTCACATGACCCATTTATCCACTTTTTCACCATCAAAGCCTCTGAAACCAACAAAAGGTCACCAAAAGACCTGAGTACACCCCTTTTTCCATTAAAAAAGATTATTTTTCCTAAAAAAGCATAAAAAACCCTCAAAAAGGGTCCAAATTCCCAAAAATATTAAAAAGGGAATTAAAATATTATTTTTATTCAAAAAAGGAAAAAGGAGGAAAAAGTACCTAAACCATGTTGGTCAATACCATTTGGTTTCCACAAAACCACAAATGGTATTCCCCACCACCAAAACCTATAAAAAGGTGGTAGGGGCTCCTCATTTCACATCCATCCATTATCTCATCCTCATGCTGCCGAAATCTTCCTTGAGCATTTTGGCCATTGTAAGCAATCTTGGAGAAGGAGACCTCTTGGAGTTTGGAGCTACTCATCTTGGGAGTTGCTCAACATCAACCTTCACCATTGAAGGTATTATCGCAAGCACTTGCTTGCCCCCCATTTTTCAATACAAATTCATTCTTTAATATTTTCTTGTTCTTGTTTTTTAAATGTTTACATTATTTGCTTATATTCTTGCATAGATCCATGATTAGTTTTGTTTAGATTAGTTTCTTGTTTAATTCTATTTGAAACTGCTGCTACTAGTTAGCAGGTGCCCATAGCACTAAGCCTAGTTGCAAAACCGGGCCAACAGTTTTTGGCGACTCCGCTGGGTTTTGAACAATAGATCTCTAGTTTTGCTTTTAATCTTAGTTTTTTATTAGTTTTTAACCTTTAGATCCATAGATCTGCCATCTTAGACAGCAGATCCATTGCTGCTCTAAGTTTTGGCCTCATCTATTGCCATTAACAGCCTGGAATTCTTGATTTTCGGGTTCGTTTTTCGGCTTCCGTGCACGGCTTTCGCCTCGCGGTTTTTTAGCCTGACAGTCGCGCGGTCCATCGCGGCTTTCGGCCTTTTTTCCGCGCGGTTCACTGCGGCTTTTCTGCCGGTTTCCGCGCTGCACATCGCAGCATCGCGGCCATTTACCGCGCTGCACATCGCGACTGCGCGGCCCTTTTCCGCGCCGTTCACCGTGACTTCGCAGCCTATTTACGCGCTGCACACCGCGGCTTCGCGGACATTTTCCGCGCGGTCCATCGCGACTGTGCGACCGAAACCCGCGCGGTCCATCGCGGCTTTTCGGTTAAAACCCGCGCTGCTGAATTTTTTCATTCGGCCATTTCGTTTTTAAAAATTAATTTTTACTGTACTTTCTGTCCACATAGCACATTTTTACAGTATTAGATTCTGCATATTTTACAGCCTTGAAAAAAAAATTACTATTTAAAATGCATATCTAGAAATTTTTTTAAAAAGTTTCAAGAAAGTGAAAGAAAGACTTATTTTGCATTTTTATCTAGATTAAAAAAATTTCCTGTTTACTTCTTTAAAATCTTGCCCTTAGCAATTTCCTTGAAAAAAGAAGTCCATTTATTTCTTTTAAAGAAGTCCATTTATTTCTTTAAAAGAAGTTTATTATTTGCTTTCATAATTCAGAGGATCCTTTGTTTTTGAGTTCATATTTGCAAAAGCATTTAATTTCCATTTATTTGAAAAAGTCACAAATATTTGCTTTTTTATTTTCAAAATCTCCTTTGTTTTTTGAAAATTTCCTGTAAAGAATTTACCTTTTTTCAATTTCAGTTTACAATACCTCACGTGCACTCACTCGATCACTTAATTGAACTAAGCCTTAAAACGTACCCTAATTTCAACACACTTTTAACCCCGCTTGGGGAACACTAAAACAACTTTGTAGCTAGGTAGTATTGGGGGGATAGGTGTTCCAATAACACCCCTCAGTTATTACATCTGAGACATAGAAGTTGTCCAATTAGGGAGCTAAAATCTCTTAGTACTTTTTGGCGCGGTCACAACCGGTTTGTGGGAAGGCCTCTCCCCTAGGAGGGTTGAAGTCGCGAGGATGGTTCCGGAAGCCTGAGTGGAATACCGAAATCCATTCAGTAACCGAAGGGCTACCATTCGCAGTTCTCGGGATATCCCTGTATTGAGATATTGCGATCAAAGGACCAAACGGCAGATTTACCTTTTTTCGACGCGTCATGAACGGAGTATCCTAGTAGCCTTTCTTTAGGATTGATTACCCGGTGTCCCTCCTGGTAGGGGGATATCTATCCGTTGTCTCAACACTCATATTGTCTGACTTGGATTTCATCACCTTGCAGAGGATATCGTTTGTTTGAGTCACAATACTTTTAGTTAGGTGTTTGCATGATTCAACCCACCTTTGGTCTAGTTACACCTATTTTTTCTAGAAGCCGTTTGCATGTTGGTACTCTGACCATTTGTTGCATTCCTCCACTTATTGTAGCACAGCTGCTAGAATAAGTGCCTTTTTTTAGGTTGATTTTTTGGCCTGAGAGCCTTCTTTTTTCACTCCCCTTCTTGCACCCTTGGTTCCATTAGGGTTTTGAGTCTTTTATATATATATATATCACCACCTGATACTTAAACAAATTTTTTACACAAAAACTTAATTCTCACCATTGAGAATTTTAGACACTCTCATCGTCTACAGGGCGAACTCCCAGAGTTTAGTCCACTTGGCTCTCCACGTCACGGACGCAGAGCCTTATCCCTTGATTCGACACATCGTCATTCAACTAGACAGTCATTCGATTCTGACAGACCTCAAGTCATATTTGATTTGGAGGTAGAATCCGAAAACCCCACAGAGTTACCACCAACCACCATTATGGCTGGAACACCATTTGATCCACTGTTTACCAGCACCATAGGTGAGACATCCACAGACCCTTCTGCGGCGGTGCCATCCATGGCAACGACCACCCCCCTGGGTATGCCCAACATGGGCAACACTCCACATTTAGGAATGCCCAACACAGGGCCACCTCCTGTTATAGGAATTCCCAACACAGGGACACCACCTGTTATGGGTATGCCCAACATAGGGGTCACACCCCCTCTGGTTTCCACAAACCCTATCCCAGGAATCCCCACTGCTATTCCTAACCCAAGTATAACCCATGTTGCACTTGGAGGCGCTGGCCCATACCAGACTACACCTATTGGAGGGCACATACCCTCCATACCTAGCATACCTTTAGGCGCTACTGGACCCCCACATCATACCACAATGACTAGACATGTTCCAGTCCCAGTTACTACGTCTGCAAGTTTACCATACATGGTGAGTCTGAACCTGCCAGACTTAGCTAGGCTCACTAATGACCCCATCAGACACGATCCTGCGTGGCCTCACATGCCCACCAAACTCCCCTCTGACATCCCTAAGTTTGAGGGTAAGACGGGTGAAGACCCCCAGAACCATATCATGTCCTTCCATCTATGGTGTTCCTCCAACTCCATAGTGGATGACTCTGTCCGCCTCCGGCTCTTACAGCGCACCTTCACTGGCTCTGCAGCCAAGTGGTATATTGAGTAGCCCCATGGGACGCATGCCACCTTTACCTCCCTTGCCTCGACCTTCCTGCAGTTTTTCCAGTTACCTGTCCGCTATGATGCGGGAGTCGAGATCCTACTGTCTTGCAGACAGAACACGGCCACCCATATCACTGACCACATTCATGAGTGGCGTCAACGCCGAAGCCTCTGCAAAATCAAGTTAGACGACCGTATCTTTTTAGATTGGTTTCTAAATTCCCTCCTCCCACTCATTGCGAAGGATGTGGCATCTGAAAGACCCCAGTCTGAAGAAGAGGCCATCCTCAAAGCCCAACAGTTTGATCTCATTTACGCCCAGTCGGGTTATCTATACACAATCATACCAGACGCCCCACGATGCAACTCTTCACGCAGGGACGCGCCGGGGGCATCTTATGCCGCCGATGGCATTATTGGCCAAATCACAGCCCAAGCTAAACCTTTCAGCATGGTGAGTACCATGCCTGCCCCAGACCTCTCTAGGGCTACATCCAGTTCCGGAGCAACAACTTCTTATGCTCCAACAAACCAGACCCATCACATTCATGGACCCTCTTGTCCACAACATTGCTATGGGAAAGCGCCATCAGCATATGTACCTCCTACATATTATACTCAACCTACCACACATACCCCCATGCAGTTCCCACAACAGCAGATGCATTACCCACAACCAGCTGCACCAGCTAATCTCACACCTCCAACAGCTCAGGGGTACCAACAACCCCAACAGGTAGCTGGACCACCTCCAGCTCCACCTGCATACTACCCACCGCAACCTGCTCCCGCACCTGCGACTCCCCAGAATCCCCCCAATGCTCAAGGGCATGTGTATGCACAACAACATCAGCCCCAATACCAAAATAACCAACGCAACCAGGGTGGGCAACCAAACCGCAGAAGAGGACGTAACCGTGGAAACAACCAAAACCATAACCAAGCTCCACAACCTACCCATCCTCCGCAAAACAATAACGCGGCGCTTGCTCATCAGAATCCTGATCGGCCACCTAAGCAAGCCAAAAATGCTAATTTACGAACAAACCATCCTTGTTCTATTTGCGGTGTCTATGGCCACTATACCCACGCTTTCCCACATCTGGAGCGAGCTCGACAACTATGGACAGATGACGCCCATCGTCAAGGGCAGGCGGTTCCTCAGCTGCCACCCAACCCTCCACCACCTCAACAACAACCTTTGGTGCTACAAAACCCTTTTCCAACACAAGGAGTGGTGAACACTCAGCCGTTAGCCCCCCCACAGGGTAACGTGCAACCACAACAAATCACTTATGCCGCTCCTGATCAACCCATGTTTGATTCAGGCACTCACCACTTATTGATGATGTCCACTGCCGACGTCAATATCCAAACCCGTCGGAACCAGTATGGCCCTACCTCCGAAGCCCCCCCCGCCGATAAGGATACTAACGTTCATCCCACCGATCAGACGTTACGGATACCACCTCTTCCACTCGATGGCGCATCTAAAGCACCTTGTTTCCCACTCCGCCGTATCAACAACAACCCCAATGCACGGGCTGCGTCAAATTACAACATCGTAGATGACCTAGCTCAATCTCCCGCAGCCATGTCTGCGTTAGAAGTCTTGAAAAACTGTCCTACGCAGCGCAAGACTTTACTTTCCGCCATTGGGGCGATTGACCCAAATGATTCGAAATTGATGACCTTTGATTTGGACCAGTCTGAACCACGTCTGCCTTCCACCATAGCAGTCCAAGTTTCTGTTTCTATTCGGAATCTTGTCATCCATCGATGTATCATCGACGAGGGTGCCTCCACATGCGTCATGTCCACATTTGTTTGGCAGAAGTTGGGATCCCCTACTCTCCAGCAATCCACCACTGCATTGCGGGCCTACGACGGCCGGTCAGCTCAACCTCAAGGTTTACTACCCAAGGTCCCCGTCCAATTAGGTGGGAAAACTGTGCTCATTGACATAGAGGTCATTAATGCCCAGCTCGATTATAACCTTTTACTTGGCCGCAGTTACATGTACGCCATGAAATCGGTCGCCTCATCCGTTTTTCGCACCATGATGTTCCCCCACGAGGGACGCGTGGTCAAAATCGACCAACTCACATACTATGATCCCAATGCCCCTGCAGCACCCGAAAATGTTCTTCCCATGATTGAACAACCAGCTTCTAGTGCAACTACCTCCTTTGTGTCTTCTGTGGGACCCGGACTTTACTCAGATACACCAATGACCTCTACATTCCAGGTCATTCCATCACCGTCACCGGAGACCCATGTCGCAAACCTCTGTACTCTTTCACAGAATACACAAACACCCGGTAGTCAACCACCATTGGTCCCTAGTCACATCGGTGTTACACCCATCCACACCATCCCCTTTCTATTTCCTCCTTCGGGTGTAGTAAGCGCCCCGGTTATGGCTACCCTTAGTCTACCCGGGTTAACATTGGGATTACCCGTGTGGTATATTTCGCCTCCCGTTCCACCGCCGACACCAAACGTTATCCTCCAACTGGTACAACCTATTGTTACCACAAATCAACCTCCTCCTGGTGTCACAATCCCTTCGTCGTCAACGAAACCTCCTCCTAGTCTCAATATCCCTTCGTCGTCTACGAATCCTCCCCCTCTTATCAAGCCCACTGGGGGCAGAGGTCCACAACCATACACTGCTATACCACCTCCTAAGGCAGTTAAACCCCCACCGGTGTTTCGAGCTCCCCCTAAATGCTCGTTGTGCGATGAGATAGGCCATCCAACTCATCAATGCCCACAGTTACCAGCACTCCAAGAGCATATGAATATGTTGGACGATGACGCCGACACCCCAGTCGTTAGACTTGAGCCACCTCCTCAGCCTCGCGACAGATCACTGCGCACCAACCATCCTTGTGCCATATGCAGTGTTTACGGCCACTACTCTCACCATTGTCCCGATCTCCCTGACTATAGAGCAGCATTGTACGAGTTAAACAATGTCGATTTGGAGATATCTCCTCCCCTCATCGAGGAGATCTACCCCCCGCCATCATCCTCGTCGGAAGAAGTCAATACAATATATATGATTTCAACAACTTTCAAACCAGAACCCCTTGATTTATGGTCTGACTACTTCAATACTGATGAGCAAATTTTGGAGACACTCACTGCACCCGACTACCCTTGGGATGATATGCATCATCGCTTGTACTTCCTCCCGGAAGCATCTACATCCACCGCATCCAACCAGCTATCGGTCGAATCGAAATATTTCATACCCACTAAGGTCGATTGGTTAAAGGACCCCATCCCAGCACCGGATGAACATGTCGAACATTTCCCCCACTATACAGATAGACATTTCCACAACACCAGGGAAACCTGAGCTCATCTCGCTGGGCGCATCTTGCACTCAAGCAGAAACTCAGGCGTACAAAAAGCTCTTTCAAGAGTTCCATGATGTCTTTGCCTGGTCCTATACTGAGATTCCTGGTCTCGACCCCGCCATTATTGAACACCACATTGATACATGGCCTGAGGTACCCCCTGTTCGCCAGAAACAGCGACCCATTCATCCTTCCAAACTCCCTGCCGTTAAAGCTGAGGTTGAGAAACTTCGCAAAGCAGGATTCATTTATCCTATTCCGTACACCACCTGGGTGTCAAACCCCGTTCCCGTCAATAAAAAGCAAGGCACCCTTAGAGTATGCACTGATTTCCGTGACTTAAACCACGCTTGTCCAAAAGACAATTTCCCCACGCCATTCATTGACCAACTCATTGACGAGTGTGCGGGCCATGAAGTCCTATCCTTCATGGACAGGTTTTTCGGATATAACCAGATTCACATCCGCAAGGAGGATCAGTACAAGACTACCTTCACCACCCCATGGGGCACCTTTGCCTATCGCGTCATGCCATTTGGCCTTAAAAATGCTGGTGCCACTTTCCAGCGAGCCATGACCTATTGCTTTCACGACTTGGTCCATATCCTGCGAGTCTATCTTGACGACCTCACAGCTCGTTCCCGAAAACGATCAGACCACCTTAACGACCTCCGGCAAGTTTTCCTACGTTGTCGCAAATATAAAATCCGCTTGAACCCACACAAGTGTGTCTTTTGCGTCCCGGCAGGCCGCTTGTTGGGTTTCATTGTTTCCCAAGACGGAATCACTGTCGATCCCCTGAAAGTCAAAGCCATCTTAGAACTTCCGCCTCCTCGCACGCTTCGGCAGCTCCAAAGTCTACAGGGGCGGTCCAATTTCCTTAGGCGCTTCGTTCCTGATTATGCAACCAAAGTTCACGGTTTCTTACGCTTACTTCGTACCCACATACCCTTTGTTTGGGATGAGCAAGCAGACACGGCATTCGAAGCCCTCAAGAAATCTCTCACACAATCCCCCTTGATATCCCCACCGGATTTCTCTCAAGACTTCACCCTTTATGTCTCGGCATATGAATATGCTGTGTCCGGAGTTTTGGTCCAAGAAGATGCCTCCCACCAGGAGCATGTGATTTATTAAGTCAGCCAGACCTTGTCTGGCCCACCTCTGCATTACCCATACGAGGAAATATTAGCCCTAGTTGTAGTCTTTTCCGTACAAAAATTGCGACACTACATTCTACTCAGTCATACCACGGTCGTGGCCGACTCCAACCCTATGGTCTATCTCCTCACCCGGCGGCTCCTATAAGGTCGTGTTGCTAAATGGGTCATTATCCTCCAGGAATATGACCTCACTTTCAGAACTCCCAAAAGCACTAAAGCCCTCACGCTTGCTCACCTCATCACGGACCTCCCATCCTCTTCAACATCACCCGTTATCTAAACGGACCTGATTGACGAGCAGATCTTCATCATTTCGTCTGACGACCCTTGGTACGAAGACATTTTGACTTACCTTCGTACGCAAAAATTTCGACCACACATCGATCATGATGGACGCCGTCGCATACGACACCACGCCCCCCGATACCTCCTGATAGGGGATGTACTTTACCGACGCGGCGTTGATACCATCTTACGCCGCTGTCTATCCCATAGTGAGGCAGAACAAGTCCTCAATGATTGTCATAGCGGTGCCTGCGGAGGCCATTTCTTCGGCATGGCCACTGCCCAGAAAATCATTCGGGCCGGTTATTTTTGGCCATCATTGTTTAATGATTGCATCACCACAGTCAAGCATTGCCAGAACTACCAATTATTTGCCCCCAAAGCAAGAACCCCTCCCGCCCCCCTTCATCCAGTTATCACTGTTGGACCATTCTGCAAATGGGCCATCGACTTCCTCGACTACAACCCCACATCAGCCGGCGGTCACAAACACATCGTTGTGGCTGTAGATTATTTCACCAAGTGGGAAGAAGCCATGCCGACCTATAATTGCAAAGCCGACACTGCAGCACGATTTTTCTTCAACCATGTTATCGCTCGTTTCGGAGTACCACAGCAACTAGTCTCTGACCATGGATCTCACTTCAAAGATGTCGTCTGGAAGGAATTATCAACCATGTTGAAATTTGAACACCATTTCTCTTCCGCTTACTACCCCCAAGGAAACGGCCAAGTCGAAGCGATCATTAAAATTTTGAAGACCATTCTCCAACGTACTGTAGACAAGCACAAATCCAATTGGCACCACATGCTCTTCCCGGCACTATGGGCCTACCGCACCTCAACCAAAACCGCCACCGGTTTTACCCCTTTCCATTTAGTTCACGGTGTCGAATCCGTCCTCCCTATTGAGTGCTAGATCCCAGCCTTACATATCGCCGTTGAACTCCTACCGAACACTTCCCCGATCGAGCAACGTTTACTACTCCTAGAGCAGGCCGATGAAGATCGGCGCACAGCCATTCAAAACATGGAAGCAGCTAAACAACGATCGAAACTAAGTTACGACAAACACGTCCACCCAAGAACCTTTTCTGAGGGAGACCTTGTCCTCGCTTACGATCAAGCTCACGATAAAACCGGAAAGGGAAAGTTCGTGTCTATGTGGCAAGGCCCCTACATCATACACACCTGCCTCGGGCAGGGGGCATACATTCTAACCGATTCAGAAGGCAATCCCCTGCGCAACCCACGCAACGGGTTGTACCTTAAACGATTTTACCCATAGAAAATCTGATGGACACCATCGTCCATTTTAGTATAGGCATACTTTCTTTGTTCACAAAAAATTTCAAAAAACCTAAATATTTGTTTTTCTCTGCATGACCACAGATGGAGCCTCTTCCACTCTGCCATGTCAGTTTCGCTGATGGTGCAAGCCGTTGGTCTCCCAATCTCGCCTCCGCAGCTTGGGTAATATTCACATGAGTTAATTCACATTGACGGAGTATGTTTAGGTGCCGCTACCAATAATAAAGCTGAATACGATGCCGTGACCGGTCTCCTGGCCGCAGCTCTCCAAATGAGCATCCGTCACCTCAACATTTTCTTGGACTCACAGCTCCTAGTTTCCCAGCTCAACAATGATTACCAGGTACGTGATCCCTATCTTTTCAGAAAATTCCTGTGCACGAAACAAATGGTTAGACAGTTTGAATCCATTTCATTCACACATGTCCCAAGACACCTCAATAGTATAGCAGATAATATGGCCAACAATGTCCTCGACTGGCACACCAATCACATCATGTCATATCCATAAACAAAATGCATCCACGTGCATAACATGTGCCTCCACGGGCATATCCATAAACAAAATGCATCCACGTCAATAACATGTGCCTCCACGGGCATAAAACAAATAACCAAATAATGCATCCACGTGCATAACATGTGCCTCCACGGGCATAAAACAAATAACCAAATAATGCATCCACGTGCATAACATGTGCCTCCACGGGCATACATAAATCAACAAACATACTGCATCCACGTGCATAACATGTGCCTCCGCGGGCATATACAAAAGACAAAGGTGCATCCACGTGCATACACGACAATATATCCAAATATATATCCACATATATATATAAACCAAATAGTCAACATGTCATAAGTGCCCTCAGCACCCGATATACAAAAATACATCTGTCATACAAAAAATGCTTCCCCATATGCTCATCAGCATTTGGGGGCAGATACAATATCGTCTACTCATCTGGATCCCTAGGATCCTCCGGCTCCTCCTCCGACTCCTCCCCCGCTGGCCCCGCCGGGTCATGGCGAGCCCGAACTCTCTGCTCTGCCGGCCCCGCTGGATCGTCCCGCAGACGTATCCTCCCCTGAGCCGGCCCTGCCGGATCATCTCGTCTACCATCCCTGTGCCTCGCCACGAACACCGCTGTCCTCAATAGGAGCGACTGCCACTCAGGCAGTGCACCGAAACAACCCTGGAAAATATCCCGATCCAGGTCTCTCCAACCATCCTCGGGGAGTCTAGCTAGGATCCGGGCAAAGGTCTGTCTGACACCATCTATGGCGTCATCGCGAGGGCCAACCCCTCGCCCACGAGCCGCAAATACTCCACCACGCGGAGGGGGTACCGCTGCAGGTGGATGGGCGACCACCATCGCCCGCGCCTGACGAGCCACGTAGTCAGGCGGTGGCACTGGACCCACATCTGCACAAAGCAAGTAAGCCATCACGTACTATACAACAATAATCATCAATGATAAATCAAACAACATATGATATAATATCAAATAAAACACAAAACATACCGTCTAAACTCCAGGCCTGTCCTGGGGCACGAGGCATCTCTAGGTCACCTCGGTAATCCATGCCGGCGTAGGAGTAGTCCTCAATCACAAGAGGCATCTGCTCCCACTGCTGATAAAAATCCTCTGTGAACTAGCCACGGACACCACCGCCGCCACAAGGCATCATCTGCCCCCATCTCATCATACGAGGCTCGCTCGGAAGACTAGCACGAATGGGTTCTCGTGGCCGCAAGGTCGGCACCCGCTCAAAGAAAAAATAGCATAAAAATGAGGCATAACAAAACTCGCCTCCCTCTCTAATGGCCTTGTCCAGATCTCTCCGGACTCCAGCCAGAAACATCTGCCCCCAGGCATAATAAGTACCCTGAAGAACAGAATCCACCATCATCGTCTGCCCCCCAGACATACGATGTGGCGCAGCAGCACCCAATATCCTCAGAACGCAGGCCCCAACAACTCGCATATCCCACTCACGTAGGGATCGCAGACTAATAGAGTTGTTCTGCAAAACAGCATCATCAACACAGAAATTCTATAACGGGTCCTCCATATCTATACCTGGAGGCAACCTCGGCAAGATATCGCCCACCTCACCAAACCGAGGCAACCCAGTCAAAAACTAGACATCTGTGAGAGTGATCTCTAACCTCTCACCCCCAATGATGAATGCACCCTCTGCCGGCACCCACCAACTCACGAGCTTGTTCAGGAGCCGTCTCACTGAACGAATAGGTGGGATCTGAGCGAACTTCAAAAGTCCGCTCATAGCCAGAGTCTGTCTCACCCCTGCATCAGTCTCAATCCTCGCCATAAGATCATCATCGATCTCTCGCTCCCGCCACGAGGATTGTGGTCTCCTCAACATCCTGCCAGAAAACAGAAGAAATTTTTAGCCCCAGCATAAAATTCTTTTGAAAAAATCCCATCGCGGCTTTTACACAAAAAGCCGCGATGCCCATCGCGGCTTTTCCACAAAAAGCGGCAATGACCATCGCGGGATCCATGCAAAAACCCGCGATGAACATCGCGGGTTTTGGCCGGACAGTCACGATGAACATCGCGACTATCCCCCATGAACCCGCGATGAACATCGCGGGTTCCAGCCTCGCAGTCGCGATGAACATCGCGACTGTCAGCCTAAAACCCGCGCGGTTCATCGCGGGAACAGCCCCGAAACCCGCAATATTCCACGTTGGAGAGTCAACATGGAATTTCGCGGCCTTCGGGGGCCCGTCGCCAAACAAAAAAGACATAATTGACAAGCTTAAGGCAAATAGAGTTACCTGCAACTCGCTGAATCGAAAACCAACGGTGAAATCTCCCAGAAATCGAGAAATAGCTCTGACAGCTCTATCAAACTCGCACGTAACAATGACAAGTCATTTGGGCCCCACGCCCTATTTATAGAAATTCCACCAATTTTCCAACAACCATTGCGGTATCATATGAAGTCCATTTCTCAAACCGTTGGTACCGTTGGAATCAGCACAGCGAGAACTTCATGCAGGTTCCTTCCTTTTTCCGTTTTCATGGGGTCCATTTTTTACCATTTTTTGGCCTCTCTCGTGGCCTCGGTTTGCGTTTCACATCGTCCGTTCTCCGTTTTGGACATGCCTTATATCACCGGATTCAGTTTTCCGTGCTCGTGATGATGCTTGAGATCATTTCTCCCATTTTCAGGGCATTTCTTCCATGCCCCCTCGTCACCTCGGTTTGCATGCCACATCGGTCGTTCTCCGTTTTGGGCGTACCTTATATCACCGGATTCAATTTTCCGCGCTCGTGATGATGCTCGAGATCATTTCTCGCTCTCACCTTTAGATTTGTCAGGCATTTTTTCCATGCCCCCTTGTCACCTCGGTTTGCGTGCCACATCGGTCGTTCTCCGTTCTGGGCATGCCTTATATCACCGGATTCAGTTTTCCGCGCTCGTGATGATGCTTGAGATCATTTCTCGCTCTCACCTTTAGATTTTTCGGGCATTTCTTACATGCCCCCTCGTCACCTCGGTGTGCGTGCCACATCGGTCGTTCTCCGTTTTCGACAATCCTTATGTCACCGGAACCAGTTTTCCGCACTGATGACGATGCTTGAGACCTTTTCTCGCCCTCATCAATCCATGTTTGTTCGGTATAATTTTACCCCTTTTTCGGGCCGAGCAACCCCATTTACGAAAAAGGCACTTAGGGAGTTTCTGTTAAGCTCTTTTCTGACTCCTAAAACAATGAAAAGATTGCCGAGCAACCTTGCTTCCTTTCATGCTCGTTAAATGTATCTAAACGAGCGTCTACCTGGTATAATTTTACCCCTTTTCCGGACCCTGTAGACTAATTACGAAAAAGGAATACTCTAGTCACATCGGCTAGAAGAGTTCTCCATCTGCATCATTTTATGCTTTTTCGGGGCTTGGAGACTAAACTACGAAAAAGAAACACCAATAGAGTCCACTTACCGTTTTCAGACTCTCTAAACATGAAAGCAACCATGAGCATGAGCCGTCCTGGGCTCACAAAATCCACAGGACCGTACCATTTCAGAGCACAATTTTATCCCTTCTTGGAGCTCATTAAAACTACGAAGAAGGAATCAATGGTGCCTCTTGGCGCCATGACAGATCACATCTACTCATCAGGCAGCTTCCCCATTTTGGTTGCCTTTGTTCAGAGTATTCTGCAGTATGTCACCTTGATAATCCCTCGATTCAATATATACCATTCAGTCAAAGCAATTATCCCCACACCTACAAGTCAATTCCCCACGTTGCCAGGTCAACCATGTCATCATGCTCTGAACAAAGGAAGTTTGAGTCTACCCAGTTTTTTACCCAGTTTCTCCCATTCCCACAAGTATGTCAGTCCTACCATCAGTACTACAACACTTCAGTTTTACACCTCGTGCTCCTATCAAGGAAACATCATTGCCTTGTTAGTTGCTGGTCTTCCTCTGTCGACGACAACCACATTGATTCCAGAGGATAGACCTAGAGGTCCCTGTGTCTTGGACTCATCACCATTTATGATGAGTGCCTACGAATCATTTCGACAGGAATCTTCAGTGCCTCTCCAAATGGTTGTTTCTCACATGCTCGACTTCAACACCTTGATCGCATCGTTGAGACTCACACAGGGTATTCGTCTGTTTCACTTATTAGTCGAAGACCCCGGATACCTCCTGACTCCTCCACATTTGAGAGTCTTCCTATGGATAACACCAGTTACACTTTTTCTATAGATATCCGGGTTGCGCATGGCGACAGTATTCAGATTTACCCCAGTTTCATACTCCCTTGAGTATACAGTTACATTATTTCTCAGAGATGACTCATAGTCTTTGAGTCCCTACAGATGTTGGACACCTTCAGTCTCAGCAGTTCCTCAGTTATTCCAGTGTATCAGTTATTGAGATCCGTTATGATCAGGAGTACATCCCAAAATAATGTCCCCCCTGGACCATTATGGTGTACCAGTAGATTCTCTATGTATTAGATCCCCCTCCTTGGGACTAATTGTTATGTATATGTCTTGATACGAGCATGGGAATGCCCGCCTCGTCCATTATCAGAGATTATACCTCATTCATATTGAGGCCATGTAATATATTTTTTTTGTTGCAGCTTCCAAGGGCCGTGGCTCCAATCTCCAACCGGTCTCTTCTCTCCCCTAAAACCCCAGAAAAAAGACAAATGAACTATGATGTCTATCGGCCATACGATGAGCTCCTGCCCTCACACATCAGGGGGCAATCTGTTAACACCCAAAAAGTGCTCACTAGCTCATTTCCCTATTCACATGACCCATTTATCCACTTTTTCACCATCAGAGCCTCTGAAACCAACAAAAGGTCACCAAAAGACCTGAGTACACCCCTTTTTCCATTAAAAAAGATTATTTTTCCTAAAAAAGCATAAAAAACCCTCAAAAATGGTCCAAATTCCCAAAAATATTAAAAAGGGAATTAAAATATTATTTTTATTCAAAAAAGGAAAAAGGAGGGAAAAGTACCTAAACCATGTTGGTCAATACCATTTGGTTTCCACAAAACCACAAATGGTATTCCCCACCACCAAAACCTATAAAAAGGTGGTAGGGGCTCCTCATTTCACATCCATCCATTATCTCATCCTCATGCTGCCGAAATCTTCTTTGAGCATTTTGGCCATTGTAAGCAATCTTGGAGAAGGAGACCTCTTGGAGTTTGGAGCTACTCATCTTGGGAGTTGCTCAACATCAACCTTCACCATTGAAGGTATTATCGCAAGCACTTGCTTGCCCCCCATTTTTCAATACAAATTCATTCTTTAATATTTTCTTGTTCTTGTTTTTTAAATGTTTACATTATTTGCTTATATTCTTGCATAGATCCATGATTAGTTTTGTTTAGATTAGTTTCTTGTTTAATTCTATTTGAAAATGCTGCTACTAGTTAGCAGGTGCCCATAGCACTAAGCCTGGTTGCAAAACCGAGCCAACACCCCTCCCGTTAGCATAGACAGAGACTTGCCCTTGCAACTTGGGATCCCAATGCTATGTTATCCATAGGTCCACCGCTTTTGGATTGGGCCATAGGCCAGTAAACTTTCCAATTAGAGCTTTTTCTGAGAAGGTCAGAGGTTTCCGGTAAGGATCCGAAGGAGAAAGAGTCACGGAGGGGATCTCTTCCAACTTCTTCACGAATTTGTTGGTAGGAATAGAGGATGCCTTGGGAGAAGAGGACTAGACGAGGGTCGAGAATTCCTGGATCTCATCCTAAGCATCCATACCATCGAGTCACCACTGCGAGCTGCAAAAAGGAGAACGGACGGACACAAGGTCGACGGCCTGCAAGATGTGCCGCCGGAAACAATCCTAGGAAGCTGCTACAGCGAGCCCAGGCCAATGAAAACAATGGCAGTTAGGGGAACCCTATCCGCACTACAGCCGCGCAGAGCAGCACCATTCCACATAGGGTTTAATTCCAAGTGTTGATTAGGTCTCCTTAAACATAAGAGTTATTCCTTATAGTTTGACTTGTCAACTTCATTTTGATTGTCTTGATTTTTGTGCTCTCTTTCTTTTAAGCTTTTTATTTGCTCTAGCAATTCCTGTTTAACCTTTTTTAAAGAAGAGCTTTCTTTGTCCTTGTCTAATAATTCTTTTTGAAGATCTCAATTCTCCTCTTCTAACTTGTGATTTCGTTGTGCTTTATCCTTCACCTTCTTGATTTGAAGAAGTAATTTCTAATTATGATCTCTTAGAGGAGAGATCTCTTCTTCTTTATCTGCGATAACTTTGTCGAACTCTTTCTATATATTCTGTATGGATTTCTTATCTTCTTGCGAAATCACCTTCGAGATGTCTTTGAAGTCTTCATACGACACAACTTCTAAATCTGACTTCCTTGTAACATCCTGAAATGTAATTTTCTTCTTTTTATAAGGAAATGTCAAAAACCTTTTCCTTGTGTTGAACATAAAGGTACCTAAAGTATCCATCCAATGTGACCCTAAAATTATATGAAATGTGTCTTGATACATTGATACGACACTGAATTGAGCTACGATCTTATAATCATCAATAGATAGTTGTAGGTTCTTAGTTTCATATTTCTCATTAGAAAGAATCATGTTATTTTCAATTACATATTATTCTGAAAGCATTAATTGGTTTGTTAGGTCAACATTTATGTGATTTTTATGGGAGGTTGGGAAAATAGCGATACAGACCTTTTTTCCTTGAATAAGCCCATAAACGTTTAATATGGCATCCTCTAAAATTTTGAGGGAATCTTCCTTGTTTTTCTCCATAAGACTCCATTTTCTTTTGCTTCCGTAAAAAAAAAAGTATCTTCTTCTTAAAACTTTTTTAATACTTTAATAGTTAAAAATTTCTAAATCTGAGAGCTTTTATTCGATGACTCAATGTTGATGATGGAGAAAATTAGTTGCTTGGATCCAAATTTGTACTGTACTAGTGACTCCAGCTCACAAAAACGGTGAAAAATGACTATACACATTGCCACCTTTGTCTCACAACCAGCCACAACAGTATTTTCCCCTCTCTACACACAATGCAGGCTCACATAGAGAAAGTTGTGCTCAAAAGGCACTTGGATATCCACATTGGTTAACCTTTTGCTTTAGATTAACTTATTTGTGGATTGTGTGTAGATATGGTGGTTGTGAGGAATGGTTATAACCCTTCTCACCCAAGTTCAAATCTCACTTTATACCCTTCACTATTATATAAAGAACCTCTTTTTATCTCACTTAATAAAAATTCCCAATATAAAAGAATAATTAGTTTGCCACTTTTAACTAAATAACACCTTCACTAATAAAGTAGTAAACTACTTATTAAAATTACTCTTCCCTTATAATATATGAATAATCTCCTTCTATTTTATTACAAACTCACTTTTATATCTTTTTTTTGTAAATGCTTTGTTTATTTACTTATTATTTATGTTACTTCGGTGTAATGTGTTGGGTTAAACTTTGTGTGGTTTTAAGAAAACCATGTGTTGTTTTTTTTGTTTTTTTTTCTTTTTTCTTTTCTTCTTTTAATTTTATTTTTTAACTTTTCATTTTTTAACTTTATTTCTTTCTTTCTTCCTTTTATTTATTTTTCTTGCTCTCTTTCCTTTCTTTTCTCTCTATTTTTATTTTTTTTAAGTCAAAGACTCAAGGATTCAAAAAATATGAGATGACGGCTAAAAGCCAAGATATGGCCAAAGGCCCAGATCATGAACCGTGCTCTGATACCAATGTTGTGAGCTAACTTAGTTCACACAGTAACTACCCAAAGAATAGGTCAAATAAGTAAAATCCATAATAGAGTAAATATAAATGAGTAAAATGTGAATGATGATCTACAAATATACAAGGCCCATATATATAATCGTTAAAATGACACATAGTGACTCTTCATAAGAGTTGCGACCTGATTTATTATTATTTTTATTTATTATTTATTCTTTATATTATTATTATTATATTTGTAACAAATGCCTTGTGTAATTTTATTTGCAAGCTAATCGCCAAGATCATTGCTTTGTGACTATAGGATTGTCTCTCTAAAGTAATCCTTGAAGAACAATTTGGTTTTTTATGCAATTGACAGATTATGGATGTTGTGGGCACAGTTCAAGAGGGTATGCACTCGCACTCCATGAAACAAAAGAATATACCTGGTGTTGTATTGAAGATCGACCTCTCCAAGGCCTTTGGCAAGGTGGACTAGATTTTTTTAAGGCTTGTTTTGATTTAGATAGGGTTGAGGTTGGATTGGGTCAACTGGGTACTTGGTTGTGTGACTTCAACAAACAATGATTCTTTAATCAATGGATCGCCCTCAATATTTTTTAAGGTTTCACAAAGTCTTCGCCAGGGATGCTCGTTGTCAAATTTTCTTTGGTAGTTGAGAGCTTAAGTTGGATTTTGATCTCAGCGAGACTCAATGGCTCTACTTGAGATATTTCAATCGCAGAAGGTATTTCTCTTTTGCATCTTCTATTCGTTCATGAAATTTGTGTATTTAGTCAAGGGCTTGTAAGCGAATGGAGGCACATTAAAGAGCTCCTTAATCTCTTTTGTTTAGCAACCGGCATGGAGATCAACCTCCAAAAATCAAAGTGGCTATTCAATGAGTTGCCTTTTGATTTAGTTATAGTATTGTCTCATATTATTCCCTCGGGGTTTCTAGATAATGGAAACAAATATCTCGGATATTTTCTTAAGCCTAATTATTATCGTGTTGTTGACTGGGAATGGTTGTGTAAAAATATTTCAAATCAAATTTCTTGTTGGTGCTTTCATTGGATTTCGTTAGGAAGGTCGCTTACTCCTAATTAAATATGTATTACAAAGCATCCCAGTTTATTGGCTATTGCTAGGTCATGTTCCCAAATCCATCCACAATCGGATTAGGAAGAGCTACTTTTGAATTCTCTAGTTCAAGAAAAAGCTTCATGGTGGTATTCCTATGATTAAATGGTATACTCTTGCTCTTCCCAAGGATTATGGAGGATGGGGCATAAAAAATATTCTCCATTTTTTCCAGGCACTAGCAGCCAAATCTATGTGGCAATTACTATTTAGTGAAGGTATGTGAAGTAAAATAATGAAAAGGAAATATTTCAATGGATTGTTAGGTTAGAAAAGGTGATAGCATTCGACTTGGTGAGGACCCTTGGGTGGAAGCCTCTAGTATATTCAATCTCTCAGCGATTCTAATATCAACACTCCATGCGAGAGATCTCTTTTTCTTGGAAGATGTCGGGTCCCAAGATGGAAATGTTGATTGGCTTCAAAATTGGTTAATTGGAGCATATCTAAATTTACATGGTGTTATTCTGTGGAATGGACTCAGTATATCCAAAATTTGTCTCATGACACCATCTCTCTTCAAGATGTATATGATAAACTTATTTGAACTTAGAATGAATCTTCGAGTAGTCTAAATGCGAAGCTATCCTATGAGGCACTAGTTTACCCTTTCAGACCCGAGGATTCCAAATGGTGGTGGAAGACATTATGTAAACTAGACTACCCTTTGAAGATTAGATAGTTTAGTTGGTCGACATTATCCAACAAAACTCTGACTTTGGATAATGCCCAAAAGTGTTCTTGGAAAAGTCCTAATCAGTGTTCTCTATGCAAATTTCCTAAAGAATTGATTTTTCATTTTTTTTTTATTGCTCATATGTTGTCTATGTCTAGTGTGAGGTCATTTGTAAGTTAAATTGTCCTGGCTCTTGGGATCAAATTTTGATATGACACTGCTTCAAGGAATGGTATGTTGTCTCAATGTAAATCCTTTTCAAACTCTACCTTGATATGTAACATGGGGGATTTGATTAACCCAAAATCATTCTTTGTTTGAGGACTCAGTGTGGGCTCCTCTTATTGTTGCTTCCAATATATCTACTACTTTCAAGGAAGGGTAGCACTCATCATTGTCGTGACCTATTCAAGTCCTTCACCCTCCTATTAATTTGGACATATCGTGGGGTTCTTCGATGGCGCCTGGCAAGGTGATCTGGTGGCTTGTGGGATAGGAGAGATAGTATATCTCTCTCCAACTCATTTTTTTACTATAAAATGTAACTCTATTGGTGGAACAAATTCTAGATTTGAGCTCTTCGCACTATGGCACCTTCTCAAATTCACTCTAGAAAAAGAAGTTCAATATTTCTAGGTCTGGTGAGACTCCATATTTGTTGTTGACTAGTTTAAAGGTAGATGTCATGTTGATACCCCTGTTTTGTAGCCTCTTCTTTAGCCTATCCAATATACACTTCTCAATTTCGATCTTTGATAATGCAACATGCCTATCAAGGATTTAACTACAAATCTAATAAGTTGTCCAAAGAAGTTATGTCCCTATTAGGTATCAGTTAGATACAGGAGTTTCAGCGGGACTCCTATATACAGGCTTATTCCCTCGCTCTCTTTTGAATTTTTTTAAATTTTGATGGAATTTTTTTAATTTTAACTCTGTTTTTTTTGTTATTGAACTTCGATAAGTTTTGTTTTCAATTGATAACCCTTCGATGAGTATGACCTAGATAACTAGGACGTCTTAGTTCAGAGCTCTCATGCTCTCAAATACATACTTTGATTTCTTCTAAAATAACAAATGTAAACTCTCTTTGAATAATTTTATACATAATAATATATATAATTAAAAATAATTAATCAAATCTATAATGATATAATGTTTTGTTTAATAAAAAAAAGTAAACGCCCAATAATTAAATTAATTAAATCTCTTTAAAATATAAAAATCCAAGTTGTGGATTTGTTGACCACCATGTTAACCTATATATAAAACTCTTATAACCTAACAAGTCGTGGGCTCATTGACAACCATATATAGTGTTTCATTGAGAGTTTTTTATGGAATATATTTTGACATGTTTTCAGAAAGAAAAACACATAACTTGATATTTTAAGTGATAAAATCAAAGTTACAGCGTAGTTTTCTTGTCTTGAACCATTCAACACCATTCTACAAGAACCAAAAGTCTGTACCCTTCTAGACAGATCGACAAAAGCAGTTCATAAAAAAGAAAGGAGAAAGGCTAGTACCCCAAAATCTGTGTCTGAAAATACAATGAAAATACAATGGCCAGCATACAAAGAAATCAAACAGAAAGGGAAGAGATCCCTCCTATGTGGATTCGTTGCATCAACATTAGAACGCTTAAGAACTCCCTCGTCTACAACCCTATTGTCCATAGTTTCCAAGACCTGCAGCAGTCCATCCATAGGCCCGACTGCTTTCATAGAGAGACCATCAGCTACCGAATTCGCTTTGCGATAAATATGAGAGCAGCTTAGCTGAGCGAAGGACTTCATTAGGCTTTTGATGTCATTAGCCCAGGTCTCTAGCAGAAGAACCTTGATCGGGTTATAACCTTTGAACCAATTGATAACTACCTGAGAGACTATGAAGATAGATGAGGAGAAGTAGCCCCTCCTGCAGGCGAGCCACAATAAACAACGCAGAGCAAGCAATTCGGCTTTGAGGCAATCCCGGTTCCAATTCCCACCTGAATATCGATGTAGTGATCCTTACGGATTTAAAAGACAATGCCGAATCCACACAAATTCAACCTGGAAGCTCCGTTGAAGAACCCGTAAATGACCCCTTCCTCCATCTGTAGGATGGAAATCAATCGGCGTTTCACCTTGCACCCAGCCTCTGGGTAGTCCCTCCAACGAAGCAGAATCCTTTTGCAGGTTGACGAGGACTGTGGAAGTATGTTGTTAAAGATCCCATCATTCCTAGTTCTCCAAATGTCATCAATAAAGAACAGCAGAAGGAATTTGCAGTTTCCACACTGACTAAGCCAATTAACTAAGCATTCATTCAAGTTGTTGCCTTGCCATGCAACAGAAATAAAAACCCTACTACGTAATTCCAACCAAACCTCCTTCGCAAAGCGGAAATGAACGAAAAGGTGAAAAATGTCTTCAGCAGCCTCACGGCACGTAATGCAGTGACCATGCCCATGAATTCCTCTTCTCTGTACGTTGCGCCACGTAAGGATTTTATCGATTAAGCACAACAAAAGAAATCACTTGAGCTTTAATGGAATTTTCCATTTCCAAAGTTTGGAAAACCACCACTTCGTGACTGGCTGAGTGTGTAAGTCGCTAAGCACCAAACTGTAAACGTTTTCCACTGACAACACTCCATTGGAACCGGGTCCATCCCACAGCAGAACGTCATCCATATCCATCAACCTGATACCAGCGACTGAGAGGTTGGTGATAAAGGCCTCCCACGTTTGAAACCAATGCCGAGAAAGTTCAAGTTCAGAGGCACTAGGCAAACAGGGAGTGCCAAGATCGTTGCTGCATCTGACACGACAAATTTCCACTCATGCAGTTCATTAATCATCCCTGTAGGGAGAGAGTAAGAGCCCTTGTCACCTAAAAAGGGGTCAATGCCAATGAGAAGCTCAGAGCCTCTCCCCACCTTCCACTTGATCCAAGGGCCAATGTACCGGAGAGTACCAAAGAGGCCGCACCAGACAGTTGAAACAACGGTGCCTACATGCTTCGGATTATGCAGCCAATGAATCGTGGTTGGGGATTTCAGGTATTTATAGCGGATAACGCTACTCCATAAACCGCCATCTGTCATGTCCCTCCACAGACTCTTAGTCAACATTGCTAGGTTGAAGCATTCCAAATTCTTCAAACCCCAGCCCCCACAGCTCTTCGGCCAAGATCAATCCTACCAAGCTTCCAAGTGCCACTTCTTTGCTAAAGACTTGCCAGACCAGATGAAACGGAAAAGCTTACTGTGGATGCAAATTAAGACCGAAGAAGGCACCTTCCTCAGACCAAACCACTAGACAGGCAAACTTTGAATGACAGATTGAGCCAAAATGAGGCGGCCCCCAATTGAAAGCCACCTCAAAGTCCAGTTGTTGATCCGGCGATCAATTTTCTGAAGTAGCCATCTCCAATCTTCGATCTTATAATAGTTAGCAAGTACCCCAAGTACTGAAACCCAGCATTAATGTGATCAAAAGAATAAGGAAAAAGCACTTCCAGGGAGGAGATGAGACCCTCGTCTTTACAATTGAACAAAAATAAATATTTAGAAGTGCTAATGACCATACCTGAAGCAAGGCAGAACTCACCAAATAAAAATTTATAATTTAGCCATTATGTGATAGAAGTTGCCCCAAAAATCATTACATTGTCCATGAAAAGCAGGTGAGTAATCACCATAGCCCTGGTGATTCGAATTCCCCCAATTTTTTTGTCCTCTTTAGCTTCGTGGATGAACCGACTTAAGCCCTCGATCGCCAAAATGAATAAGAGCGGGGAGAGCGGGAATCCTTGTCTAATGCCACGGCTATAAGTGAAGAAATTGGAAGGGGCTCCATTGACCAATACCACGAAGTTGTTCGATGAAATACAGGCCATGATTCACTGCACCAAGTTAACCGAGATGCCAATCTATATAAGGATGAGGTGTAGAAACAACCAGTCCAGGCGATCATAGGCCTTGTTAAGATCCAACTTGAGAATAAAGGCCTGCAGGTCCTTAACCTTAACCGAGTGGAAACTTTCCTTGGCCACCCCGACCGCGTCCAAGATTTGGCAATTGAACAAGGAACTAAATGGTTCCAAAGAGATATGCCGTGCTAAAAAGGGCTTAATGCGCATCTCTATGGTTTTAGAGATCAACTTGTACATGATGTTGCATAGCGAAATGGGGCGGTAGTCACTAAAAGCATTCGGATGGTCCTTCTTAGGAATCAGAGCAAGGTATGTGGCATTGAGTTTCTTAGGCACTGACGCATTCAATCTAGTCTCCTCCATCGCCGCTAGAATCTCTTGCCCCATCAAATCAAAGAAGTGTATAAAAAACTCCATCGTCCATCCGTCAGGAGCAAGGCTTTTCTCCTTGACCAAAGAGCCTAAGACCTCCTTAATCTCCTCCAGTGAGACAGCATCCTCAATCCTCTTACCTTCTTCCTCATTGAGAAACCTGGGAAATAACTTGATGATCCTTAGTTGAGCAGATAGGTTATTGGCTCGGTTCTGTTGGTAGGAGCCGTTGAAGTACCTTTATGTCTGTTATCGGTCAAACTTGCACCTCTCCGTCCGTGATCACCTTGAGCTGTTGATCACACAAAAGGACAACTTGGATGGAGGAGCATGTTGACCCTAGATGACACTTTGACTTACTCCACCTCCAAACAATACTGAAAAACCCTAAAAATATCATTCTGAGATATGAGCGCTACTCTACTTCAATAGACTAGCGCCTGTACGCTACTCCAGTGTATAATAGTAGCGCTCAAAGCCTTATAAGCGCTACTCCTTCTCAGCATAGTAGCGCTCAACATTTAAAAAACGATGAGCGCTAGTTGATAGGCACTAAAGTAGCGCCCTAAACGCTACTTCACTGAACAATAGTAGCGTACATCTCAAAAGATGATTAAAAAATAATTAATTTCACGAAGAGGATTAGTTGCTGGTAGTTTTCCAACTTCCTCTATAACCATCTCTCGACCTGAACTGCTTCTCTGATCCTATAAATACAGGGAAGAATAAAGAGAGGGGTTAGATGGAGAAACTTAGAGACATAGAGATATAAAAGAGAAGCTTGCATTGGAGGATTTTATGCTGAAGATATCCAAGCCAGAGAAGAGCAAGAGCCCAGAATCAAGTTGCAGGAGCATGTCACAAAGTCAGGTATATTTGTAACATCGATTTGCAATTGACAATAAAAGGTTGAAGTGTCTTTCTTGTCCCAAATTAAGTGTTCTTTGAAATAATATATTAATTTGGATCTGTTTTGGTTAATATCGAATGTTTAAAATTGCTTTTGTTTCTTTCAATCATTATATATTATCCAAGATACGCTGAGAAAGGTATTTGTATTGCAGGTTCACTGAACGGAAGGTGGACTTGAGGATTGAGCGCGAGATCAAATAAAAGCTAGGATCGAACGTCGATTAAAAGGTATGTTCTCAAGATCTATAACTCATTTCTTTTCATAAATATCTCTGTAATACAGTTAATACACTTACCTGTCACCCCATTCTAGTTGATAGCATCAGTTTCCTTGCTATAGGGTAGTTTTTCCCGCCAACAGACTAGCAACTCCGCTGGGGATAGCTGTGTTTTTGCTCTAGGAAACCTTTTCTTATTTGTCTTCCTAGAACTGTTTTGACTCCTTTTATGTGCTGAGAAACCCTGTAGGTACCCCCTACCTGTTTTCCTCTACTTCAATCAGTCTTTTTGCATCTTTTCAAAGTCAGTTTTTAAACTTTTAAGATATGAGCGCTACTTTGTTGTACATACAGTAGCGCCCATACGCTATTGTGCTATACATATCGTAGCGCCCATACGCTATTGTGCTATACATATCGTAGCGCCCATCTCTGCAGGAGCGTGAGTTTCCCTACTGCATAGTAGGGTACATTTCCTGAAGCCTTCTGTTATTGGTCTGCTTGAGTTTTTAGCCTTTTTGGTGGTCTTCTGACTTTTCTTTTATATCTCCTTGACTGGTGTATGAGGTTTTTAACTTTTTTTTTAAGTCATAGAACCTTTCTTTGAATCTTTTTACCATCTTTGGATCGCTTGTTTACCTTTGGAACGTTTGGACTGTTTATGACTTTTTTTGGAAGACTAGGTTGTGTTTTGTGGTGAGCACTTCCGCTTTTTAAGCCCTGACTGTATGTTGTTGGTTTACAAACCTGCATACTTTTGTATATGTTGTTTGTGGCAACATTTTTCTGCTCTTTACCTATCCTATCCTTTGTTTTAGGGTTTGGTCCGTTTTAGAGCCTCTAGGGTGTCTTCCGAACTTGTTGATTTCCAACCTTCTTGGACTTCTTGTCTTTTTCTGGTTTCAAGTGTATTTAAAGTGCTTTAGGCTGATTCATTTCTCAGTTCCTTGTGTTAGTAGGGTGATTGGTAGCTTGCTTGTCTACTTTTTACTTGGCATAGTGGTCTTGCTAGAGCTAGATGATTTAGGTCAGTCCTCTTGTATCTATCTCCTTTTTTTTCTCCCACTTTGTTTCCAAGTATAGAGGCTTTTTCTTTGCAAAAAACCTGTAGGTCAAGTCTTTTTTGAGGTAGTGCCTTGACAGCTATAAGCTTAAGAACCATTTTTAGCCATACTTACACATTGCACACAAGTCTTATTTGCTTTCCATGTTTATAGTTCTTTTTCGTTTATGATAACAGAAAAAGCAAAAAAATTGGTAGTTTAAGTTTAATAAGGCTTTTTTTTGTTACAAGATAGCATAGGTTATTTTGTGTACAATTTCAAAAAGAAAACAAAAAAGATATTTAAATAGATTTGCTTAGTTTTTCAGTTTGGAAAAGAAGTTTAAATGAAAAAATATAAAAAAGAGCTTTGTTGTTGAAAGTTAGAGTTTATGCACTTTTGTTTTCCTGTTGCAACCACGCCACACAAACACACTACCTTTTGAGTAATAACAGCCCTAAAAAAAATTTTAATAAAATGAAATAGAAACAATTTTTCTTTTTTAGGGATACACTACACCAACTAGTCTTGGTTAGGATCTTGAGTTTAAATCACCTTAAACCACTCAAGATCACACATTACGCAAAAATCGTAGTTCGACTATCACAGGTAAATCCATTTCACTCAAAGCATGCCTGGGATTTATGCAGTAGGTCTTGTGAGATCAGATTGTTGGGAATACTCCTCCTACTTTTTGTTTCAAGCATATACCAGGATGGATCGTGTATGGGGACTATTTAGAGTTTCGGGCTCATTTACCCTGCCCACGCCTTCTGATTCTTTCAGCGACTATTCCCCCAGGATTTTTCGGTGTTGTGGTATCTTAGTATCTGACTTTAGGTTCATACACAGGTGACATCAGAGGGTATATCTGTTGTACCTAAGACAAACGTGGGAGGAAACCCCTTGCAGGTCTTTGGGAGGGCGGTTGGGTGATTCCAGCGCTTGCACCCTTAGTCATTGTATTGTGGACCCCAGGTAACTGTCTTTCTTCCTTCGTTGATCTGTTATGGGCCCTCATCAATCCAGACTCTTCTCCAGAAGGCATCTCGTTTACCTGGTTTGCATACTTAGGATTTTTTTTTTTTAGTTGGCGTGTTGTTTTCCCCCTAGTCGTAGTGGCCACTAGGTTCTAGTTTGTTATTTTATATATATAATCACGGAGAATCAAGAACTTCGTAGATCGAGAAGGCTTCAAAACCTTCCACCAGTTAGAACGGAACCTTTACCGCCAGTTAGACGGCAGCGGGTAAACCCCATTGTTTCTTCAGAAACCATTCCTGAAACAAAATTTCCTGAAGAACAACAAACAGCAATAGAAAACCCTGAAATAGAGGTTCCTGAGAAACCACAACCAGGTACTCCAGATCAGCGACACTTTAATTCAGTTGAGATTGAAGATCTTACTTCTACGGAGTATAGCACTCCCTTCAATCCTCCTCTGACCAATCCTAGAAATCCGCTTCTGTTACCTATTGGTTTCCAGCAGCCCCATTACAGTGCATATAATTCCTTACCTGGACATCTGATGTCTACTCTAGGAGGTGAACAGGGAGTTCCACAAACTCCCACCATAGGTATGAACACTAACACGGTAAATCCTGATTTTACTGCTACACCGAGTCTGGCACAGACAACCTCTGTGTCTACTCCCTCTTTCAGTTTTAATACTGGTACATTAGGTATGCCAAGTTCAACAACTATGACACCTACCTCTACACCTATTGTTGGACCTAGCAGTACAGTAAATTTAGTGACACCTCCTGCGTTTCAACCGTTATATCAGATACCCAGTACTTGGATTTCCACACCCCCTGTAGGGCCAAGTGCTTCTGTAACTGTGCCGGTCGTGAGTACTATGACCACACCATCTACATCAGCTTCCACTGGTTTCAATACCTTTGCAGGTCCCAACATGAATCAATGTAATATGCCTACAGGCAATGTCCCTTTTTCCTTATTCTCAGGGGGAGGGGGTAATATTTTTAACCAACAATATGGCGGGGCTAATACCCAGCCACAGTGGACAAACCCACAGAGCACTAACCCGCTTTCATATGGGTGGGAAAATTTCAATAATACCTTCGCGCAACAATAGATGGCAGGGGGAAACCCCTACCAACAAGTAGCTGGGGGCAACCCCTATCAACAGATGGTAGGTGGAAACCCCTATCAGCAGATGGCCGGTGGCAACCCTTATCAACAGATGGTTGGGGGCAACCCTTACCAGCAAACGGCTGGGGGCAACCCCTACCAGCAGTTCATGGGTCAAACTATGGGTGGTTCCCCTTTTTCGACCCCAGCTTATCAAGTACCGTCTTCCCAGTCTCATTTACCATTTCTGGCAACTTTGAATTTTCCAGATCTTTCCAAACTGACCAACGATCTAGTATATCATAACGCTACATGGCCACCAGTTCCTACCAAGTTACCTTCGGACATTCCAAAGTTCGAAGGAAAAACAGGTGAAGACCCTGGTGACCATGTCACTACTTTCCATTTATGGTGTTCCTCGAACTCATT
Organism: Larix kaempferi; assembly: GCA_027924585.1. NCBI lineage: Eukaryota > Viridiplantae > Streptophyta > Pinopsida > Pinales > Pinaceae > Larix > Larix kaempferi. The sequence continues at coordinate 46,498,659 of BSBM01000372.1, read as the reverse complement.
AAATGAAGATTCCATTAGATTGAGACTGTTCCAAAGGACTTTAACCGGTGCTGCAGCCAAATGGTACATTGAGTTACCTGTAGCTACATTCTCTAATTTTGGGGATCTCGCGACTGTCTTTTTGAATCACTTCCAGCTTCATGTTCGGTATGATGTCGGAACAGACCTTTTGTCTACATTTAGGAAAAATAAAGCCACTCATTTATCTGACCACATTCAGGAGTGGCGAAGACGGAAGAGGCTCATTAAGGCCAACATACCTCCAGAATTCCTTCTTGAGTGGTATTTGAAATCACTCCTTCCTTACATTTCTAAGGAAGTAGCTACATCTGGGGTATCTAATGAGGAAGAAGCCATCCTACGGACCCAGCAGTTAGATCTTGTTTATGCACAATCCGGGTTACTGTATGAGATCATACCTGATGCACTGCGATCGAATACTGATCTGAGTAGACCTAAACCTGGACCACATGCTGACGGCATAGTGGGTTCAGTTGACTCTACAGCTTTCGAAGCATTGACCAAACAGGTTCATGCCTTATCGGTTAAACAATCGACTACAGAAGTTTCGTCCGTCACAACCTCTCCTTCTACTTCTGAGCCTGTCAACCAGGTTCAGAACAATCAAAAGGGCCCTCGAAAGCCCAATAACAAAAAGAATGGCAAGAAAGGAGAGGGGAACCAACAAAATCCCAAAAAAGAGAATGCCGAAGAGGGTAACAAAGAGAAAAAGAAGGTGAAGTTCCCTTGTAAACTTTGCAAGCAGGACCACCTTACTCACCAATGCCCTTTGCTTGAAGAAGCCCAGAATCTCTTAAGAGAAAAGAAGCCTGTCGTACTGAAAGATCCATTCCCTAAAGGGCAGAGCTCAGCTTCTGGCACCTCCAACACTGGGGGCACTACACATGCTACGGTTGATCAAACTTTTATTAACATGGTTAATTCGGATGCACTCTTACAAACGAGATCCACGAACTATACCCCGGACGCACAGAAAAAGGATAAAGAGATTCCAGAATCCTCCACTCCACTCCACATACCTGTGGACCCAATTCCCAAGATCCCGAAAGATGTCTTGAAACGGGCATCGCACAATCCCAACACTCGGGACGCTTCCAACTACAATGTGTTGAATATTTAGCCCAGACCCCTTGTGCCATGTCTACTTTAGAAGTCTTGCAAAGTTGTCCTTTACAACGGAATGCACTTCTGGCAGCTATTGGAAGTATGGAATCCTCTAACATGTCTGCGCGATTTGATATGACTGATGTCAAATATCGTTTTCCCTACCACGTTGCTCTTCAGATTGAAGTCGTTCATGGTCCAATGACCATTAGATGAGCCGTCGTAGATGAGGGCACGTCGACTTGCGTAATGTCAATTCCCTGTTGGAAGGCTTTGGGTTCCCCCAAGTTAGCCCCTTCTAACACACTACTTACTGCATTTGATGTCAGGACTTTCCGTCCACATGGGGTTTTGCCATCATTTGATGTCACATTGGCCGGTAAGACAGTTGCTGTAGAAGTAGAAGTTCTGGACGCTCTGCTTGATTACAATATGTTATTGGGTAGGAGCTGGACGTATGCCATGCGAGCCATTGCATCGGCAGTTTTTCGAGTTGTTATGTTCCCATTTGAAGGTAAGGTCGTTACAGTCGATCAGCTTTCTTTCACTCAGAGAAACAACCAGACTTCTTCAGAGACCACAGTTCCATTAATTGATCAAACCACCCCGGTTGGTGAGAGTGTAGGAGCAGGACTTTGCGGGTCATTAATTAGCACTTTTAACCTACCGGCTCCTACCTTATTTGTTGGTACTGAGAGATGTTCACCGTCTGAAACTTCCATGGTTAGTTTAACAACTGATTCTAGGTTTCTCCCAACTAATACAAACCCCTCCGTGCCCACTCCTGTTGAAGAGGTTACCCATTTGGATTCTTATCAAACTGCAACAGAACATATGTTGACTCCATTGGTGTCTGTGGAGTCAAATACGGATTGTGCTACTCAGTCACCAGACCCGATCCACTCTCTTGACAGTTCAGATACTACTTTACCTTATGAGGAGGAAATGTTAGAAGCCATGACCGACCTGGACCATACTCGTGAACATATAGATCCGGGGTCCTTCTTGTTTCCTTTTCTTAACTTGATAGAGAGAGGCGAGTTTTTCCCAACACCCAGCAGAAATACTAATTTCACTTCTACTTCACAAGTTGGTTTTGTTGAAGAGAATAGATTGAATACCTTGTTGGTGAACATTTCCAATGGGGTCACCGGAAACATTTTTATTGAAACGGGCTGTTATCTCGATGAGATCATCCCGTATACCAATCTTTTCCATGATTTCCATGACACCTTTGCCCGACCTCACGAGGAGGATCTAGGCATTGACCCTACTTGTAGAAGTACTACACTTAGGCTGAAGTACTTTTTCTTGTAACATAGCTGTATATTTTTGTAAAGCTAGTTTTCGTTATGCTTGTTAGTTAATCTTATGTGTGCTTTTTCGTTGCGTGTACCAGATGTCAACCGAACATTTCTTAGGATTTGCTGATGGCACCAGTCGCCACACCTGTCAGTTGGCTACAGCAGCTTGGGTCATTTACTCACCCGCTGGCCAACTTGTCTCTTCGAGGGGGGTTTGTTTGGGTCCTACCACGAATAATGTGGTTGAATACAGTGAAGTTATAGAACTTCTCTGAGATGCTCTCAGTCATGGCATTTCACATTTGGAGGTAAGACTTGACTCACAATTAATTGTATTTCAGTTAACAGGTGTCTACCAGATTAGAGATCCTGGTTTGCTACGTCAATTTCTACGAGTTAGACTATTGGAAAGACAATTTGATTCTATTATATATGAACACATTCCGAGAAGTTTAAACGCATTAGCTGATTCTTTACAAACTATGTGTTATATTGGCATTTGCATCATATACTTTCATAAACAACATTGCACACATAAATTTCAAACACATACATATGTAAATAACCAATACTGTATATAGCCGATGTTGTATCAAAAAATATATGAGTTTTGGGTCACAAGTCTGTCAAGTCAAGTCATAAAAGTAAAAAAACTGGGCATAGTAGCCTCAAAAATATATACATAGAATGTATCCCTCTCCTATGGAGAAGGAGGGACCTCATCATCATCTACTGCATTGCGATAGCATATGACTAGCCTAGATATCTTCCACAACACCCTAAGCCATGCTGGGGGCACCCCAACAACATCTTCCTGCATATCAATAGGTATCTGATCCATACGGCATGCAGGAACTTCGTGAGTCAACCGACTCATTTTTCTCTCTAGGGTCCCCAACATAGCATCTGTTGCAGCAATATCAGCTGGCCTCACAAAGATGGTAGGATGTCCCTCAGGATGAACAGGCCCAAGATCTGCATATGACACTTTATTAGAACTTCAAAATTCATTCATAAAAATCAAATACTTGAAAAAGTTTGAAAAAATCAAATAATTCTCAAAATTTAAACATACCAATATCTCCCCAGGCTCCACCTGGAGGAAGCACCAGTTCTGGATCATGACGGAAATCCAATCCAGCATATGGAAACTGCTCGAAAGCGGGCACTTGCCTCTCCCACCACCCCCAGAAATCATCAGTATGATAACAGTAGTGACTTTCCCCGCCACCCTGGCGGAGGAATATGTCACCCCAACGGCCTAGTCTAGGCTCACGGGGGTTAACCTGAGGTAGAGGCATCCCCAAACTGATAGCAAGCATCCTCTCAAAGAAGAAAGTACACAAAATGCTATCGTACCCAAAATTCTTCATTGTGCCGGATTTGCAACCTGTCAACTGAGATTTCATGCTTGCCAGTAAACTAGTACACCAATCATAGACATGACCGTGTAAGCATTGTACACCAATATGCATAGAGTGCCTAGAAGCTAAGTGTATTGAAGCACTACCTGCCACTCGGTTGATCATGCTCACTATCACTTTCAAGGGGAGGCCTTCAATGGTTGAAATCAAGACTTGGCTTCTCGATTTCTCAGCTCCGGCAATACAATATGAATTCACGTACTCTTGCACAGATCTTACACCCACATGAGAAGACCATTTCAGATTAATCACATCTCTCCGTGAGAGACCAGTAATGAAATATATGTCATCAACTGTAAGCTCCAAAGTTTGCCCACAGATGACAAAAGTATTGGTATCCACATCCCAGTACTGAATAAGTCTTCGAAACAGTTTGTTTAAGGCCCTCATGTTTACGGTTTGGTAAAATTTCAATAAACCGCATCTTCGGAGAGCGTGGAGAGTGGCCGGATCTTGCATGGCCAACCTATCCATGTCCTCATGTTCTCTCTCCCTCCATTGAAGAACCATCCTGCACAAAAAATGATAATTCTTTGAGTCTCGGCGCTTGTTTATAGGTTTTCAAGAGTGAGCGCTACTGTGTATACTACACAGTCACGTATGGGCGCTACTCTGCTTGAGCACAGTAGCGCTCATCGCGTTTACACGCTACTGCTATTGTTACACAGTAGCGCCCGTGCAGTAAGGGTTGTGAGCATCACGTTGCAAGCAATTTTTCGCTCAAAAAATGAAAACTAAACCATGAAAATCCAAGTAGAGTGAATTCTAACTTACTTGGTGGAAGAAGAACGACGTTTGGATGCTCGGTTTGATCGCCACGGAGATTTGAAAATGAAAAAGGTTGCCCCAATCTTTGCCCTACAAAACAATTTGGAAATTGAATTTTTTAAATGAAATTATATATATGAATTGGAGTTTGATTTTTACCCACCATTGTTTAATTCTCTATAGTTTCAAAAAATTTCAAAAATACCTAATTAATCAATTGGAACACACATATGGTGCATTACTAATCCAAGCTCATTTTTCCTTTAATTTTTGTAGGATCAATCTCCTAAGTTTAAAAACTCTTGATGTTAGACCTTGTCAACTAGTTAATAGTTCAAATTCATATATCATTCGAGATTTTTTGCCGCATCAACTAATATTTTGTTGAAGACCTAGTTTTGGCAGAGTATGAATCTATGATCCTAGAAGCTAACATTTAAGTCATTTTAAGCTCTTGTTTGGACTATTTAAACCTAAACAAGATTGACGAGCAAGCTTGTCCTCTTCGAGCTCGTTAAAGCAATCGAAGGCTCATCCACTCAGGTATAGAATTACCCATTTTCCGGGCCTAGGTGGATTAACTACGGAAAAGGTATACTCTAGGTATACTTCTGTATGCGCTAGAAGAGTTCTTCTTCCATTGTTTTATACTTTTTCGGGGGAGGAGACTAACAGCATGAAAAAGGACCTTTTGGAGCCTTTCTTTAGGGTTTTCAGGCTCTCTAAACATGAAAATACCAAGCAATCATTCACCTACTCGGGCTCGATGTGAAATCCACGAGAGGGTAAGTAGAGGATTGTTTAAGTTTTTCAACTCTATAAACAAGAAAACACCGTCGAGCACAGACCAATCCGGGCTCGATATAAAATCCACGGATAGGTGAAAAGAGGATTGTTTAAGTTTTTCATACTCTATAAACAGGAAAACACCGATGAGCATTAATCTGCTTGGGCTCGATATTAAAATCCACGAGCAGATATACGGAGTTATTGTTTAAGTTTTTCAGACTCCTTAAAATTGAAAACACCGGCGAGCAAGAACAGATCTCGGCTCAATATTAAAATCCAGAGATCAGTAATATAGAGTAATCTTATATCTCTTCTTCGAACTCTATAACTAATGAAGAAGGTCCTGAGTCTTCCTCCCATGGGCTCGTTAAAAATTTTACATGGTTGGATCTATTGAGTTTTCATTCTTTCTTGGACTCATTAAAACAACAAGAAAGGTATTCTTTTATCTAAAAAGAATAAGGGATGGGAAAGACGTATCATATCTTCATTTTCAAAGGTAGTTCAGTCAGTTCTATCCTTGAACACAGCACCTACTTGAGTCTATCTTGTCAGTTGGGTTTAGTTTTGACCTCAGGGTGAACCTGTCCTCCCAGTTATTTACTCCCCCGGTTGGTTATTCTTCCAACCATATGGAGGGTCTGATAATGTCTCTTACATTTCAGGCTTATCATTCACCCCATTATGTCAGAAACTGCCTAGGTTACTTTGTGTCATGCTCAATGTTCAAGGATATACCCTGTGTCGGCCATTCTGCAGTTTACCTTGACTTCATGTGTCAGCCATCCTAGTGTCAGTCTTGTTACATATTATTCCATATCAACTCTTACCAGTTGAGTGTTCCTCGAGTTGGATGATGGAGGATGCCTTAAGGCCTCCCTTCCAACGAACTTTTTCCCATCGACATCAACTCATTTTACTCTGGGAATGAAGTTTAGAGTTTCGGTTAGTACCTTTGAGATTGCAATCACCAATGGCAATTTTCCTCGCTGTTGAATCATGAGAATACATCAATGTCTCTTCTTCGACAGGATTCCCAAGTATTCGACTCCAAGTCCATCTATTCACACTTGGCGGATCGTACTTGGTACCTTGGACCCCATCATCATTATCGGTGGAAGTCCTCGTGTTTGTTAACGGTATACATCAATGACCGGTAATCAAACGATACCCCCCATGTTCGACTGTCAGCTCATCTATTCACATGGTTAGGGTTTGTACCTAGAGTTGTTTTGGATGAAGGCCTTGGGATTTTGGATGACATTACCTCATTATGTTATCACCCAATTTGCGCAAGACTGAGCCTCACTTATATTCGACTCTCCATGAGACATAGATCCAGTTTGTTGTTATGGCTATGATCTCTCAGTTTGACATGGATCCACGCTTGTATTCCAAGTGGCCATGCTATATATACATCTCCTTGTTATGTATCGGAGATCATGTTATATCACACTATACATCTATATGATGTCAAAGATGTAATTGCTAGCTAACCTTGATCTTTGTTGCAGGTGTTCTTGTGACTTGTTTCTGCGGTTCTTTGCTCCTCTGGTTTTGGATTATAATGTATTTCGGCCATCGTTTCCCTCTGACCTCACACAATAGGGGGCATCTGTTATCGGTCAAACTTGCACCTGTCGTTGACTAGATGGACTCGTGGTCCGATCTAAGCACACCATCTTCCCCCCTAACTTCCCAAATGGTGTTCTGATTCCGACGCCGATTGGCAAGTTGATGGAAATACCAAGTGTTACAGTCGCCCTTAGCTAACCAAATAGCACTGCTCTTTAGCCGCCACATATTCTTCTTCTGACCCAAGAGGAGCTCCTTCCGCTTAAAAATCCCCATCAAAGTGTTGCGGCACTCAGAGGAGAAGAGATCATCATCAATTCCTGCTTCTAAAGCACTGATTTCTAACTCAAGATTTGACAGTTCCTTATTGTCAGACAACTTCTTAGCCCGCTCCTAGGACTTCACCTCGGTCTTCAGGGCGTCCAATTTGTACAAAAGTGAATGCATATGGGAATGGCGACCAAAAGGAGCTAGAGTATTCCACTTTCTCAAAATCATCTCGCAAAACTCCTCCTCCAACCAAGTACTATTGAATTTGAAAGGGTAAACCATATTTTTGACCTGGAAATTAAACTGCAGAACGATTGCTTTGTGATCTGAAATGTCAGTGGCCACCCCCCAAGAACAGAGTCGGCCTCCACCACCCATCATAGAATCCTTGACCAAGAAACGGTCCAATCGTTTCTCAATGCCCTGGCAACCAATGTGACCATTGTGTCAAGTGGGCACCAGATGAGTCGAAAGTACATCCACAAAACCCATATCATTGAGAGTTTTTCTAATGAGTATATTTTCCACATGTGCCAACCATCGATGAATATTAGTTTTTGATAGTTGTGAAACATATTTAATGTTAAAATGATTCAAAATAATACCAAAGGTTGAACATCCAACCCATGTTGTGGAGGAAAGTTTAACCGCACTCCATCCTATTCCAAAGGAGGAGAGATCCCATGAAGCTTTACTTTTGAAAAACATAAATAACACATAAGTGAACATGAATATTTCCAATGACAAGAAAACAAGTGCCAAATCATTAAAGGAAAGAAGATTTGAAAATAATCTCATTCGTAATTGTTTAAAAGAACATTATAGGTAGAAGTAAAGTGGTTTATTTATGTTTTGGTCGCCCTATGAAAAGTAAGATCCATTTTACAGCAGTGTGAGGGATATGTATAATCTCTATGACTGATAGTGATATGACACATTTATTAAATCAGCACAATATCGAAGAATATTTGAAATCATGTGAAACTCCATGCTTATAATCAGAATATAAAAAACAAATTGGTTTATTTATGTTTTGGTCGCCCTATGAAAAGTAAGATCCATTTTACAGCAGTGTGAGGGATATGTATAATGTCTATGATTAATAGTGATATGACACATTTATTAAATCAGCACAATATCAAAGAATATTTGAAATTAATAGTTTAATAGGAATGCAATGTGAAACTCCATGCTTATAATCAGAATATAAAAAAACAAATTAAAAATTATAATGCTACGTAGATACCTATTAAGAGATTTTTTAAACACCAAAATATTTGTATTTCATATTCGTTTTGATCCTTCTACATATATATTAAGAGATCTTTTAAACACCAAAGTATTTGTATTTCATTTTCGTTTTGATCCTTCTAAATGTAAGTATTTTAAACACCAACATATTTGCATTTCATTTTCGTTTTGATCCTTTTAAATGTTTAATTGATCTCACAATAAGATGTATCTAAGTTGAGTGATAAAAATGTTCTTACAACTTGAGGTGGAAGGTTAAAATACCATTGAGTAAGATTTTTTTTAGTGTATAAAATTGTTATTTTTGCTCGTACAACGTTTCATTGAGAGGATGAATAACCCGTTTCAAAAATAAAATATAAAAAAAAAATTAACATTCCAAATTTACAAAGAAACAAAATATTTAAGAAAAAAATTGGACTTGGAAAATGAATGGACTATTTGACAACATGATAGGGTATGAAGATCCATAGGTTATTTGTTAATTTTTACCTTTATGATGTCCATAGTCAGGTTTTATGGAGGGATGTATCCTATTTTGAAACTGGCATCTCATAATAATGTGATTAGGTTCTATCAAATTGAAAAAATGAAATATGTGTTTTTTAATCTATTTTTAAATCAGTATTTTTTTTTAGACTGGAACATAGGGTAGTTTTAATTGATAACCGGTGAAACAGCCACCGGGTGCTTGGTTACATAGTTATCTCGATTTGGATTAACAAAATTTTTGGACTTGAGATGCCCAGAAATTCCAGATTTATAGAGCAAAATTACAGAAGACAAGCTTGTGGAACAAAAGGAAGTACTGAGGTTTACATAGAGAGCGAAGAGAAAATCTGAACAAAGTTTAGGAGAGATTGAGCTTCTCCAAAATTTTCTGGACAGCAGCTTCCAAGGCAGCAATTCTATTCCCATAGTTCCCTGAGGTATTTGCCAAGTCCTTGAAGTGGGTGTAGACCACTTCTTCAAAGTAAGTAACTTCTCCCTTGGAGTCTTTGAGATCCTCTTTGATGTTTTGAAGATCTTTATTGAACTTCTTCCATTTTTGAAGATCTTCTGCAGTGTTGGATTGCAGGCGCCCTTCTTGCTCCTCTGATTTGGCTTTGAGGAGATCAATTGATTTTTGTAATTCATCCAGCCTATCCTCCACAGATTTACCTCCAGATGTAGATCCCACCGATGCCATGTTGAGATGCTCGGGCTTGTTCTGGTCTTCTTACTGCAAAAGCTAGCGTTAGCGCACTGGAATGATCGGAGGTTCTCATTCGGGCTGTTTATAAGGGAGGGATGGCGACCTGAAGAGTCACGAGACCATGTGACTTCGTCCGACGGAGTCAGGCTATTTTGGAGATCCGGCTCGATGGTAATCTTGACCATAGAGCATAACTGATAATCGAATACCACGGCATTCCAGAAAATATTCCTTCTCAGGATTTTTTTTGTCTTAGGGGAGATTACATATTGATTCTATGTCATTTATAGATAAGATTCTCCTGCCCAGGAGCACGGCCCTGTTAGCCTCAGCGTCAGCTTGTCCATTTTGATCACGGAGGACATGATAATATTTGATTTTACTGAATTTGGAGGCAATCATGAAGATTCTGCGCAGGATCCTAGAGAGATTAATTTTTGGGGGTGGCTTCTTCAAGATCATAGCTTGAATTATGATCCATGAGTCTCCGAAGACTGTGATCTCTGAGATATTATTGTCACTGGCTTGCTTTAGCCCTTGCCAGAGGGCCAGTGCTTCAGCCTTGTTATTTGTGTCCGTCCCTAAGCCCCAGGCAAAGGAGATAAGTGTTTCATTTTCTTTGTTGAGTAGGACTCCCCCCGCTCCAGCCTTTCCACGGTTTCCCTTGGAGGCCCCATCAAAGAAGAGGCAATACTCCCTTAGCGACGTTCTCCAAGTATGAAATTCAGGATCGCACATCTGTATTTCCCAGTTTTCATGAGTTGAAAGAGAGATAGCTTCAGGGGCATCTTTTAGTTTGAATTTATCCAACCAGCTTGCCTCAACAGGACTAAGGCTTCTAATGTTGGAAATCACTCTAGAGTCCGCCGCTTCCCCCAAAAAGGCCTCGCATTTGGCTGCTACCCTGGAGCTGGGGCTTGCCTCATCTCTAAAGATACGTCTGTTACGCTCCAGCCAGATCTTCCAGCAAGTTACTTTAGGGATCCACATCCAAATGGTTTTAAGACGGTTTTTCTTATGAAGCTCAAATGGGGAGTTTTTAATCCAGTTGGAGAAGAGGTCAGATAAACTTCCACAAATGTCAAGATTCCCATGGCATGGGAGGAGAACCTGCTTCCAGACCTCTTTTGAGAAAGAGCACGTTAGCAGCAGATGAGTCATTGTTTCTTCATCTGTGAGACACAGGGGACATCTTGTAGGCCCTTCCATTCCACGTCTTTTTAGCGTGTCTCCAGTTAAGATGCTGTTGTGTGCTACCGTCCAGCAAAAAAAGTCAATTTTTGGGATGATGGGAAAGGTCCAGATGAAGTTCCACTTAGCTGGATTAGGGGGGGCGTGGTGCACATTTTGGAGAGATCTATACCCTTCTGCTGCTGTATAGTATCCAGAACCATGCCCCCATCCTCTTTTGTCTTTGGTGGTCTCTGAGAGAGGGGCTTTACTTTGAAGTAGTTGTAACAGGATCTCGGCTTCCCCTATTAGATCCGCAGGGACCTCGCCAAGATTCCAATCACTCTAGTTTTTTTTTCCTTCTTCCTCCCAGATGGAGATGTCCCAGAGTGTATCTTTGTTTCTGTGTTGCATCCAGGCTTTCAGATTACCAATTTCAGTAGCCTTTCCTAGGGGCTGGTCTCCCATAATAGAGTCCTCCCAGAGATTTATTTTTTTCCCGTTGCCAGGGATCCAGTAAAGAAGGCTTGTGAAGTGCTCTAGGACCTTGTTGCAGAGAGTAAAGATTGGAGATCCTTTCTTTCTTTGAGGTGGCTTATCTAGGCAATTTAATCTTGAGCCTGGGAAGTATTTTTTCCTTATGACTTTTTTGCTCCAAGTTTCACGGCCTGAGACTAGTTTCCAGAGTATTTTTGCTCCCATGGCCATATTCTGTCTTGCCAAACTTCTGAATTGCAGACCTCCTTCCTTGTAAGGCTTTTGAATTTTATCCCATCCTACCAGATGAAGTCTGTGATTATTTCCTTTACCTCCTTCCCAAAGGAATTTCCTGATTAGTCTTTCCATTTTCCCGATAATTAGAGAAGGGGCAAGGAGGATGGAGTTTTGGTAGATCGGGATGCTCATCAAGACTGATTTTATGAGGACTGTCTTTCCTGCCTGGTTTAGCCAGTTTGAGCCCCAATTTTGAATTCGATTTTTAAATTTGTCCAGGATTGGATTCCATTGGTTTGCTTTTGGAGTACTTTTAGCAATTGGAACACCCAGGTAGGTGATGGAATCCCATTCATGGACTGCTTCCATTCCTAAGATTCTAGCTATCTTGCCCAGCTCTCTGATCGTACAATTCCAGCCAAAAATCTTACTTTTTTGGAAGTTGATCTTGCTGCCAGAGACATGTCTGTAGATATCCAGCTCATGTTTGAATCTCCTTGCAACTTGGATACTAGCTGCTCCCAGAAGTAGTGTATCATCTGCGAACTGTGCATGATTGATCTTATTCACGTTAGCTGCCATATGGAGACCTGGGAGGACGTTCCTTTGCTGGGCTTTGATCAGTTGGAAACTTAGGACCGATGCTTGGATTGCGTAGAGCAGCGGGGAGAGGGGGCATCCTTGTCTAAGGCCCCGAGAGGCTTGGAAGAATTCAGTGGGTCGTCCATTGATCAGAGGAGCTATCCAGGGTGAGCTTATGCATCCTTGGATCCACTTTGCAAAAAGGTCTGAGAACCCGAGTTTCTTCATAACCAGGAACAAGAACTCGTGATCAAGTATTGGTTCATCTTAAAAACACAATGTTTTGGTCAAGTGTTCAGTTAAATTGTAATGTGAGAATGTTTCATCTTTGATATCAAGGTTCAAATACCCCCATAACAAAACATGTAAGTTCAAATGTCCCAAAACATGTTTCACCCTTTGTGGATCATCTTCTCGTGCATGTTGTGGATCATCTTCTCGCGCATGCAATTGGACCAACTGCATTTCCTAAAATAATATGCATCTTGGAATTCTTTCTATGACTTAAATACCTATCAATAAATGCCTATCCATACTCCATACCTCTCTATAGTAGAAACACCCTCCTACAGCATCTTAGCCAAAGGCATCTTCGTCCGGACCGCCTAGTGATAATAGGGAACATCTTGTCACAAAGACGAGGATTAAAAAACTGGGGGGAAAATATAGATTTATGTGTTTTACCATTACGCATGCATGGCATCCAAATATGAAAAATGTAAAATATTTGCATCAAGAGCGAAGAGCATTCTCTAGTGCAAGTGGCAATGAAGGTGATCCATCATCACTTCTTATGTGTGCTCGTGCACATGAGATGGTGCATTAAAATTTGCAATGCATTGGACACATTGAATATGGTCATTGTTGCCAACCAAGTTGAAATTGGTTGGACTATCAAGTGAGTAGGCAGTGTTGAACATGTCACATGTTCATTTTCGATGATTTGATGTCCATCAGGCCTTTTTGAGAGCCCCCTTTTTTTTAATTTTTCTTTACATGTCCATGCCCTGCGGGGTTTGTAATAACATGTACTAGCATGGTTTTTTTTGTAAAGGACCTGGTTCCCTAGGACCTTTTGGCCAATTCAGGTATTCCAAGGGGTTTTTTTCACTTATTAATTATGTATTGCATTATTGCGTAACATAATTTTTGAATTTTTCTCATGCTCCTTCAAAGTTGGAATGCCTCGTGAGGTTAACGGGCCTTAGGGGGTTATTAAATTCCATGGGTCAATGTATATGAACATGCTAGAAATTATTTTGAGTCGTATGGACATGTACTAGGTCCCCCTAGGCTTTTTTTAATTTCTAGCGAAAAACGTTTTTCTGTGTTTTTAAGCCATTTTTTAATGGTTTAATTAAAAATTTTGTAATTGGCATAAAAGTGTGGTCTAGGAGTCTCTTTTGTCATGGGGGTGTTTTTTTTCTAACTCAGAGCACCCACCATACCCCAAAACCCACTTTCCATAGTGTTTGGGTCATTTATTTTTCACTTGTAACAAAAAATCCAAAAAAAGTGAAAAATGGAGAGAAAAATTGAAAAAAGTCAAAAAAAATGACAAAAAATTAAATCCCAATTTTGGGGGGATTGAGGTCAGTTTTGGATCAGCACTATTTTAGGAGGTTAAGAGGGTGACTTGTAAGAGTTTTTGGCAGCCCCAAATAGTGGGCATGACATGCCCATGAAGCTAGGCGCATTCCTCCTTAGCTTGGGCGCATTTGGTGAGTGGAGGAGCCCACGAATTGAGGTATTATGCAGCATATTTGGTGGTAGCTTTAGTGTTGCGTTATGGCAGCATGTAAGAGGGAGTTTCAAATCCCCATTTGGGGGCCACAAATTTCTCCATGATTTATGCCACTACTCCACCCATTTCTCCTCAAGCTTGGGCGCCCTCCCTTCTTCATTTGCTCTATAAATACTTGGTTGCCCTCTTCATTTTTCCCTTAGTTGGAGTTGGAGCAGACCATTTTCGTACTTGTTTATCTTTTGTTTATGAATAAAGAAGACTTTGGAGGTCAACTTGTGGTGTGCCTTTGATAAGTGGATGAACCATCTTGTGTTTATGGAGTTAATCTGTGCATAAGCTTTGTTTTCCATAGGTGTAGTGTACTCATTGGAAAGATTGGTATCAATTTATGAGATAGGTTGATTCAATTTGTTTATTGTATTAGCTTATTGATGTATGTTTATTAAAAGATCGTGATTGTGTGTTTCATTTGTTTATGAATATGCAGCAGTGATTTCCTTTAAGTATATGTCTACACTTGATCCTTGTTGCAAAGTCTGTGATGTGCAGGTTATGTTGAGTTGGAAAGCGAGAGGATCTTGTTTGCTTCTTTCCATATCTAATCTTTGTTTTGCATATGCAGTCCCTTGGTACCTCACAAAGTCAAGCTCCAAAGTTTCTGATTTCAGCCAAAATTTTCTCCATCTCTATCTCTTTCTACTCTTTCTACTCTTTCTAATCTTTGGTTACTTGTTACTTTTGAAAAGAGTAATTCTTGGTTTACATTCTGATATTTATACTCCTAAGTAGATCTAAAGTTACTCCTAAGAAATCTAATCTAGTTCATTTACAAAGTATTCGTCTTCAATAGATTAGATCTCTTTGTTTATCAAGCATTTTATTTTTCTTAACTTGCCAAAAAATTGTTAAATTTTAAAAAGTTTGAAAAGAAGTGCTTAGATCTAATTTGAAAGGTTTATCTGGTTGATTTAAAGAGCTTAAATTTGCAGCTCTTTATGAATGTGCAGAGATCCTAAGGAGACAAGCACCATAGCTTGTCTCACTTAGTTCATTTTTAGGCATTTTACTTAGTTTTTTGGGCCATCTTTTACTAGCGTTTGCTTGCTAGCTTGCAGCAATTGATGAACGGGTAGGAGGAGATGCTGGCCAAATTTTGAAGATTCAAGCCATCCGGAGCACCAAAAATTATGTTTTCCCAAACCGGATACTCTTTTCTTCTTATTTGTAAGCCACCGAGTCATTTTACAAGACTGGGGAACTTCTAAGTTGTATTGTAACATAATATTAAACGAGAGCAAGTGGGCTAACCAGCACCCACACCCCATCCCCCGGGGGGAAACTGTGTCGACTCATATTTTTGTGGTGTGAATTTTTAGTTTAGTTTTTTCTTTTTGGCAATTAATAAAAATCAACTAGAGCTTAAAATTAACCGCATTGGTTCGTTCCATTGGTGGGCCACGAGTTCACTCAGGACCTAGTTTTCTCACTTTTTTACAATCCAAAACACCCCCTTTCTTTCCCGACATAAGGTTTCAAGACAAGGGCTTGCCCGAGTACTGGCCCAAAAAGAGACTCTTGGGGCTTAAAAAAGTAAAATATTGGTTCTTAAAACTTAAAATTTACAAGGCTTTTTTCCCGTATGCTCTGTGGCCACTGCAGCATAGTCTGAACATGTTGATCACATCAGAAAGGGAATAAGTGACTAGTAATAGGATCAACACACCCCAATAAACCACCTATTTGTGAAAATCAGGCACAAACGATTATTCAACTTTGGTGGAAAAATTTCTCAAAGGACGCGGGACTCACTGGGTAGCGACCTCGGGGAAACCGTTAGACTATACCATCGTTTGGTATAGTGTTGAACACCTCCTTGAGACTCTAATCCAGCCCACATGTCTTAGTGAGAAGCCACCTTGTTGAATTCCGGACATATTCCCAGTACCTTTTGGTATATTGGTCGGAATCCCCCAACCTTAATAAAAAGATCCATTACCACATTAATAATCAAATTAACCAAGAACAATTGCACAACATTGTCATTTCAGTTTCAAACACTTTATTTCTGACTCCATTTATCATCACTAGTCTACTTATTTATTTTTCATGATGATGGATGTTTTATATTTTCAAATGACAATGATGATGATGATGAATGAATGATATTTATTTATATATAGTGCATTGATCTTGGTTCACAAAAATTTCTAACTCCTAGATAGGTTGTTTTGCTTTTCATAGATTAAACACTTAGTTTTATTTTTACTTTTTAATGTCCACCCCCCTTGGCTTCGCTAGGAGTAAGCCTAGACGGAGGAGTCGAGTTTCAGGTGACAGCACTTGACTCTTGCTTGCCCCCAAGTCCACACCAGCGGCTTGAAGATTTTTGCCGCGTTTGCCCAAGTGTGAATCCAGGCGGCAACATTTTGGCATCGTTGCCAGGGACAATCTTTTTATTCACAAAATACGACTTTTGAGTTTTCTTTTTTGTTTTTGCTTTGTTTGATGTATGTAGTGCATTTTTAAAATTGACTAAGAAGATTTGGCGACTCCACTGTCAACAACTTTACCAAGGCGTTTTACAAGAAGGAATCATCAAGGCTTGCTTCAGTTCATTCATGAGCCTGAAAAGGTTTACCATAGGAGGAAAAGCAAGCTATCTTCTAGAAAAACCCTTGAGGATCTTGGTTCTCAATCAATTTTTGATATTCACCTTTTATTTGCGGAAAATAATTTGAATAATCTCCCTGTTAAAATGGCTGGTATTTTTTATTCTTTTGATTTTACTATTATAGTTGGGTATCCTCATAATGTTCTAGATAAGGCCATTGATAAGGTGCCTTCCTTTCAAGGAAATAATGCTATTAGTGCTAATTCTCATATCACACGTTTTTCCCAATGTTATGACAAGTGGTGCTTGAATGCCAAGCATGAAGATGTAAAAATGAAGTTATTTGCTTTATCTTTGGAAGATGATGCTTATGAATGGTTCGCCAAGTTAGAGGCTAGCAAGTACAAAACATACAAAGAAATTGAAATTGTTTTCCTTGCAAAGTGGGGGGACATCAAAG
This sequence comes from Larix kaempferi, assembly GCA_027924585.1. Lineage (NCBI taxonomy): Eukaryota > Viridiplantae > Streptophyta > Pinopsida > Pinales > Pinaceae > Larix > Larix kaempferi. The sequence continues at coordinate 46,481,674 of BSBM01000372.1, read as the reverse complement.
GAGACCGCTACCTTTTGGTTGCCTTGACCAACACTAAGAAGAAATAAAATGAGACAATGGAAGAATTTAACAAAAAATTCAATGAAATTGTTGCAAGACTTCATGCTGATATCAAGCCACCTGACAATTCCATTCTCATTTACTACATGGAGGCCTTTGAGGGGGACTTGAAATATCAATTGATTGATAAAGAGCCTACCAACCTTAAAAAGGCAATGGAAATTGCTGAGAAAATTGATAGAAACATGTTAAGTTGTGGAAAATCTCATCTTCCTGGTTTCACTAGGGAAAATGTTCGAATGAAGCAACATGGAAACAAAGAAAAGGCCATTAATGTTGAAACTAAGGATCCTGCAAAGGATTCTATGAAAGAGATTTATGAAATCTTGAAAAAAGTTGTTTTAAATCAAGCTTCTGACATGACTGCCATACAGAACAAGTTGATCGCCATTGAAATATCTCAAGCCAACCAAGTCTCAAGCCAGTTTGTGCCTAAGCCACAGTATGCTCCTAGACCTCAATATCAAAGAAGGGCACCCATTCAAGATCAAAGGACCCCAAATCCTTTGGAAACTGCAAATGCAGTTTTGGAAGAAGTTCCTCCTTTATGTAGAGCATGCAATAATTTCCATGAAGAATCTTCATGTGTTGTATTTAAATGGTCAATTGAGCAAGATCCGTCAGAAGCTAGTAGCAGTGTTAGATTAGCAAGCGAGCCTGAAAACCAGCCTGAGTACATCAACATTGTAGGCCAAACTCACCCTGTCTCTAAAGAAACTTGGGAGCAAGCTAAACATTACAGTCAAGAGAAGGACAAAGCAACCCATAGATTTGGTGAGATGCCTCCACCAGAGAAGATTCTAGAAATGTCAAGGTATAAAGGTTTAACATATCAAAGAAAGGACAATGTTGGAACATCAAAGTCAAATCAGAATATTCCTAAGGTAACACCTCCTCCCCCCTCAGACAAGTTTCAAGTTGATTTGGCTCAATGATTATCTTCTGCAAAGATTCATGTTCCTGTAACTGACCTTATCAAAATTCTAAGCTTAAGAGAAGATTTTATGAAGGTAATAAATCCCCTTGAACAAGAAACTGCCAAGGTTCAAATTGGATCAACGAAAGTAGCCCCTAGCAAAATAAGAGAAGAACCTAATCTTCAAAAGTTAGTCAATCATGAAGATGATCCTGTTATTTTGCATAGCTTGTATCCTAAGAAAGAGGATCACCCTCCATTCTTCATATCCTTGTTAGTCAATGATATGCTTTTGCATAATTGCATGTTAGATTCTAGAGCCTCTTCTAATTTTATGACCAAAAGGGTTATGGATCAATTGGGCTTAAAGACAACTAGACCCTATCACAATGTGTGTGCCATGGACTCAAGGGAGGTTGATACCATTGGTGTCATCCTAAATCTCCCTATTAGATTGGCCAAATACCCCAATGTCCATTTGACTATGGATGTGTTAGTAATTGATGTGCCAGATAATTGGGGTATGCTTCTATCAAGAAAATGGGTTGCATCTTTAGGAGGGGATATAAGGATGGATTGGTCATATGCTACTATTCCTGCATCAGAACATTCAATGGTTAAGCTATACAATGAACAAGCTAGAAAATTCCATGTTGAGAACCCACAGAATCTTGCTAATGAATTTGTGCATGAGTCAAACAACTTGGGAAACTATGCCATCTTATCAAACTTCATAGCACCTTTTAAAGAAGCAACTAAAGATGAAAAATTGGATGAAGTTTGGAGGATGAGTTTTGATGGAGCGTGTTCTAGGGCTGGAAAAGGAGCTCGTATTGTTATAACTTCTCCCTCCAATCAAACCTTTAAATTTGCTTTCAGACTTGAGTTTGATGCATCAAAGAATGTGGCCGAGTATGAAGCACTTTTGCAAGATTTAGAAATTGCCAAGGACATGGGGATCAAAATATTATCTATTAAAGGTGATTCTGACTTAGTGGTAGCCCAAGTTAAAAACATCTTTGCATGCAAAAGTGAAAAGTTAAAAAAATATAGAAATGTTGTTTGGGATACTATGGAATGGTTTGATGCATTAGATATTATGGCAGTTTTGTTAAATTTCATACATTCATAGCATAAAACATAAATGCATTACCAAGATCACTAGAAGCAAGACAAAGCACAAAACAACAACACAGAGTTTACCCTGGGAAACCCAATTGGGAGAAAACCCAGCAACCTTCACAGAGAGATGATAATTCCGAGATCAGAGTACAAATAAAGAAAGAGAAAGAATGTGAAAGTTTCTTTCACAAGTAGATGCCCCAAATAAGCTTCCTCCTTCAAGTGATGCAAAATCAGCCTCCTCCAAGTGATGCGCACTTGCTAAGTGAGTGAATGAAATAATGAGGTGCACTAACCTCCTATTTATACAAGTGCAAAACTGGAAAATTCCCTAATGGGGCCGACTTCACCTGGGGGCAATAAATAATTTAAATTTAATCTTTTCATTTGTTTCTTTTGCACCCCAAGGCTTACATTAATTCTTTCATGTGTTTATATAATTGATTACATAAAATGATTCTCCCTTAAGAGGTATAAACAAGTACAATGAAAGTACAATAAAATATAATGAATAATATCTTCTGAAGTTGTACAAAATCCAACACTCCCTCTCAACGAGGAAGGTATTCTTCGGTCTTCATCCGCATCACGATCATCTGGGTTTCATCTTGTACATCCATTCTGTCTCCATCATCTCTCTGTATACTGAAGGTTGTCCACACAGTCTCTGTGCATCATCATCACCAGTCCTTCGGTGAGTCCAGGAGAATCACTCAATCTTGGATCCAAGAGAATCACTCAATCCTGGATATCTGATATTATCAGTTGTACCATCTCTGCTATACAATTTGCTACATGTCTGTATCATCTTCCAATGGGGTCCTCCCATACCTGGATGAGATCTCAGACGAGCAAAAGGGCACGACCATCTACTGACTGTCCTACTCTTCTGCCTATGGGATTTCTCCCATATCTGGCTGAGTATATGGACTATAGAGGCACCTATGCAAGCACACGGCCAACTGCTGACTATCCTACTCATCTACCTATGGGATTTCTCCCATATCTAGTTGAGTAACCAAACTGCAGAGGCACCATTGTGAACCCGACCAACTGCTAACTATCCTACTCATCTGCCTATGGGATTTCTCCCATATCTGGCTGAGTAACTGGACTACAGAAGGTACCTAGGTGAGCCCGACCAACTGCTGACTGTCCTACTAATCTACCTATGGGATTTCTCGCATATCTGGATGAGTAACTGGATCGCCGAAGGCACAAGGGAAAAGCAGGGCAATCATCTCAATGTCATCTTTCCCTCTCAAGGAGGGATACATTCTCTTCGACTCAAAGTCTTCCGCGAAAGTATTCCAACTTTACCCTGGGAAGAGCTTTGGTGAGAACATCTGCAGTCTGGTCATCTGTCGGCACGTATTGTAACTCGACCACACCTTTCTGCACCATATCACGAATGAATTTATTGAATCTCGATATGCTTCGACCTGTCGTGAAATACAGGATTCACTGACATCTGCACATAGGTCTGGTTATCACAGTGAATCACGGTCGGCTCTGGAATCTGGCCGAACAATCCTACCAAGTGTTTACGAAGCCAAACTGCTTCTCGAGTTGTTGTGCTAGCATCCATGTACTCGACTTCTACAGTACTAAGTGTTACCGAGTTCTGCTTCCTGTTGCACTAGGAAATAACCGTAGAACCCAAACTGAAGCAACATTCGGAAGTACTCTTCCGATCTACAACACCTTCGGCCCAATCTGAGTCTGTAAACCCCTGCAATCTCAGGTCATTATCTTAAGCATATTTCAAACCATATCCCACAGTGCCACGTAAGTATCTGAGCACAAGTTTTGCGGCAATCCAGTGAATCTACCTTTGGTTCGAACATGAACTGACTAGGGTCATTCACAGCAAAACATATATATGGTCTGGTGTTGGTCAAATACATCAATGACCTAATCAACTGGCAATACATGGTGGGATCAATCAAATCAAAATCTGAAGTAGAATCTCTCAACTTCTTCTAATGCGCATCCATCGAAGTAGCCATGGACTTGCAGTCCAACATCTCGAATCTCTTCAATATGTCAATGGTGTATTTTCCTTGTCCTAGGAAAATCTCTTTCTGCCTCTGCCATACTTCTAAGAAGTAGTGCATCAATCCAAGATCTTTCATTTCAAACTCAGAGGCGAGATTCTTCTTACACCATACAATGAGTTTCTCATTTCTTGTGAGAAACAAGTCATCAACATACAATACAAAAATCAGTGACTCGTCATTTGCAACCTCGAAGCAAAGATTGGGGTTTGCATCATTCTGATACACCTTCCATCTCATAGCTGAAACAATAGCAATGATCAATATGATGGAAGTATCTCGCGCCACAGGAGCAAATGTATCATCATAATCAACTCCCTCTTTTTGAGAGAATCTTCTGGCAACAAATCTGGCCTTGTATTTCGCATATGCTCCATGCTAAGTCTGTTGTGCCCATCTAGGTCTTTTCCGACCTACTACAACATTTCTGGGGATATCAACTGGTTCAATGGAATCGATAGGTTCATCCTTTTCTGCTAACTCCCTCTTGAACTAGAGGGGGAGATGATCTCATCTGCTTTGGTTCTATCATTCCATCATCAATCTCCATGTCTGATCCTCTGCCTTTCCCGACAGCTAATTCTTCTTCAAAGGTCACATCCCTACTGAATTCAATCTGTCTGGACCCTGGGATGTAGATTCTGTAAGTCTTTGAAGACTCATTGTATCCCATAAAAGTTCCCTTCTTGCCTGAAGGTTTCAACTTGGGCACATGTATAAAAACTGGACAGCCAAATATCTGAAGGTGGCTTACTTCTGGTTTCACTTCTGTGAAAGCTTCCTCCGAGGTCATCCTTCTAGGTTGAGAGTCATATTCCAGGAAGCTTCTTATTGAACATCAACGGGATTCATATGTCCATCGGAACAAGTCTTCTCTTGTAGGCCAAATCAAATGGTCTTTTCCCTACAAGTCAAATCTCAACTGATGATCAGTGACATTTTATAATCAAATGTAAAAACAAATAGTTTACACGGGCATCTTTAGCTAATACTTTATCACAACAATCATGAACATGTATAACAAACACTTATGGGAAGTATCTAGATGGTTGTTATCTCCACTGGACCATGCCATCAAGAGTGTGCACTACCCTAAGCATGTAGGAGGGAGATATCATCTAGACTAACTTCATGAAATGTTGTGTAGCTCATATGCATAATATAACATGGTAAACTATATCAACTGCTCAATACATTAGATCTACATATAAAAAGCATATAAGACAAAAACAGATCTATGTAAGCAAGAAAACAAAATACTTATCTCTTATTGTTTTGGTGTGTGGGCCCCCACTGCCTTCTTGTGGAAACCATAAGAGATCTATGTTCTTGCATTCGGGATCTTCTAGAAGAGGAACTCTGAACGATCATCATCCCTTTGCTTTTTGTGATGATGATCCTCTTCTACATCAGCAGTTGAGGCTTCATTCTTCCTTTTACTTGAACTTCGACAGCTATTTGCGTAGTATCCATATTTTCTGCACCTCTAGCATTGAACTTGAGATATGTCCTTCTTCTCCTTTTGATATGGGCGAGGACTTGGTTTCCTATCTTGGTGCTTGTGATTATGGAACTTCCTACCTTTTCCCTTACCCTTCATGGCATGAGAAACAAAAGCTTGGTTCTCTTCAGGTTGAGTGTTGTGGCCATGGAGTCTTTGACGTGATGCAATCCTGGTCTCTTCCTGAGTGCAATCTGCCCAAAGCTTATCAAACTTTGGTAGTTTGGATCTACCACTTATGCTTTGGATAAAGGACTCCCATGATGGTGGAAGACCATTTAAAGTGTCGAGGACAAGCTCCTTATCGCCAAAAGGATCTCCACTGGTGCTGAGCTTGTCTCTGAGTTCTACGATCCTCATAAAGTATGAGGCAATGGATTCTGTCTTTTCTATCTTCATATTTGAGAGTTGGTTTCTCAAAGTCATGGATACATTTAGGCTAGTGTGTTCAAACAACTTCATAATGGTCTTGAACATTTTTCTAGCATTCTTCTTTCCTGACATTTGAGGAACCAAATGGTCTCTCATTGAATCCACAAGAATCCTTCTTGCTTTAGCATCATTCTTCCTCCATCGAGATTTATCCTCTTCGGCTTCTGATTCAGGGACCTTCTCATTTACATATAGAAAAAGATCATTTTCTTCTAGGAGTAGAAGAACCCTAGACTTCTAGAAGATAAAGTTGGAGGCTCATTCCAAACGATCTTCAACCTTCATCCCAATCATCTTGATTGCAGATCTGGTTCAGAAACCCTAGCGAGAGCTAGGTCAAAACTGAAAGCTAATATTTTGAAAAACTGAACCCATAGATAAATTCGCCTTGCCAATGAGAGTTGAATAGAGGGTGGGTTGGTCCAAATCCGTGGAGAGAAATGAGTTAAAACTGAAACCCTAATTTTGCTGCAACCACAGAGTTAGGTCAAAAATTGACAGTTCTCGGAATTGAATTATGTCTTCACCAATAGATTCGCCTTGCCAAAAACGAAAATTCCCATGGCTCTTTTTCTTCAAAATGATGGGTGGAGGCTTCACAAGATGAAAACCCTAATTCCGACAGGGTTCCGACAATGCTTCGGCAATGGCTTCTTCTAGAACGGCTCTGATACCATGTTAAATTTCATACATTCATAGCATAAAACATAAATGCATTACCAAGATCACTAGAAGCAAGACAAAGCACAAAACAACAACACGGAGTTTACCCTAGGAAACCCAATTGGGAGAAAACCCAGCGACCTTCGCAGAGAGCTGATAATTCCGAGATCATAGTACAAATAAAGAAAGAGAAAGAATTTGAAAGTATCTTTCACAAGTAGATGCCCCAAATAAGCTTCCTTCTTCAAGTGATGCGAAATCAACCTCCTCCAAGTGATGCGCACTTGCTAAGTGAGTGAATGAAATAATGAGGTGCACTAACCTCCTATTTATACAAGTGCAAAACTGGAAAATTCCCTAATGGGGCCAACTTCACCTAGGGGCAATAAATAATTTAAATTTAATCTTTTCATTTGTTTCTTTTGCACCCCAAGGCTTACATTGATTATTTCATGTGTTTACATAATTGATTACATAAAATTCTTCTCCCTTAGGAGGTATAAACAAGTACAATGAAAGTGCAATAAAATATAATGAATAAAATCTTCCAAAGTTGTACAAAATCCAACAAGTTTCACGTGAAGAAAGTAGTGAGGTAGATCAATTAGCAGTGGCAGCTTCTACACTTCAACCAACTAAGGAATTATTAAAGGAGAATGGGAAATTTGAAATTAACTTTGGACCTTTAATTTCAGACAATATAGATCATTAGCAAGTGTTTGATAATGACAAGCAAATTTTGAACTTCATTCATAATCTTCAAGAATTTTCAGATTGTAAAATCACTTATCAAGAAGAAGGAAAAGAGTATCAGGAAGAAGAGGATCAACCAAGGAACAAAATTCCTGAAGGCATCACTCAACTAGAGCAGCTTTTTGATAGACAGGATCGCCATAAAAAGAATAATACAATAAAACCAAAGGAGTTTATTGAAATAAACATAGCAATTGAAACAGAACCAAAAATGATAAAAATTGGAAAAGGCACATCTGAAAAAGAGAGAAAATACTTAATTGATCTGGTTCATGAATATCAGGATGTATTTGCTTTTAACTATGAAGAACTTAAAGCATACCGTGAAGATGTTTTTCAACATACAATCCCTTTTAAGCCAAATGTTAAGCCTTTTCGCCAAAAATTGAGGCGAATAAATCACAAGTTGCCCCCCATGGTTTATAAAGAACTTCAAAGGATGTTGGCAACAGGCCTCATTGCTCCAACAAGACATTCCACGCGGTGTTCTAACTTGGTTGTTGTCAGAAAAAAGAATGGGGATATTAGATTGTGTATTGATTTCAAAAACTTAAACTTGGCATGCATTAAAGATAATTATCCTTTGCCCAACATGGACACTTTACTTTAAAAGATAACTGGATTGGGTATGATGTCCTTTCTTGATGGCTTTTCAAGATATAACCAGGTGTTAGTAAGCAAAGAGGATCAGCACAAAACTACTTTTACTACACCTTGGGGTACCTTCATGTACCTTAGAATGCCTTTAGGTCTTTTAAATGTTGGTGCTACCTTTCAACGAGTTATGGATGTTGCATTTAATGGATTGATTGGTAAAATTATTGAAATATATCAAGATGATCTAATGGTATATTCTAAGGAAAGATCAGATCATGTTGGTCATCTCATAAAGATCTTTGAGAGATGCAAAAAATATGGTATATCATTGAACCCAACTAAATCTGTGTTATATGTTGATGAGGGAAAATTATCGGGGCATATTATCACTAAGGATGGTGTAAAGGTTGATCCTGAAAGAGTAGAGACCATTAAAAAGGTTCATATCCCTACCAATGTCAAAGCTCTCCAATCCTTTAATGGCCAAATCAATTTCATTAGAGGATTTATCCCAAATTTAGCTGAACTAATGAAGCCTTTGCAACTCTTACTTAAGAAAGATGCTAAATTTGAATGGACCAAACAAGGGAGAGAAGCTTTCTCAGGTATCAAGGATGCCATATCTAGATCCCCTATGTTAATAAGCCCTGATTATTCAAAATAATTCCAAGTCTTTTCCTTTGCTTCTGAACATACTATTGCTGAAGTTTTGCTTCAAAAAAATGACCAAGGCCAAGAACAACCTATAGCCTTTTTCAGTAAAGCTTTACAAAATTCAGAACTTAAGTATACTATAATGGAGAAGCAAGCTTATGCCCTTGTTAAATCATTGAAACATTTCAGAATGTATATTGGGTATTCCAAGGTTGTGGGTTATGTTCCTCGTACTGTTGTTAAAGATATATTAGCTCAAAAGGATTGCCTTGGTATAAAGGGTAAGTGGGTATCCAAAACACAAGAGTATGACTTGGAGATCAAACCTACCAAGTTAATCAAAGGTCAAAGTCTTGCCCGCATGATGACAGAAAGCAATGAGAAAGTTGTAGGAATGATTTGTCAAAATAATAAGCCAGCATCTGTCATGTCAGAAGAGCTTCAAAGATTGAGTCAAACACAATGGTATTCCGACATTATCTACCTTCTTAATAACTTTGTTTGTCCTGAACATTTAGTTGGTCACAAAAGAAGGTCTCTAAGACTTAAAGCCACCAGATATTGTATGACTCATAATGGATTAGGTTGGAGAAATCCTGATGGCTTAGTTCTTAGATGTGTTGATGAACCAGATTCCAAAAAGCTTCTGGTTGAGTTTCATACAGGATTTTGTGGTGGGCACTATGCAGCAGATACAACAACCCACAAAATTCTTAGATCAAGTTACTATTGGCCCACTTTATTCACCGATGTGCATAAGTTTGTCAAATCTTGTCCCCAATGTCAGTTGTTCACTGGGAAACAAAAGTTGGCAACTTTACCTCTTGAGCCTATAATAGTTCAAGCCCCTTTCCAACAATGGGGTCTTGATTTTATTGATCAATTTAAGGAAAATTCAAGCAATGGTCATACTTGGATCCTTATTGCCACTGATTACTTCACTAAATGGGTGGAAGCAATCCCCACTAAGTATGCAACTGATAAAGTAGTTATGGACTTCCTTGAAAACCACATCATAACTAGATTTGGGGTGCCATCCAAAATAACAACTAATAATGGTCCTAGCTTTAGTTCAACAGCTTTCTCTTCATTCTACTTCAAGTATGGAATAATCTTATCCCACTCATCCAACTATTGTCCCCAAGGAAATGGATTGGTTGAGTCAACCAACAAGACCTTAATGAACATATTAAAAAAGAATGTTGGTGAAAATAAGAAATCTTGGGATTCTAGGATAAAATTTGCTATATGGGTTGACAGAATAACACAGAAACATGCCATTGGGAAGACTCATTTTCAATTGGTTTATGGTTTAGAAGCTTCTGTACCCATTCATATTCAGTTGCCAGTGTATCAGATGTTGCATGATTATGATCCAAATGAAGATGGTATGCAGAATAGAATTGAGCAAATTATGAAATTAGATGAGATCAGAAGAAAGGCCTTAGACCAAAGTATCAAAAATCAAGATAGCGTAAAAAGGACCTTTGACAGATCTGCTAACCTTAAAGACTTTCAACCAGGGGAGTGGGTTCTTTTATGGGATAAGCGAAGAGATAAGTCGAGCAAGCATGGAAAGTTTAATAGCTTATGGTTGGGACCATACATTATCTTTGAACCAGCATGGGTTGATTCTTTCTTCCTTTGCACTATGGATGGAGAAAGATTGACCCTATCAATCAATGGACAACATCTTAAGTTGTTCTTCAAAAAAGAACATCTTATGCTTTATGTATATTATTGATGTATATTAGTTTCATTTATTTGTTTTAGCTTTGTTTTCAATAATGTTGCAACTTATGTTTCATTTGACAAAAATATGTGGGACTAATGCATTCTAGTTTTCATGCAGGAACCAGAGATTCTTGGATTCTCGCATACCCTCTATGATTGAGAGAATCAGATCGAATACATGTCTCGCAGTTGGAGCCAAATGTTGCCAACTTAGTTGTATTTGGTTGGACTATCAAATGAGCGAGCAGTGTTGAACATGTTACATGTTCATTTTCGATGATTTGATGTCCATCGGACCTTTTTTAGGGCCCCTTTTTTTTAATTTGTCTTCACATGTCCATGTCCTGCGGAGTTTGTAATAAAATGTACTAGCATGGTTTTTTTTTAAAGGACTTGGTTCCTTGGGGCTTTTTGGTAAAGACAAGTATTCCAAGGAGTTTTTTCCCTTATTAGTTATGTATTGCATTATTGCATAACATAATTTTTGAATTTTTCTCCGGATCCTCCAAAGCTGAAATGCCTGGTGAGGTTAACGAGCCTTAGGGGGTTATTAAAGTCCATGGGTCAATGTATATGAACATGCTAGGCATTATTTTGAATGATATGGACATGTGCTAGGTCCCCCTAAGTTTTTTTTAATTTCCGGCGAAAAAAAAATTATGTGTTTTTAAATCATTTTTTTAATGGTTTAATTAAAAATTTTAAAATTGGCATAAAAGTATGGTCTAGGAGTCTTTTTTGCCATGGGGGTGCTCGTTTTCTAACTCAGAGCACCCACCATACCCCAAATCCCACTTTCCATAGTGTTTGGGTCATTTATTTTTCATTTGTGACAAAAAATCCAAAAAAGTGAAATGGAAAGAAAAATTGAAAAAAAATAACAAAAAATTAAATCCCAATTTAGAAGGAATTGAGGTCAGTTTTGGATCAGCACTGTTTTAGGAGGTTAAAAGGCTGACTTGTAAGAGTTTTTGGCAGCCCAAATAGTGGGCATGACATGCCCATGAAGCTAGGCACATTCCTCCTTAGCTTGGGCGCATTTGGTGAGTGGAGGAGCCCACGAATTGAAGTATTATGCAACATATTTGGTGGCAGCTTTAGTGCTGCATTATGGCGGCATGTAAGAGGAAGTTTGCAGCCCCATTTGGGGGCCATGAATTTCTCCATTAGTTATGCCACTACTCCACCCATTTCTCCTCAAGCTTGGGTGCCCTCCCTTCTTCATTTGCTCTATAAATACTTGGCTGCCCTCTCCATTTTTCCCTTAGTTGGAGTTGGAGCAGACCACTGTTATACTTGTTTATCTTTTGTTTATGAATAAAGAAAACTTTTGAGGTCAGCTTGTGTTGTACCTTTGATAAGTGGATGAAGCATCTTGTGTTTATGGAGGTCATCTGTGCATAAGCTTTGTTTTTCATAGGTGTAGTGTACTCATTGGAAAGATTGGTATTAATTTATGAGATAGGTTGATTCAATTTGTTTATTGTATTAGCTTATTGGTGTATGTTTATTAAAAGATCGTGATTGTGTGTTTCATTTGTTTATGAATATGCAGCAGTGATTTCTTTCAAGTATATGTTTACACTTGATCCTTGTTGGGAAAGTCAGTGTGTGCAGGTGATCTTGAGTTGGAAAGCGGGAGGACCTTGTTTGCTTCTTCCCATTTCTAATCTTTGTTTTGCAGATGTAGTCCCTTGGTACCTCACAAAGTCAAGCTCCAAAGTTTTTGGTTTCAGCCAAAATTTTCTCCATCTCTATCTCTTTCTACTCTTTCTAATCTCTAGTTACTTGTTACTTTTGAAAAAAGTAATTCTTGTTTTACATTCTTATATTTATACTCCTAAGTAGATCTAAAGTTACTCCTAAGAAATCTAATCTAGGTCATTTACAAAGTATTCATCTTCAATAGATTAGATTTCTTTGTTTATCAAGCATTTTACTTTTCTTAACTTGTCAAAAAATTGTTAAATTTTAAAAAGTTTGAAAAGAAGTGCTTAGATCTGATTTGAAAGGTTTCTCTGGTTGAATTAAAGAGCTTAAATTTGCACCTCTTTATGAGTGTGCAGAGATCCTAATGACACAAGCTGTGGCCCCGCAACTTGTCTCACTTAGTTCATTTTTAGATATTTTACTTAGTTTTTTTTTTTTTTTTGTAGGTGACCCAAACACACTCTTAAAGTGTTTTGGGCCATCTTTTACTAACATTTGTTTGTTGGTTTGCAGCAATTGATGAACAAGTAGGAGGAGATGCTGGCCAAATTTTGAAGATTCGGACCATCCGTAGCACCAAAAATTATAGTTTCCCAAACTGGATACTCTTTTCTTCTGATTTGTAAGCCACTGAGTCATTTTACAAGATTGGGGCACTTCTAAGTTGTATTGTAACGAAATATTAAACGAGAGCAAGTGGGCTAACCAACATCCACACCCCATCCCCCTAGGAGGGAAACTGTGTCGAATCATATTTTTGTGGCGTGAATTTTCAGTTTAGTTTTTTCTTTTCGGCAATTAATAAAAATCAACTAGGGCTTAAAATTAACCTCGTTGGTTCGTTCCATTGGCGGGCCACGAATTCACTCAGGACCTAGTTTTTTCACTTTTTTACAATCCAAAACACCCCCTTGCTTTCTCGAAGTAAGGTTTCAAGACAAGGGCTTGCCCGAGTTATAGCCTAGAAAGAGACTCTTGGGGCTTAAAAAGTAAAATATTGATTCTAAAAACTTAAAATTTACAAGGCTTTTTCTCCGTATGCTCTGTGGTCACTGCAGCATAGTCTGAACATGTTGATCACATCGGAAAGGGAATAAGTGACTAGTAATAGGATCAACATACCCCAATAAACCACTTATTTGTGAAAATCCGGCAAAAACAATTATTCAACTTTGGTGGACAAATTTCTCAAAGGACACAGGACTCACTGAGTAGCGACCTCAGGGAAACCGTTAGACTATACCCTCGTTTGGTATAGTGTTGAACACCTCCTTGAGACTTTGATCCAGCCCACATGTCTAAGTGAGAAGCCACCTTGTTGAAATCCAGACATATTCCCAATACCTTTTGGTATATTGGGAATCCCCCAATCTTAATAAAAAGATCCATTACCACATTAATAATAAAATTAACCAAGAACAATCACACAACCTTGTCATTTCAGTTTCAAGCACTTTATTTCTGACTCCATTTATCAGCACTGGTCTACTTATTTATTTTTCATGATGATGGATGTTTTATATTTTCAAATGAGAATGATGATGATGATGAATGAATGATATTTCTTTACATATAGTGCATTGATCTTGGTTCACAAAAAATTCTAACTCCTAGATAGGTTGTTTTGTTTTTCATAGATTGAACACTTAGTTTTATTTACTTTTTAGGGTCCACCCACCTTGGCTTTGCTAGGAGTAAGCCTAGACGAAGGAGTCGAGTTTCAGGTGACAGCACTTGACTCTAGCTTGCCCCCAAGGCCACACCAGCGACTTGATGATTTTTGCCGCATTTTCTCAGGCGTGAATCCAAGCAGCAACAGTCACTAATACAGGGCCATTAAACATGCATATGATGTGTACCTTGAAGTTGTGAATCTTAAATCTCAAGGATATACATATCCACTGAAGATCGAGGATGCGTATCTCAACTTCGCGTATTGGAATTCACAATATGCAACCTTAATCAAGACAACCTCAACCTCAGTGCATCTCAAACCACAGTAGATGGGTTTGTGCTACCAATCGTTTATTAAAGTACTATCCACTGATGTCGCGGGAAACTAAAGCCTTTTGCTAACTTTCAAATATTTATATACATGCTACCATGGACAAAATACTTGTGATGAACTAAAAAATTAGTTCCCTACAATTGAGCCATATAGCATTTTTAATCCATTTAAGACATTACAATGTGGTCCATGGGGTCTTTGTTGGTTGGTCAAGGAGGAGTGGTGTTATTCCCATTTAAGACATTACTATGTGGTCAATGGGATCTTTGTTGGTTGGTCAAGGAGTGGAGTTATTCCCCTCATCGAGGTTCAAAGCCCCCAAGAGACATGTTCTCCCTTCGTAGGTCAAGGATTGGCCCACTTTTCATAGGTCAAGGATTGGCCCACATAAGTGGGCCACATATGGTTTGTCAAGTGCAAGTCCAAGGCAAATTTGGCAATATAGATACCCCAGGTTGCACATAAGCCACATGTGGTTTGGGTCGAGTGCAAGTCCAGGGTGCATTTGCCAGTATAGACCCCCAAGTTGCACCAGTTTGACCAAAAGATTGCTTTCACAAGTCCACTTGCTCGTGTTGATAGGAAGCCTCTACCAAAGAAAACATCTCCGCACTAAAAACAAAAAAGCATTTAGCAAATGTTAGTACTCACCAGAAGCAAAGGAGTGCAATATTACCAGCCAACTGCCAAGTTCTTGACAGAGAAAATGACCATTGCAACTCTAGTAAAATACAACGCAATTTGAAATGGCGACTTGACATCCAATAAATATAGCATTAATGGTAAATCACCTGGAAATAGCCAATGGTTGATTTCATAATAGTTAACAACTGGGGAGTACTAGCTCAATTCTTGATGTATTAAATGGCAAACTTCCTGCACAATACAAGTCCACACAATCCATTGCCTTATTAGACGTAGTACCGATCGGAATCAGAGACGATCCCCTGTATTGACAACAACCAAAGGTGGTCCTGAACATTGTGCTAGATCTTAGGCCACTGGATTTAAAAGCATTAGTAAAGGTAGTAACCCAAAGTATCAATGAAAGTACAACCTTCAGCAGTAAAACATTTCTATGGAATCCTTTTCTGTGTTCCAGTTTTGTCTTCTCCAATCATACTATACATTGACGTCGGTCATCATGAGAAATATTGAAGTTTCAAGTTTTCAAAACAAGAAAACTTTCACACTATCTCAGGAATCAGTGGCAGAGATATAAATTATTAAGATATGAAACCAGACAAATGCAGAACAATGTCTAATTTGATATATAAAGAGACATTTTCAAAGGTGTCGAAGTTGAGAAGGGTACTTATATAAAGATAAACATTTTTAAAACATAACAATCATGAAGATTATAATTGATGCAAAATCAGTTCTCTACTCCTCACTCAACAGTAAAATAAGTTGCTGACACAATCTACAAAAAATGCTACTGCAAATTTTCTTTGCATGATTCTTCACAACAAGACCAGGGTATACATATGAGTCTTGGACAAGAACATTTAAATAGCACAAGAGATTAAACACGATAAGTACTATCTTTACATACTAATCTGCATTGAGCCCACAAAAATCATATTGATATAAAGATCAGAAATAAATTTCTGCCAACTGAAACTACCTGATACTTCCAAGTTTCACCAACTGCTGTACATCTCAACAACTCAAGGCACATCTCAACAACGCAAAGCACGCTGGCATCATAAAATATGAATATAATGACTTTGAAAAAAACAGACTGTAATGACTTCTGAAAATCAATCCCTGGACAATGGAACAGGCAGTCTGAGCACACCAAAATTCTGCCATTCCTATGTACACATTTCATAGATGCCCAGACAAAAAAAACTCCAACTCAGGCACCAAGACTGAATTTATAGTTAAAACAGCATGTTAAGGTGATGACTTGGTACATCTGCTGCTTCCATCCAAACCAAGTGAAACTCAGTAATTCATAAACTCTTTCCACCAAATGCACAGGAGCAGGTACCAACTATGATCAAAAACTGCTGAAAATTCGTTTCAAAACAGGAGATATCAAACGCAATTTGGCAATGCTTGTTGAGGATACCTTTTGCACATATGAGAAACTGTTAGTAATATCACCAAAAGAAGATCGTCCTTTCATAGTGATTACATCAACATTCATCCAAATAAATGCAAATTTCTGAGCATCAATGATCAACAGCACTCACCTTTGGGCAAAGGCGGACATCAAGAGTTTCAAGTAAGTTACAAGACTGAATCGTACATTCTAATTCTTGTTCTTTAATCCCACATGCCTGCATAAAGAAAGGTGCAATATGATACAAACAAATAACACAACTTAACCGTAATGATTCAAAACGCTCTTCAGCAGTGACAAGACAGTGAGTAATTGAATCAAACTATGTCTTTGGCAAAAAGCACATACTTGAAGCAACAGGCTTGTCAAGCGAGGGCAATCTAACTGGAGTATCTCCAAAGCAGTGCAGTTGCTGAAGCAAAAATTCATTGATGAGCCATTGTTTTGTCTCCCAGAAATGGAACCACTCCAAGAACATTTGAAAATTAAGTAAATCTAAGGTTAGAATATCAGTAAAACTCACCTTAAATTCAATGTTGCTAGATTTAAACAGGCTAAATTCACTTCCTGGATATTGGCAGAAAGAGACAAGTTCAAAGACGACAGGCTCATACAGTGAGCTGAAGCAGGAATTACAACCTTTTTAATGTTAGCACAGCCCACACAATTAAGATGTTGAAGTAATCGATTTGGACTCCCTTCCACATTGATCTGATCATCCCTCAAATCAGACTTATTTTGTTTCCTATGTGGTTCTGAAACACTGTAAGAATTGCCAGACTCAAATCTCCAATCAAGGTCATGCATATTAACACATCCATTCAAACTCAAATGGGTGAGATGTGGACACCATGCCAAAAGTTCTTCAATTGCAGATTGGCTAAGAGTGCCATAGGATAAATCCAACTCACAGAGCTTTGGTAATGCTCTTCCCCTATGGAGTGAATCCAATGCTGAATTCTCAAGATATTTGCAAGCCTGAAGCTTCAAAACCTGATGCATATGCATTGTGCAAAGAAGCAAAATGATGTTAGGTTTTCTAACAAAAATATACTTAATCATAGGTTAGCAAATTGTCAAGAATGTATACAACAAAAAAACTAGGAATGTTAAGTTTAAGTCTCTGAAGGAACCTTTAATTGGGGACAAGAATCAATAATTGGCTGTAAATTTGTCAAGAATGTGTAAGACAGATCTAAAAGTGTCAAATTGGAGAGTCTCTGTAAAGCCAACAGCCCCTCTGGCCCAATTGAGGTGCATGACATCAAAACCAACAACTCGATGGACGGACATGCAGCAGTTGCAGCAGCCAGGCAATCATCATTAAGTAAGCTACAATGTCAACAAACATTGTAAATATGGGCTTCCTTATTAACAAAAGACTAATATATGTGGTTAAAAGGAGCATGACAATAAATAATTTTTGAATTAACCTGCAGAAAGAGGCATCCAGTGAGTGCAGCTGTGGACAATTAATATCTGCCTGCGACAGAACACCACATCCTTTCAGCTCCAATGTTGTCATTTGAGGAGCTATAATCTCAAGTTCAGTCAAATGGGGACATATCCCTAGGTTAAGTGAGCAAAGCCCAACCTGCAATGAAAAATACTGTAGTCTTTAGCATGCCAAATAAAATAAGAGGTAGTCACCTTATCTATTAGTTATTAATAGTTTTTTTCCGAGACTATTAGTTATTATTAATAGTTATTAGTATTTCACTGAATGATTCATAATTAATTATTTAAATAAATCAGTGGATATAACACGTTTTACTACACAAATCATTAACATCCTTCAAGAATCAAAACAGATAAGCTTGATAACAAAAATGAATAACAATTCTACTGGAAAAAAAGGACAAACAAAGGCAATTTCATAAGGTAAATTATTAATTAGGGATGGCAGGTGCAGGGGGGGGAATCATTGATCCAATAGAAACTCTAGAAATCAGCTACTCTGGGGTCTTCGAATCATGACCAACAACCATGCTGAGGCTTATGCACTACTACATGGACTTAAAAGTGTTGATTCTTCTGAGGTACAATCTCTATCGGTAGTTGGAGATTTCAAAATAAAATCAAGCTCGTGAATACGCATTACACTGAAAAACTCTCTAGCACGTTTAGTCTCCCAGATTAAGCATGAAGCCTCTCATTTCAGAGTTATTGAGTTCTATCACATCCTCCGGGGCACAGAGAAGCAGACAATCAGGCCAATCTAGCAACTCACTTGAAAGAGGGACAATGCAAAAACAAATGGGGAGGACTCTTATCTCCCTATCCCCTATTGTTATAATTCATGAATCAAGCCATTACAACTCAAATATGCGTAGCAACCTGGAGAACGAGATGGCTAATGGCACATTTAAAGACCAGGATGGGTATGAGATGGCACCACACATGCCATTGATTGCCTTGTGCTTTTATTTACTGGAAAAGGTGGGATAATGAAAACCATGCCTTCTTGACCTCACCTGGAACTGGTGGATTTCACAGAGCTTGATGTCGTCAGGCCTAATTCCACTGAGGTATGTTGCTCTAGGCCAAGTTGCTAGCTTACTCTGAGATGGAATTGGTGGCTATTTGAAATTCGATGGAATGTTTTAGCATTTTGGAACCAGGTCTTAGTATTTTGGGTTGCGTATTCAGTGGGAAAGAGGGCTCTTAATCCTATGGATTTGTTCGTACCCTCTTGAGATTCTGAAGCTCCTCTCTGCCCACACAGAAGGTTGGGTTTCTATCTCCGTATCTTTTGTTCTGTGACTAGCTTTGATAGGCAGCGGTTCTCTATTCTCAAGTTGGCATATACGTTGGGTGCTTTTCATCAGTGAAATCTTTCTTAATTCATTGGTTGGAGAAACTAAATTCTGTCATCTGTCCTCACAGAAGGTCGGATTGCTATCTTTGTATCTACTATTTTGTGTTTGGTTTAACATCAGGGATAGGGTCAGGGACGGCAGGTGGGGGGGGATTAGAAGAAACATCAAACAATCAGGCTGAGGCTTTAGCTCTCTGGCGAGGCCTACAAATTGCCAAAAGAAAACAAGTTCATCATTTGATAATTGTTGAGGATTCCATGATTATAATTCATTTTTTGGCTCTAAACTTGTTTCTTGGCTCTAAACTTGTTTCTGAAGGAAGGGCCATTTTGTCGAACCATGTGGAGAGTGCAACAACTAATGAGTGAGTTTGAGGAGATCAAAGCTCTTCATGTTTTTGGGCATCAAACAAACTGGCGGATCTTCAAGCCAACCAAGCATGTCAGTTAAAGCAGGGCATAATGGAGATAAATGGGGAGGAAGCAGGTTATTTTACCATCCCTTAGTGATCATGTTGGATACTAGGATAAGTAAGAATCATCTCATTCAAAGAATGGAAAATATTAGACATGGCAGGTGGCAAGCAATTCCCCGTTCTAGACATGTAGACACCATCCTGATCACTGTCATAAAGAGTAAATTTGATAATGGTTTGTATTTATCAACTCTGATAAAAATCAAGCCTCCTCCTGCGTGTGAAGCCTTCGATGTAATGTCCGCATTTTGACCCTTAGGATATATTGGCTTTTAGGTAAACATTGTGTATATGTGATGTATGATTCCTAGCGTGGAGCTCAAGGCCAAGGCCACGCTAGTGAATGCTCAGCTTTGAGAGGGCAAGTATTTGACATTGTTCTATCCATGTGCTAGTAAGCCATGGGGAAATTGTAAAATGATGTAAATATCATGTAATAAAAATACCAAGAGGCTGGCTATGGATGCAACTAAATGAGGAGGCTATGTGTATCCACTAGGGAGAGGTGAGGGGGTTGTGGGAATGAACCATAGGCTGCCATATGTCACCATGGGAACCCACCTTTGACTGTCCTAGCTGTTATTTAATTCTGTGTAAGGATGACTGCAGAAAACTGCTCATGAGGTTGATGGAGTATGGGCAACCCTGAAATCCGTAAGGCAAGGTAAGGGCTTTGGTTTGGTTGACCCATAAGTCACTCCACCTCATGGGAGGACGTTTTCACTCATCCCCAGGCCATAGGGAATCATTCAAGCTTCAATTGGAAGGGGAGACGCAGACCTAACAGGGAAGGAAAACCGGGAAATCGCGATTTGGGAGGAAGCCACGATTTGCAGTGCCTAAGAAACTTGCGTGAGAAAGTGAAACCCGTTGGGGATCCATAGACCTGAACCTTGGGGCGATTGGAGAGTGTTGGATACCTAGGATCCCATAGAGAAACCTAGATATGATAGCCTGAAATCGCAGATGCAGGACAGTGCCTTTCGGTCGTAACCCTGAGGAGATCCAAGCGTGGATGACAGAGCAGAAGAGAGAGCAGAGGTTGGAACCACTTGATAAACCCAGTGAAGACTGTTTGATTGAGTTGGAGATGTATGTGGCTCTGTGTTGAGCTCACTGGCTTAGCTTCCTCCTCCCTTGTCTCTTGGCATGCTTGATAAACCCAACTGTGTGTTGGCTTAGCATGCCTGTTGGTGTAAAACCAAGGCTGTAAGTAAACCTGGGTAGTTCCTCCTTTGTGGATACATAGCCCCATCTCGGAGATGGTCTCTGAGTGCTGAAATAATACAGGCTAGGCAAAGACCTATGGTTGGGTTGGAACGTTGCAATCCATAGCGAGTTGCTTGGTGGTTTCAATTAAATATAAGTGTTTCATGTTGCCTCTGATTATGTCAAATTTATATACATGAATGATTGTTTGTTTATGTATGAATGCATGGATTGATCCAGCTGATTAATAGAACTGAACACTTGCACTTTATGTTGTTATTATGCCTATGATGAAATGCTGGTAAATGTATCTGAGTGTGTGTTAATAAGGTTTAATGCAACTGTGTTTTGCCTCCATGTGTTTTATTTATATGTAGATTTATTCATTGATGAGTATGGATAAGTTTTGTTGAGGTCCTGAATGTGCAGGAGGTTCAGTCAAGGCTTTGGGGAAGAGACAGACACCCCCCTGTGGTGTTCATGTTTCCCCTGTGGATCAGATGAAGGGAAGGGGCCATGACAGAGTAGTATAAGAGCCTTGCAGAGTGGTGAAGAGGCCTTGATGAAGTTTGGGGCCACCTTTTGGGTTGGAAGAAGAACAGGATCAGAGTCATCGAAGGTGGCAGAGGATCATGCAGTTGCATTGGGCTCGCCGAGAGCTTTCCAATGGTACCAGACTGGCCAAAAATGGACTTAGGATGAAGAAGATATCGACTTGAGAAGTTGGCTGTAACAGGGGTAATTGGCCGACTTCCGACCTTCCGAACCCGCAATGCAGACTACGGATCGCGGAAGCCGGAGACGTGAATTCTCGACATGATGCTTAGGAGTTCCGACTTCCGACTCACGCAAGCCGGATTGCGGAGTGCGGAAGTCGGAGAGGTAAATCTTCAAAGTTGGAGAATTGGTATTCTGACTTTCCGACTCCCACATCGCGAACTGCAAAGTGCGGTGCGGAAGTCAGAAGAGGAAATCTTCGAAGTTGGAGAATTGGTGTTCCGACTTTCCGACTCCCGCATCACGAACTGCGGAGTGCGAAAGTCGAAAAATGAAATTTTCGAAGTTGGAGAATTGGTGCTCCAACTTTCTGACTCCCGCATCGCAGACTGCAGAGTGCGGAACTCGAAAGAGGAAATCTTCGAAGTTGGAGAACTGGTGTTATGACTTTCCGACTCCCGCATCGTGAACTGCGGAGTGCAAAAGTCGGAAGCATAAATCTTCGAGGTTGGATATTTAGTGTTCTGACTTTCCGACTCCCGCAAGCCGGACTATGGAGTGCGGAAGTCGGAGGGGTGTTTCGTCGACGACATGTAATTTGGCGTTCCAACTTTCCGACTCTCACATCGCGGAGTGCGGACTGCGGAATTCGGAGAGGTGTTTCTTCGACGCTGCGTAAATTGGTGTTCCGACTTCCGACTTGCGAAATTGCGGATTGCGGACTGAGATCGTTGCAGCTGTGTAAAAGTGCACAATTTGGATTCTTTGAGAAAAAAAAATGTAGCAAGTTTTCAAGGTTGTTTCTCCATCACTCTAAAGGGCACCGAGGGGATCGGGGACATGACAGATGGTATCAGAGCCCAAGGTTGCAACACTGGGGCTGCTTGGGCCAAAGTATGAGTTACAGGCAGGTAATCGGAATTGAATGAGGTGCAAGGGCATACAATGTGCCTTGAAGGACTCCATATGGAGTTGGAATTGAACAGATTGCAATGTTGATAAAGAGGGAAATCTCTCGCCTTGAACTATTTATGTTTATAGCATAGGAATTGCATGCTTGGAAAGTAGCAAGTAGGAATGTCATGCATGTATGTATGTTTTGAATTGTTGCTTGGTGAGAAAATCATAGCTAATGATTCCTTGCGTGCTTGCTAGAGGCCATGAAATTAGATCAGCTATGATGTGGAAGAGGAATTCCATGCTATGATGAGGGATTGGAAAGGGAGAATTCATCAACTCTTCTCTTGCTGATATAATTATATTTTATGAGTTTTATATATATGAAATTATGGCATAGGATTGTTGAAAATGCAAGAGATTAGGTAGTTAAAATGTGTATGAATAGTAGGCATATCAAGAGATAATGCATACTGCAGGTAAACTTATGTGTGCTTGCATATGGTATTGCATATTGATAAAAGTTGTTAATGCGCACATGGCATTTTAATTTGAATGCACACCTAACAAGGATGCACATCCACTATAGGGGTTGCGGGAAAAGCCTATGTTGCATGTCTGTGATTCTTGCAATGTTGCACAAAGATATGGAGAAAATATTTTCGAGATGCCTTGCTTACACTTTGCTTTGAGAAATGACGAAAATGGTGTTTCTAAGGTTCTTCATTTGAGCAAGAGGATATCCTAGATACCCTGATCAACATAATATATCCAAGTTTGTTGGGAACCACAGCAAAAAGACCAAGATAATAGAAGCATGGCTGAAGATGATGATGATATGGCATGTGACCAGCAACCTTATGAAGAAAGGCTGGAGCACAAATCCATGATCAAGAGGGTTGGTGGAAGGACTACGTAGACCTTGGTAGGAGGCCAATTGATCAGGTAACATCAGATATATTGATGGAAGCCATGCAGGTAATGTTTATTTATGCTAATTGTACAAATGTTGAAAGAGGATGGGTAAGAAATTAAGAATCCCTTTAACCATGTTTTAATCATCATAAAATGGTATGCATGCAATAGTGAATGCATTTATGTGAATGACATCCCACAGGGTATGGTGGGGTATGCGGTAGTAAAAGAAATGAGCATTATACCTAAGTTGCACTGAAACGGATATGCATACAGGGGGGGACATGGATACGGCAATTTTTCAAAAAATCTAGATACGATACGGCAGGGAAACGGCATATATATATATGTGTATAATATAATATATATATATTTAATCTAACTAAAATTTAACCTTCACCATTTAAATTTCAAATTAATAAATCATTTACCAAACCTCTTGACAGGCTTAAGGTCCTAAAATCATAGTATTTAAAAATTGGATTTTTAGTAAAAGAGTTTATTTCTAATTTCTAGCAAATGATACATATTTTATTATATTGGTGTTGATAAACGAGGGAGGGTGTCTAATTTATAATAATAATAAAAATATTTATAAGTTTTTAACAAAAGCAAACTATATAGTATAAATTATAAAAATTTAAAACTAAAAGAGATAAGATAATAAAAATTAAGAATGTTCTAATTTATAAAAAAAAAATTAAAAGATTTATAAGTTTATAATATTATATTAGAAGCAAAGTTCCAAACTATACAAAAGATAAGATAATCAAAATTAAAATTAAAAATTGGCAAATCACAAAATTTGGCGGCTAGACCTCCGCTGTCCACATGACGTGCTCCTTGGAGGAGCCCCCAAGCCGACGAGCTTTGTTCTCAGTTCTCTCCAGTTCGACCCGAGTCGACGACCTCTGCTCTCACTACAAACCCATGGGCCGTAAGTTGTAACCCGTCACCAGAGTCGACGACCTCTGCTCTCACTACAAACCAGTGGGCCGTAAATTGTAACCCGTCACCCGATTTCGAATTGTTTCACAGCTCATGGGTCGCTGGTCGTGGGACGCTGGTCGTGGGTCGATTCAAAGTTTCAAACTGTTGGTGACTCGACCCTCTCGGCACTCAACACTCTACACAGTCGCACTCGGCGGTCAACACTCGAACCAGCAGTCAAGTGCGATTCTATTGTGTTTGGGAGGAGCGATTTTGCCCTAAAACGGTCAATTTCCGTTTCCAATTTCTGAAACGGCTCTAAATTTATGAAACGGCGTTGAAACGTATCACTGTCGCTTCAATTCCATATCCCCTCTTATTCCGTTTCTGATACAGGGATCAGCGTTTCTAGCTTGCTAGACCAACATTTCCGATAAATTAGCATTATACCATGTGATTGTTTAAAATTTAGACTGCATTCATGAGAAATAAGAGCATGCCATGTGTGAAACCATGAGGATGTTGGGTTGTGAAGCCTGCAATGCTCGACAAGTATCCCATGAACTCCCTATTGGTGTTAATTTGGGATGAAATCTCTTTGCCAACAACCAATGAGTGAGAAAACTCATGATGCGTTGTTCGGGTAAAGGAGGAACGCACCCAATTAGTTAACCAAGTGATTGGGGAGATGGTTGGGTATGGTGTTGAAGCATTGGCTAGGATGCCCAACTTACCATGTTAAGAAACCTGTTTAGGCACAAGAATGTTTAGATCAATGTTGTAGTGCATTGGGTGCATTAAGTAAAAGTACATTAAAAGATTATGTAGATCTTGTGGTTATGCATGCATATGTGTGGTTACATATATGTTGAAATGCATTGTGTGAATGCATGGTGGTGATGTATATGTTTCATTGCAATTAGATAATAGATGAAATGATGAATTATTGTCAATTCTGAGATCATTTCATTAGCTGCCATGGATGCAAGAAAGGAATTGCATAAAGAGGGTAGTCATGTTTGATGGGCTACAGGATGCTCTATTGGGAGGACAGAGTTGCATGAAATGATATGGTTGTGTAATCATGAATGATGAAAGTTTTATTTGACTTCATGTATATATGATGTGAATGTATCTTGCAATTTACTGTGATAAGGATGCACATAAAGTAGATGTATCTCATTGTATTTGAAATAATAACAACTGATAGTGTTTGAATTATTGAGTAGTATATTTCTGAGATCACTTCAGTGACTGTTGTAACAATGAAATGATTATGTGCATGGATACTCACCAAGTGCTTGGCTGATTGAATTTCAGATTGGAGATTTTGCTAATAATTGTTAATGACTGTTTGGTTAATCCAGAATTGCGTCAAGAGAACATGTTATAGGTGGATGTCTAGGTTATGGTAGCAAGTGTAAGACCATAATGGGCAGAGTGATATCACTTACAAGAGCCAAACAATATGAGGATAGCCTCATGGTTAATTAAACCAAAATTCTGTAGTGAACAGAATTGTAAATTCAGATTTGAGTTTGAATATTAATGTCATTGATTGGTGGATTGTTTGTGAATTGTGCCAGGAGGACACAATGCAAGGAGACCATGTGCTATGGCCTACAGAAGCCAAACTCCATGGGAAGGATCCCATGCTATGGAAATGGGTTTCGGGTGAAACGCCATTGCAAGTTTTGATGATGACTCATCTGAACTACTTATTGGTAAGAAACGCGGGTGACATGGTAAAGTTATGCCAACAAGGGATATGTTGTTTATGAAACAAGAAAGGGATTGAGGTAACAATCTCGAGGGACTGTTAACTCGGAGAAGGAAGCCCCATTCCTTGCGAAAGGAAGAGAAAATGCATCTGCAAACCAATAAGTATTTTGTAACCCTAGCTGAGAATATGCATGTCTAATTATTAGAATTAATATACAGAGCATGTTTTTATTTTAGACTGCTTGAGAGTGATTAGGGCCTACATGGCTCACATCGAAAAAGGGTGCACACCTTTCGGGAGAATTGGTCTTCTGACTTTACGACTCCCCCATCGCGGACTGCGGAGTGCAGAAGTCGGAAAAGGGAATCTTCGAAGTTGGAGAATTGGTGTTCCAACTTTCCAACTCCTGCGTCGCAGACTGCGGAGTGCGAAAGTCGAAAGCATAAATCTTCGAGGTTGGATATTTGGTGTTCCGACTTTCCGACTCCCGCAAGCTGGATTGCGGAGTGCAGAAGTCAGAGAGGTGTTTCGTTGACGCCGTGTAATTTGGCGTTCCGACTTTCCGACTCCCGCATCGCGGACTGCGAACTGCGGAAGTCGGAGAGGTGTTTCCTCGACACTGCGTAAATTGGTGTTCTAACTTCCAACTTCCGACTTCCGACTTGCGGCTTGCGGATTGTTGCTTGCAGAATTGCGGATTGCGGACTGAGATCGTTGCAGCTGTGTAAAAGTGCATAATTTCGATTCTTTGAGAAAAAAAAAAGTAGCATGTTGTTTCATGGTTGTTCCCCCATCACTCTAAAGGGCACCGAGGGGATCGAAGACATGACATTCGACATGAAAGGGGACTTGAATGCCTTGTACTGTATGATTGAAGGAAATTATGAAATGGCAGATGTAGATCATTGTGCCATTCATAGAGATGTAATCGGTCGCATTATCTGTCTGATAAATTTTGATTTTGGGAACCCCTGGCAAGATATTGTGCGAAGTAGGCGGTGGGAAGAAGTTCAAAGGTTGACAGTGATAGAGGTATTGCAGAAAAGTTTATCTGCAGCATTCTGATGGTTCACATCTTGCTTCTTGAACGATTAGAATGTTCCTTGCTCTGCAGAAAAGGTAGAAGTCTCTGTCATCCGAGGTTGTCTGAGATATTTGTTGGCAA
Organism: Larix kaempferi; assembly: GCA_027924585.1. NCBI lineage: Eukaryota > Viridiplantae > Streptophyta > Pinopsida > Pinales > Pinaceae > Larix > Larix kaempferi. The sequence goes on along the minus strand of BSBM01000372.1, from coordinate 46,454,546 downwards.
TTTTTCAAAGGTAATCTGTAGCTCTTATAAAACTTTGATATTGAGAGCTTCGATTGTTCTTTATTCTGCAGAAAGGGTAGTATTCATTGGGTAACTCATCCTTATAGCACTGTTTCGAAATTCCTGTTTGCACTACTCTCCATCTGTTTGAGTGTAATGCTGTTGGTGTCGATATTAATGTGAAGAAAGACGACACCAGGTGTATAAGTTTTCATGGTTGTACCTTGCCTTTGGAGGTTGATTTTGACAGGCAGTGGAATAAGCATCACAAGGATCTGAGAAATGGTAGAAGTTATTTGTTTAAGTATTGAATTGGATTCTCCTGTATCCTGCATTACTCTCTGTCATTTGAAGGGGTTTGGGATATGTGGTGACACTTCTTCAAAGGTTCTATGTAGCTCTTATAAAACATCTTTTAAGAGCTTTGTTTGCTCTTTGTTCTGCAGAAAGGATCGTAATTCCTGGTTAACTCGTCCTTATAGCATTGTGGTTGAAACCCCTGTCGATTGTAACACTCTGATCGAGTGTAATGCTGTTGGCAATGTGACAAGTAAGAAAGTCAACTTCAGGTGTATAAGTTTTCCTTCTTATACTTTAGCTCTGGAGGTCAACTCTGACAGGCAGAAGAATAAGCATCAGAAGGAGGTGATATTTAGAGAACATCAGTCAAAACACAGCAACAGAATTAATTTTGATTGTTTCGTAGTGCAAAATACTGTTAGATATCTGGCAGGTGGAAAGAATCAACCAAACTGGTATATTATGGAAAATCCAGCTGAGCAGAAGGACATTGTGACTAGAGATTTTTAAGGTATGTATGGGGAAGGATTTGCTGCAATGGTTCAAATCATTCATAAGTTGGGGGAGAAGAATCGTAAATTAGAGGCCATTATGAGCAGAGACATTTCCATCACTCAATTTCAGTTTAAAATTCTGAATGAACAGGTCGCAAATCTGACTGCCAAGTTAGTTATGGCAGAGGTAGAAATTGAAGATCTCAAAGGCAAATCCTCAGTCCAGGAAAAATAAATCAAAGAAATGAAGAGACAAATTCAGACTTGGGACATAAAAGAATCTTCAGAGCTTGATAACGATACAGCAATTTCAAACAGTGAAACCTTGGTTAGTTCTCCAGGGGAAGAACAGAAGCATCCTTCAATAGTCATAGAGGTTGAACAACAGTTGAAAGATGTCCAGTATTATATTCCAGATGAAAGGATAGAGTAAGGCCTGTAAAGGCCAGGCTCTATTTTTTGATAAATTTTGTAATGTTTTGTAAATGCATCCCTTCTTGTAGGCAAGTTCTGTCAACTGTACTTCAGTCATACAGACCGATACTATAGATGCAGGATAACAGTAGCTAGTTGTTATGATACCACTCTTTTGAATTTTGTCAAATTGTATGTACAGATTTCTCTATTAGCAGTAATTGTTTGTACTAACAGGATGCCCGGCTAGGCCGCATCCTTTTTTTCTTATATCAATACAAGTAATCATTTTTGTTATAAAAAAACATCGGGGAGAGAAATGGTTGCTTTGATATTTTCTGCTCTCAAGTTGGCATACCCTGAGTGCTTTTTATCAGTGAACTGACTTTATTTGTTGGTTAGAGAGACCTGGCTCTTGTCCTGTGTTTAGATTAGAGTCTTTAATAACAATGTTTGACAGGTCATTCTGGGGTGGAATTTGGGAGTTCCTTGTTGTGTATCCTGCCAACCTTGAACGAAATAATTCTCCATCTTCTCCCCAGTTTCGGTTTGAACCTTCCTGGGCAATGCATGGCACCATGGATTACCCAAAATGTCATGGGAAATGTCAGAGAGCCATCTACGACATTCAGAGGATTCTGCATAGACAGGAAGAATACATAAATGAAAACAGGACCTCCATTCTTTCCCTTTCCAATACAGTTCAAAGCAATGAGCACTCTTATCACTTTGCAGAACTCTGATATCATGGACATTGTTATCCAGCAGAGGAGACAAGTCCAAGCTTTGGAAGCAACGTGTATGACTCTCAAATCCACCATTAATAATCATCATTTTAAAAATCGGTCAACTCAGACTCGGACTCTGCCGAGTTGACCGAGTTGACCCTCCACCGAACTGACTCGACCTTCAAACCGGATAGGGTGACCGGTTTGTTAGCATTTGATAGCTCGGTGGCACTCCTGCATCAGGTGCCTATGTGCAGGGGTCAATAACTTGGAGTCTCATTTATATTCTTAAAGTGACTTTAGTAATGTGTTTTTATTAAAGTACCTTTTTTATGTGACTTTATGATTTTAAAGTGAGTTGTACTTTATTATGTTTTTAAAGTGACTTTAAGTCATAAAGTGTACTTTTTAAATATTTAGGGTTAAGTGACTTTTCAAAAGGAAATATTTGTTCTAAAGTTCACTTAGGAGATTTAAGTGAGTGAGAGATTAGATCCCAGCCATAGATCTCTTGGCCAAGATCTAATCTCGTCCATTGAATTTGAAAAGACATGAGAGAAACCCTAATAGGGTAAATAAAAGTGCATGAGACTCCATTTTTGGCACACATTCCAATAGAGAGAGTCTTTGGAGAGTGGCTCGACATCCAAGAGAATTTGGGGCAAGTGAGAGGTTGCTTGAGAAAAACTTGAGAGGTCAAGTCAGAGAGCAAGAGAGATTGGCTGGGAGAACTAGCACGAATTCCTAAGAGATTGCAGCAGCAGCAACAGGGTCTGATTTTCTGAGTGGGCAGCACAAAAATCGAGGTACTCTTCAGGAGCTTACAGCAGCACGAAATTTGAGAACGCTGGCTCAAATTTCGAGGAGAATTTCTGGGCATGCATTCCCAGAATTTTGGCACTAAGTTCGAGGAGTTTAAAGCAGCATTTAATGTGACTGGAATTACTGCTGTTCTGTACTGTTGAATTGATTTCATGCAGCTGAAGTGGGCAGCACGAAAATCGAGGCAGATAGCTTGTTTTTGAGGAATAATTTCAGTCTGATACTGAGCATGCATTCCCAGGCATTGGACACAAATTTCTGGACCATTCCGTACAGCTGCTAAAGGAGAGAATCCGTACAGTCTGAGGAAGAAATCTGGCACAAACTCCAAGGCAGATTTTATGACTGTTAGCGTGGAAAATGCTGTACTTCCTGGGTTGAGATAAGTTGGTTCATTAACTGCTGTTAATTCTGCTGTATAATTTCTTTGACAAAATAATAAAAAATCTCTCTTGACTGGTTTTCCCCAAGGGTTGGGGGGGTTTTTCCAGGGTCAAATTTGACCAAAAATTCCTGTGTTAAATGTGTATTACAGTCTGCTGTAAATGTGCTTTATTCCGCTGCTATGTGTGCTTCATGAGTAGTATATTCACTTCACAGTATTTTCTAATCAATGCTTGATAAGTGTGTATGATTATTCTCTGCTGTTGAGGTTAATATCAAAGGTTTGTGAAGGATTTGACATCATTCTCAGTTGGCTGTTAGGTGCACAAAATTTCTGAGTTTTTGTCATTATTTCAACATGGTATCAGAGCTGGGGCTCTGAGAAGACAGTGGACTGTTGGTACAGCAGAGGCTGCAAGAGACTTGCATGAGACGGACTGTTTGGTAGCAGCTGTGAGCAAGGATTTTGCTGAGAATTACAGCTGAGTATTTTTTGGTCAAAGAAGGCGGAGTGTGCTTTGTAGAAAAAGAGCAGAAGATAATGATGGCTTGCATCCGGTATGAAGATCGGTTGGAAGGGATTTCCAACTACTTACAGTGGAAAGCCCGGATGACAGTTGTTCTTAAGGAAAACAAGTTATGGGCCTTTGTCAGTACCACAGTGGCTCCTCCCGCAGCTGATCCTATAGCCCTTGACATACATGAGGTGAAGGAGGCCAGAACGCAGAAATTGCTTTTGGATGGTGTTCGAGATCACCTCATCCCACATTTGGCAGAGAAACTAACTGCTAAGGGGATGTGGGATACTTTAAAAAGTTTGTATGAGAACAAGAATGAAAATCGTAAAATGGCCCTAAAAGATAAGCTTCATGGCACTAAGATGGCGAGAGGTGAGAATGTAGCCTCTTACCTCACTAGACTCAGACAGATAAAAGATGAATTGAGTGCAGTTGGTGAGATGATTCCTGATCCCGAGCTAGTGCGGATATCCCTGAAGGGCTTCACTAAGGAGTGGGATGTGTTCATGAAGTGTGTAGTTGGCAGAGAGAACTTTCCCTCTTTGGAAATACTATGGGATGATTTTACTAAGGAGGAGATCCGAGAAGGGAAGTCTGAGCAAGTTGCTGATGAAGAGAATGTGGCCCTTTCAGCTAAGGGTAGAAAGAAAAAGGGTGGCTCGAGCAGTGGAGCCAAAGACTTGAGCAAAGTAAAATGCTTTGCTTGCCAGAGTTATGGCCACTATGCTGGGCAGTGTCCCAACAAGAAGAAGAACAAGAAGAAAGAAGAGCCGGAGAAAGTCTCTCCAGCTGAAGTGGGAGATTTTGCGGCGGAATTCGTGAGGGAATTCTCGCTCGTCTCAATTCTTTCAGACAATAGTGTAGCAGAGAGTTTGGATATTGGAGCATGGTACATAGATAGCGGAGCAGCACACCATATGACAGGGATACGAGCAGTGTTCCGAGAGTTGACAGATATTGACAGAGTTATACTGACTAAGAATGGGTATGCCGGCACCCATGCAGTAGAAGGAGTTGGAAAAGTCTTATTCCAACTCGAGTCTGGTGGTTATCTGGAGGTTGGCGATGTGTTGTTTGTTCCAGAGCTGAAGAGGAACTTGGTCTCAGTTTCAGCTTTGGAGGATGACGGATATGCGGTTCTTCATATGAGTGGACGTGTTTATATATATCCGGAGAGTGGGGGCTTGGGTGTAGCGAGTCTGCTTGGCATCCGTGATGGCCGGATATACCGAGTTTTGGGGCATCCGGTGGATGGTGAGCCTGGTGAGAGATCAGACTCAATGGCAGCAGCAATGGCTGTCAGTGTGGAGGATTCATCCAACTCTGTGAGGAAACAGAGTTGGTATGATATGGTTCTTCAGGATGAGCAGGAGAGTGAGGAGAACTCTCAGTTCAGAGTTGTCAGACGGAGACCTTCTGCAGTTGATCCAGTGCAGGTATCTGATAGGCATTCAGATTCAGAGGGAGCATCAATTATTGGAGGGAGAGATCCAGGTGGAGCTGATGACAGTAGTACCTCCCTCGCTAAGAGGGAGTGTTAGCATTTGATAGCTCGGTGGCACTCCTGCATCAGGTGCCTAGGTGCAGGGGTCAATAACTTGGAGTCTCATTTATAGTCTTAAAGTGACTTTAGTAATGTGTTTTTATTAAAGTACCTTTTTTATGTGACTTTATGATTTTAAAGTGAATTGTACTTTATTATGTTTTTAAAGTGACTTTAAGTCATAAAGTGTACTTTTTAAATATTTAGGGTTAAGTGACTTTTCAAAAGGAAATATTTGTTCTAAAGTTCACTTAGGAGATTTAAGTGAGTGAGAGATTAGATCCCAGCCATAGATCTCTTGGCCAAGATCTAATCTCGTCCGTTGAATTTGAAAAGACATGAAAGAAACCCTAATAGGGTAAATAAAAGTGCATGAGACTTCATTTTTGGCACACATTCCAATAGAGAGAGTCTTTGGAGAGTGGCTTGACATCCAAGAGAATTTGGGGCAAGTGAGAGGTTGCTTGAAAAAAACTTGAGAGGTCGAGTTAGAGAGCAAGAGAGATTGGCTGGGAGAACTAGCACGAATTCCTAAGAGATTGCAGCAGCAGCAACAGGGTCTGATTTTCTGAGTGGGCAGCACAAAAATCGAGGTACTCTTCAGGAGCTTACAGCAGCACGAAATTTGAGAAAGCTGGCTCAAATTTCGAGGAGAATTTCTGGGCATGCATTCCCAGAATTTTGGCACTAAGTTCGAGGAATTTAAAGCAGCATTTAATGTGACTGGAATTACTGCTGTTCTGTACTGTTGAAGTGATTTCATACAGCTGAAGTGGGCAGCACGAAAATCGAGGCAGATAGCTTGTTTTTGAGGAATAATTTCAGTCTGATACTGAGCATGCATTCCCAGGCATTGGACACAAATTTCTGGACCATTCCGTACAGTTGCTAAAGGATAGAATCCGTACAGTCTGAGGAAGAAATCTGGCACAAACTCCAAGGCAGATTTTATGACTGTTAGCGTGGAAAATGCTGTACTTCCTGGGTTGAGATAAGTTGGTTCATTAACTGCTGTTAATTCTGCTGTATAATTTCTTTGACAAAATAATAAAAAATCTCTCTTGACTGGTTTTCCCCAAGGGTTGGGGGGGTTTTCCAGGGTCAAATTTGACCAAAAATTCCTGTGTTAAATGTGTATTACAGTCTGCTGTAAATGTGCTTTATTCCGCTGCTATGTGTGCTTCATGAGTAGTATATTCACTTCACAGTATTTTCTAATCAATGCTTGATAAGTGTGTATGATTATTCTCTGCGGTTGAGGTTAATATCAAAGGTTTGTGAAGGATTTGACATCATTCTCAGTTGGCTGTTAGGTGCACAAAATTTCTGAGTTTTTGTCATTATTTCAACACGGTTTGGTACCGAACCGGCCGAGTTGGTGTCTGACTCAGTCAGTTCGGTACCAAACCGGTCAACTCGGCCGAGTTCCAACCTTGAATCGACCAAGTTGTCTAGAATTTTTTTTGCTTTGTTCAATTACTCAGTAGATCTGGAAGTACTAAATGGTAATGTTTAATTCTTAAAGTAAAAGGATAGAAAATGAAAGATAAGGAGAATGTCATAGAAAATGAAAGATAAGGAGAATGCCACGGATAGAAAATGAAAGATAAGGAGAATGTCATAGAAAATGAAAGATAAGGAGAATGCCACTTTTACTTAAATTTTTAACATTACCATTAATTGTTTCAGGATGTTTGAGAGTGGTTCCAACCTCATCGGACTTCATATGCAAAAAGTAGAATTTTAGATCCCATTAAGAATTCAACAGACTTAACAATTTCAGGATTGCAAAGTTTCCACCAAATTCTATTATGTACGAGGGTATGGGATTGGCATTTAATCAAGCACATCAACCCCTCTATATACCTTGATGTTGGTGTTGATTGTTGAACTCCTCTATCATGAACTTAATAAAAAATGTATTCTTCACTCAAGCAAAATCACTTCTTAAGTTTGGGAATCTTTTATACCTTATTTTAATGATTGGACTAGGAAGTTTCATCAAAATTGTAGGGTGTTGAGTCATTGACTAATGTTCTTGGAGGATCAACTTTGAGATCGAGGATGAAGTTTGATATATATCCCCATTTCCAAAATTTTGGGGGGTCACGTTTCAAACGCGTCCCCGTTTTGGAAACTCATCCTTGTTTCCCCGTCTCGTGCAACTTAGAATCTAACCCTAAAGCTATAAGATGAACCCTAACCTTGTGCTTCTAGTCATTCATCTACTTCTACTACTACTGCAATTGGAGATGACCTTGAGGAGTTCGAACTTGAGCCAGATGATGATACTATTTCCTATGCCATTGCTAGTCCTGATTTTAGTTCTACTTCTAGTTCTAGCAATGGTGATGAGTTTGATGATTGATCGTGTTGATCAATGACATGTATGATGTAGTGGTATCATAGTATGTTGTTTTTTGAACTCTGTAGGTCATTTAGGCCTCATTGATTATGTATTTTGTTCCAGAATCCATATTGATTCCACAGTACACTTCGTGAAATTTTGATAAATTCACCCTTATATGGTATATACATGAGCAGACTTTGGATATTTTGTCTCTAATGCTTTGGAATCATGGATTACCAGCATAGATCCATCTTAAACCCGTATCTATTAAGCACCGAGAGGGATCCAATTTCTTGAGGTGTAATTTTTTTAACTTAATTTTTTTACATATCAAGAAAAAAATCACCCCTCAAGAAATTGAATCCCTCTCGATGCTTAATAAATTCAAGTTTATGATGGATCTATGCTAGTTTTACATTTTTTTATAAATCAACATGAAAAATTTTAATTACTTTTTTATTTTTGATCAATTATGAGCCGACATGTTAATGTTATATTAATTAACATGACTAATGTGACAAACATGACAACATCTCCCCCATATTTATTTGTAAGCACCTCGGTACTCTCGGTACAATGACATTGTTTTATGATGAGGTAATCTATTAACACCCACACATTGTTCACCAGCATAGATCCATCTTAAACCCGTATCTATCAAGCACCGAGAGGGATCCAATTTCTTGAGGTGTATTTCTTTTTTTAAATTTAAACTCAAGAAATTTGATCTTTTGATTTATAGATCCGGGTTTAAGTTTTAAGTTTTTATTTTATAAACAAACATCTATTTTTTAATTACTTTGCATAATATTTTATTTTATGAACCAACATGGATTTTTTTTAAATACTTTCCATAATTTTTTATTTTTATGAGCGGACATGAATTTTTTTAATTATTTTTTAATTAAAAAAATTACTTTTTACGTTTTATTAGATGTAACGCTACATACACGTTACAAAATCTCCCCCATACTGGGCTATAGAACACCTCGTTTCACTCGATGCAATAATCTTCAAAATATTGTTTTTCTTCAAAATTTAAATATTGTATGTATTTTTTAGTAAACCGAGTCATTAAATTCAAATCGGTTGCCGAGTCATTAAATTCAAATCGGCCAAATCATTGCCGATTCATTAACGATTCCGAGTTTTAAAACATTGTTAATAATATCATCAAAGAGACACAATCAGCAGCATCAAATCATCAGCAATCTTTAGGTTCCTCTCTGGCAGCCACCAAAAAAGAAGAAACGGGTTCTCAACTGTTTGAAGATATGAAGCTTAACAATCTAGAGATGCAACAAGTCAATAGAGAGATAAGAGAAGCTCACAGCCAGCACTTTTTCCATTGAAATTATATCATGTTATGTAATTTTCTTTTTGTTTTAGGCTAAGTTACTGGAAACGTCCCAGTAGCCTTGGTGAAACGTCGTTCCTCGTTTCGGATCCTGAAACGGAGGGGATACGGCCCTGAAACGTCCCTGATATGTATCAAATTGGTACGGATACATTTCAAGGGTTTTGGATACGTTTCAGCCTAAAGGTGATACATTTCAGGGAAACTGTGAAACATATCAAAGAGAGAGGGCCACGTTTCTAACGGTTTTTAATTCCTAAAGTCGACTTTTTAATTGTTTCCCTAGTCTACATTGAAACCCTGAAGGACCCACGACCTCTACATGGAAGCTATAAAGAATATTAAATGGTAATGTAAAAGTGGCATTCTCCTTATATTTCATTTTCTATCATTTTACTTAGATTTTTAACATTACCATTAATTGTTTCAGGATGTTTGAGAGTGGTTCCAACCTCATCGGACTTCATATGCAAAAAGTAGAATTTTTAAACCCATTCAGAATTCAACAGACTTAAAAGTTTTCAGGATTTTAGGATTGCAATGTTGCCACTAGATTCTATCATATATGAGGGTATGGGATTGGCATTCGATCAAGCATATCAACCCCTCTATGTACCTTGATGTTGGTGGTGTTGATTGTTGAACTCCTTTGTCTTGGTGCTGGATGGCGGTCTTCCAGCCTAGGGGAATCAAGCCAGGCTCAGGATCCCTATTTTCCGTCTACTTTTGTTGAGGACAAAAATGATGACTCTAACTCTAAGCATGAGGATTCAGATGATATTAGTTAAAAGTCTTCATAGTAACATGTTACATGTATGAGTAATGATATTCGATAGTAGTGTCAGGTGGTGATGATGATGATGATGATGATGATATATATATATATATATATATATATATGCCGTTTCCCCGCCATATCGTATCTGGCTTTTTTGAAAATTTGCCGTATCCGTTTCCCCCCCTGTATCTGTATCTGGCTTTTTTGAAAATTTGCCATACCCGTTTCCCCCCCTGTATCCGTATCAGTGCAACTTAGGTTTTAGGCATCTTTTATCAGGTGTATAGTAGTATACTTTTAGTAGCTATCTAGTATTCTCTGAAAAGACAAACAGCTCAGTTTTGATAGCTTCTTGATTTTTGGAAGATCTGGTGTCTATACCCAGAACAACTCCTATTTTTGTATTACTCTGCTGTACAGTTCGGCTACAGCCTTTTTAATACAAACTTATAACCATTATTGCTATAAAAAAAGGCAAATTATTATTCTATGGACACAATCAAGCAAAGCATACAATGCAGCATATTAATATAATGTAGGAAAACCACAGAAAACACTTACAGGGGAAAATGAGGCTCTCTCCAGGTGATCACAGCCATCTAGAAAGACTTTCTGCAGGCTTGGGCATGCTAGTTGAAGGTTAGTCACTCCACGACAACCAGTGAGGGAGAGAATGTGCAATGACATGCTATGTAAGTTCACATTTGAGAGGCTCTACAAAAACACATAACAAATAGAATAATCTTAATTAGCAAACTATAAATTATTATATGTCACAAAGATTTGGGGCATTGAAGAACTTTTTCAAAAGTCTGTGACTCTGTATTACAACAGAATCCTATTTCCACAGACCAAACCATCCGCAAATTCCAGTACCCTATAGAGAATTAATTAAATCAAAATTTAAGGCACACAGTTTATATGACAATAAATTACTTGGTAAGAGCCCCATGCACAAAAGACAAAAAAATAACTTCAAAATCGGGTACTAAGCCAATGACTCATTATTGACTCTTAAGAAATGATCTCAACTTATTCATTGATTTCAAAATTAAGAAAGCCACAGTGATTTATCAATTTCAGAAGAAAAGGAATCCCAGAATCGTGTTAATCTAATTTTTAAAGACTGCCTTACATTTCCTATCTGAAGTTTCATGTCTGATGACTGCATAGTTCCAACTTCCAAGAGGGAAACAAATAACAAAATAAGAAGAGCACAGATCAAAGATTGCATCTACGAGAAGGCATGCCTTTAAGAACTAAACACACCTCACAACTATCAAGAATAAGGGTATTGAGCATTGGACAGCCACCACCCACACTGAAAACCTCACAAATTGAGTTAGTCAATGATTCACACTCTGTCAAATCAACTTCAGACAAATGAAGGCATTGTAACGTTATAGTTGTCAAACTCTGCTGCTTCTGAAGGACCAATTTCTGTGCATGCCAATAAAATCACAATTTTGTTAATTGCAAATCAAGAAACAAAATAAAACAAAATAGTTTGCAAGAAGCCCATCCCTCCAGCAAACCTCAAGTGCAGTCGATGTAATGTCAACTCGATTGAGAATTGGACAACTTGTGACATGTATAGATACCAAAGCTGGACTTGATAAGTTTAATTCAACAATCCTGCATGCAGAAGTTCACATGAAATCAATGGAATAAAAACCTAAATGTTCCAAAAAGTGTACTGACTAGACATAAAATTTACTTACTTGTGGCAATTGACAAGACTTATCTGCCGAAGCCTTGGAAGATCCAGTGTGACAGAAGTTAGCAACCAGCAGAAATCAAGTTGAAGTGCCTACATAAAAACAAAGAAATATATTAAACAAATATGCAAATTATAATTATAATTTGTCCAATATTGGAAAAATTTAAAACCCACCTCGAGAAAAAAACACTGGGATAAAGCAGCCATTGACGCGGCATTGATTCCCTCACAATTATAGAGCCTCAGATCAACAAGCCTTGGCATTCTCACAGCCTTAAGAACAAATGAGTAACTGATTTAGTAAAACAGCATATACAAATATTTATGAGAAAAATTATAATAAAGTGTCTTACACATCCTTAGTAACTTTGTTTATTGAAGACGGTTAAAATAACAACCTCCAGTGAAATATTTGGGCAGTAGGATGCATCAAGAAAACGAAGATCTGTACAAGCAGCTGCAATTTCTCTGAGTGTATCATCACTAACATAAGAACAATTGGAAATATCCAAGGACTGCAATAATGGACATGATATAGCTGCGCCACGAACTCCTGGATCTGAAAGCTTATGGCATGAAGATACATCTAGCTCTCGTAGAAGAGGGCATGACAATATGGCGGATGAAATGCCTGATCGCTTAAGCGACAAGGTTTCCAGCGGTGGGCAACTGCACATTATTCATAATATATTTATTTTTACGTTACTCTTGTAGCTCCTGGGAAAACATCTACAAATCTTATGTCAAATATACCTGACAATGATTCGAAGTGCACGACAACACATAACCTCAAGATAACGCAAAGACTCATGACGAATGTGTATCTCTTGATTACCACCTCTGTCTAAAGCAGCATCAGTGATTATCAGCCGGTTCAACACAGGAAACTCGTCCAATAAGTCAAAAAATGCATCACCTAAAGTTCCCCGATATATAGTTAACACCTCAAGATTCCTGCATGTCAAAAAATTATGTGAGGAGAAATAGACACAAGGACATCTTTGATAATACCAAGTATAGATAGAATGGGATGAAAATAACCTAAACATGGGCAACCTTACCTAAGAGAACGCAATGATTCACGGACAGGATTATCCAAAAGAGAACCTGGAAGATGCAATTCTACAGCCCTTGTATACCTACGACACAATTGAGCAACTGTCCAGATACAAAAAAATCATCATGCAAATCTAGAACCATTAAACAAAAAATAAGGTAACATTCACAATACATCTCACAATCTCAAGTCCTATGCAAATTTGGTAACATTCACAATCTGTTTCCACTAGCAACCGACTTAGAGATCACTAAGGTAATTGGCAAGTACTTTGCTCTGCAGTAATTCGACAATTCTCAAAATTCAAACATCTCCAGAAGTCTTCATGAACACTAGCAGCACGCCACTGCCTGCATACTAGACCAGTTGTACACAGCGTTTTATGGTCTAGAAAAGAGAAAACCTGTGATAATAATTTAAAATTTAGTTATATCACAGCTCACAAGTAAGAACTACCATACCAAAATTAACCACTCCAAAACAAATTCCCAAAAAAGAACATTTGATTATAATTCAAAATCAGTTATATAATATGCAAAAGAGTAGCCCCTGAATAGTTACTCTGAATGACAAAACAGCCAATGCACTCAGGTGATCAAATCAAAACCGGTAAATCCTAAATAAGTTCAGAAAGGCCAAAAGGAGTAAACAGGTAAGAACTAAACCTTCATATGCATACATACCATGTGGATTAAATCATCAGTGAGGTCCAATCTTACTTCATGATGATTAATGTTATCCTGGCTGCTGTGATCTCCTTCATTGTCATCTCCTGTATTCGGTGACTCCATAGGTTCTGAGGGCTGAAGTGCCCCAGGAGGTATGTTTTGAGATAAGCCCTGTTCCAAGTTTAGAGATGAGTCATGTTCCAAGTTCAGAGATGAGTACTGTTCCATGGCACTGCAAGAACCCAAGGTGATTTCCCTGAGCATAATAAACTGGCGTCAAATGCCTAGCAAAAAATAGATGCATTCAAGGACAAAGACAATCTAAAATTTAACCATGATGCTCAAATGACAACTAAAATAATGCTTCATATAAATACACATATCTCAATGTCCCAATCAAAGTTGCAATTGTCGATGATATATCAAAATTATCATGATAAATACAATAATTTCCAGCATAACAATATCTCTTAGAAATTATCCTGACAACTTAAATTATATCCATGTGCTGCCCATTGAATCAATTTGGTGCTCTAGGATATTGGAAAAAAACACTTTATCAAAACCTAATGAGAAAATTCACAGGATATAGAGAGCTGGTGCATCTTGCAACACACCATCACACGATTCACTATCAGCTTCATTTCTCTTCAATCCCTCCTCGCTTGTATGTTGGAGATGAAGAGATTGTTTACATCTGATGAGTGAGTTGCTAGTCTATTTAGCAAGATGCCAGAAGGGCAGGATATTGCTAAACAACTATACCAAGATTATCTCTGGGAAGGAGTCGAGGAGGTTCTTCGCTTCGTTGATGGCATTAAGCCCCATAATGGGCTACACGTACAAGGTCATGGATAGGGCCAAATAAGCTATCTGTTCTTATTATCAGGGTAAGGGTGGAATGGGATATGGGAGACACGTGATCTGGCATTTGAATGATGAACGAGGGTACAAATTGCTTCATCCCATTCATGTTGCAGGGTTCTACCTCAATCCTGCTATTTTTACTCCTGTGATTTTAATTTCGATGGCAAGGTTCAAGGAGTTCATAGATTTATTCAGAGGATGTGCACATATAGCTGAGTGCACAATGACAAAGAAACAGATGGAGATGTATAGGAGAGCTATCTTCAAGCAACGAAAATTATAATGGCAGGTAAGCAAGTTTCAAAGTTTTTTTGTTTTGTTTGATTTATGTTTTCCTATGTGGTAATGAATAGTTTTCCTAATTTATTTCTTTTATTTTTTCCTTATTTGTGTCAATATTCAGTGAAAAAACATCTCAATTACAAAAACTTGTCATTCAGGTTTTGAGCCAGAGTCAGGCATGTAGTGCAATCTTACAGTGGATGAAGCAGTTGGAGAGGATGTAGACACAATTTGCTCGGATAACATTAACGCCATGGCTGATTGGGCGATGGAGACTGAGTGGCCTGTTATGAAAAAGTTTTTTGGATAGTAAATATGGAGGATGATGAAGAACAGATGCCAACACGGAATGTCCCAAAGTATACCAAAGTCAGGCACCCACCTCAGTAACTACAGCTACATCCACCACCAGACATTCGAGTCCAGGCACCAGTTCTTCCACTACTCGAGGAAAACCCTTTACCTTTGCCCATAAAAGGGGTAGAGGGAAATGGTAGTAGATTGTAGATGGATCATGAGATACATTCGATGGAATTTTGTATTTTCTATTCAGTTTCAAACTTTTAAGTTTTGACTCAACAGACATTTACAGTTAATGTGTGATGTATCATCTGGCATATAATACATCTTCTATATCTGTATTCTTTTCATATTCGTGTGACAATGTGATCTCGTCCTGATAATGGCTAGTATGAATCAGTGTTACCATGTCAAGACAACTTATGTTAGACGATATAGAAATTAGAACTGAGAAGAAATGTGAGTCGTAGAATAAACTACAATGGAGTAAGGCAACAATAAACTCCAACCAATAGGAAAGCTACTGACACCTAATAGTTAGTGGGCAGAGTGATTATCATCTCATAGTTAGCAGATGGAAATTGCCAAAAAAACGGTTGATTCACAGAGTCATCACAATGTAAGTCACTGAACACAGGGACTATATAACAGCTAAGAACAAAAGCTAAACTATTAAGATTGTAATCCCCATCAAATCATCGCATACAGGTGACAACACACTAGTATTATATAGTAAATGGGAACACATGACACCAACCAAAAATAAGCAGTTGTAATTTAATGGTTTCCAGGGGGCAATTTCATTAACAAGGCCGCAATTTATTTAACTCTTGAGAGTCTCACATGCTCAAAACCTTAGCCCCATTTCCCCTGATGCCAACACGGGATACACTACAACCAACTAAATTGAAGTGAATTTTAAGGGATAAGAGAATTTACTATCAGTCCACTCCAATTTTAGCATGCATCAGACTAGAAATCTATAATGTAAAAATAATATAATGTATTGTTTAAGCTAAGCTTCAATAACAAGGTCAAAATCTAAAAACCTGGCAATCAAATAACAACAGAGTTTCCCTCGGGGTTTGGTCAGAGAGTTCATAGGATAACATGGTGAAAATCTAAAAACATGGTAATCCAGTAACAACAAAGTTTCCCTCCAGATTTGGTAAGAGAGTTCGCGGGTTCCTGGTTGCAAACTAGCATTCATGACTCGATCCCACAAAACATATATAGAGCAGATCAAACTCAGAAGCCAGCGTACCATTATCCACTCTTCATCCAGATGCATCTATAATCGGTTGGTCTCTACGTTTGGTTTAGATACAGTGCCTAGGGCAAACTACCTACGTTTGGCTAATTATGAGCCATCACAAGATAGCACAAAATTTGCCTGCATTAACACAGCCGCATGTTCTTCTAGCGGACTGAACCCAAGTCTTTGTGAAGATAGCTAACTTGATTTACCACTTGACCACAACCCACTTGATCAGATACATCCATAACTAACAAAGCAGGGATTCAAACAATAAATTACGCCTGAAAACATATTGCAGGGAAAACAGCACATACAATAAACAATGAACAATATAAATCTTAGGATTTGACCAAGGAAGAATACTCCAATTCTTAAAGCCCCATGCACTCAAATTAATTGAAAGGGCCTCTTCAGTAAGCCCCAAGAAGTGGATCCTTACATCTGTTCTAATGTCAAATGAACCGGAACGGATATTATAAAAGCCAACGAGGAAACCCTCATTGCATAAAAACACCATATAGTAGTTTTTTAACCTTGAGATTGCAAGAATTTCAGAGGTCTAATGCATCATCAATTTTCAGTTACATTAAGTTCATAAACAGAGTTTTGCAATCGCCTCGTAGGGAAATGATTTTTTCACCCCCAAGCAACCATTTTGGCCCTAGGTTTGGAATTTAAGAAAATAACGAAACCCCAGAAAGGAAATTCAGGATTGGGATGAATTGAATTGGCGGAAAGAACTTACAGTGATGAGACGAAGAGCTTGGGGCGCTTGAGTGGGACTTCATCGGCCGCATTTTCAGAAGCAGAAATTGCATGTGGTGGTGATGATGGTAGCAGTGCTTCGTCCGGGTAGGCTTGATACCGTTGCTCCTCCTCCTCCTGTTCCTCCAATGAACCATCTAATGCCATCGAACATGGGCTAGTCCTAAAGGCAAATCGCCCACGGGATTCGACACCCTTACTCCCAAAGCGCTGTTTTGCTATACATATAAAAACAAAGCTAAATAGTGTCCACCAACGACCCGGATATAAGAGATCTGCGAGTCAATGCAAATGTCTGTGTGGGAGAAGAACATGGCGCAAGCGGACACTCGACTGTCTACATTCTCTGGGGTTGGGCTATATTTATTTTCTTAACTGTAGGCCTTCTCTCCTACAACATACGATCCACTTGAAACGCGCTTTATAAATAATTTTTCCTCGATGCTTTGATGCTCCGCCTCCACTGGGTGTTAATTATTTTATTTGTAAATAATTTGAAGGGAGTAAGTTAAAATTTAATTATGAAAAGTATAGTTGCATTTAATTGATGGAACTTTTTTTTAAATGATAGAGTCAATTTTAACCAGATTTAGATCCTTGAAATTTCATAAAAAAATGAGGATGAGTAGAACTTTATCTTGTTGGAAAAATTCGAGTGACCAAAAAGGTTGAGTTTGTTCAATTTGTAACTTATTTTATTTGAAGGTGTGGGTTGAGCATTCACTAAGACATCCACGCAGTTTTGCTTTCTTTTTTACAGTGACTTTTCATCATGTAATTTGTTGGAAATCTAAAATTAATATTCCACCATGGAAAATATAGTAATTTCAATGTGATAAATGTGATAAGGGGGTTCTAGGGATCTTTGAATTGACACATATGATAAAAAATGCAAATTCAACAATGAATTGCTCAAGAATTTTGTGTCTATGGTTCATCAAATTTCGACCAAAGCAAGGTGTTTTAACACCTAAGCAAGGTGTTTTAACACCTTTACTTAATGATTAGACAATGGTTTTATGGAATAATCTCTTCAACATAAGAAGTGGTTCACAATACACATACAAATATGTATGGAACAAGTGGTTCATCAAACCATGGGGGACCTAACCCCGCTACACCTAGTATATTTGAGGAAGGTACTAATACCTGCTTCATACCACTAGCTAGTGGATGAATCCTTCCATTAATATGCCACAAGTATCCAATGTCTCTTCTTTCAAGATGGTATGTTAGCATGCAAATCCCAACCTATGGTCCTCTTAGTGTCGATATGCCCACCACAATCACTCTGGAGCCAAGTTCTAGCTTCTCCTTTAAAGGAGGAAACACACATGGTTTGAATGTAGCTCAACATTTCCAAATTTGGGTTTCCCTTACAATTGTAGTTTTCCTCCCAGCATTATCCCCCCACTTAATATTGGTAATGTTCTAGGTTGTAGCAATACCCTTGGCAAGAGTAACATGTAGGCGGAAGTAATGTCCTAGGAAACCACAGTGTTCCCAGGGGTAGCGATGTCTAAGGGGTTATTCAAATCCCAGGGGGCAAGTTGTGTCCATGGTAGTGTCACGCGTGGAGGGTGACAAGGACTTTCCTTTGACAACCCTGATGCTTGCACTTATTCATGTTTGTTATTTTTTATGGCATTAATCCTTCTAGATATGTCGTGCCTAACAAATGATCCAATTTGCCATCAACCCACATGGTCAACCATCCCAACCATGTTACCCAACATTCCCAAGTTTGATAGTCGATATGGTGAAGATCCATGGACACGTGTTATGAATTTTCATCTTTGGTGTTCTTACAACTCATTAGTGGATGATAGCATTTGTTTGTGCTTATTCCAGTAGACCTTGAAGGGAAGTGTTGCTAAGTGGTCTATTGAATTTCCTTGCACTTCTTTTCTGATTTTTCATCCTTGGAAATTGCATATTTTATGCATTTTCAGCTATCTATCTATTATGAAATAGGGACTAAACTATTAACCTCGCTTTGGTAGTCCACTTCCACTCATATAATTGACCATATTCATGAGTGGAGATGAAGGCATTGGCTTATTAGAGATGGGATCCCTAATCAATTACTGCAGATGGTTTGTGAAATCATTATTTGTTGTACATTGCCAAGGATGTAGCAATGTTAGGGGCTCTTAAATAAGAGAAAGTTATCTTACACACAAAGCAACTAGATTTTATTTATTCTCAATATGGAATCCTATATGAGATTATTCCTCATGCACCTCGATCATCATCTAATATTTTGAAACTTGTGCCAATACCACATTCTAATGGTGTGATTGGTTTTGTTCGTCATGCTATGGTTGATGAATTGATGGGTTGGATAGCACAAGTGTCCTTTCACCAAAATATACATACAAATATCCAGCCTCCTCTTGTTCAAATCTCTGATGTTCATTCTATTCAATCCACTGACCATAAGGACAACCAATAACCTGGAGGTAAAAAGAAAAATAAGAAGAAGAATTATAGTGTTGAGTAGGGAGTAACTCAAAATCCTAGTACTTCCATTGAATGCAAGAAGGGAAAGTGAAAGCTCAAGTTTCTATGTAAAATTTGTACTAAGGATCACGATGCCCATGAATGTCCAGAAATGGATGAAATTCATCGATATTTAGCTCAATGGGGGGCTTCATGGCAACCCACGGACCTCACCAATCCTTTTCATTCCTAGCATTAGTAGATGGTTGTTACTAATATTACACCTCGACACGGGGGACTTAAGTGTAATGTACCCAAACCCCTATTAGGCACACTAACTCAAATCTACAGCGTGGATATACAGAGGATAGGGTTGACACACTTACAAGGCTGCAAATAAGGTGGAATCAAGGTCAATACTTTGACAGTTGCACATTTGGGAGTGCAACATGATTGGGTAGACTCCTTTGGCTAGGCCAAAGGCTTCAAGGCAATATCCCCGTGACTTTTGTGGATGGAAGTAATCAAACCTTAGAAGGGATGATCAGACTATTCCCAACCTGATACAGACCTATTATACTGATTTGATAAAGATTTGGTTGTGAAGACAAAGACTAGGTGCAAAATTGTTCACTTGGACTAGTGAAGGAGCATATATCTAGGTGAATTCAAATGGGCTTGAAGGATCCCAAATTATTGATCTACTCATTAAGCTATGGATGGGTTCAATTACTACTCATTAAGCTACAAGTATCTTTAGAAAGGAAAACATAAACACTATAATCAAGAATAAGATTAAAAACATAAAACTAGGCATTTTTGCTTAGTAATGCGCAAGCCCAATTATGTGTAGTTTCCAAATGACATTGGAGACTTTCAAATCCTGCAATTAATGGCATGAATGGATCTTATTAAGTATGAAATGGCAGCAACAAGCTACAGTTACAAATTTGGAGGTGCCATCAAAGGTTCATTACAATCAAATAGCCAGAAACCCCAAGAAACTGAGGATTTTACAATAGAGAAGAGAAATTGGAGAATTGTGTGAAGAAGAAAGGAGTCTTCACCACTGGATCTAATCCAGGGTATGAAGAAAATCACCACAGATCATCCTGGGGCGCACCGCAACTGCTGCAACTCACATAATGCGCCCTCTTGAAGCTGTCTTCTAACTGGATGAGACTCTCTGCGTTGGAGCAAGGATTCACAAGGCTTCTTCTTCATCAATTGGACTTGATCAGGCACTGGATTGCAGATCAGATCTGCAATCTCACTTCATATGCTGCAATAAGCTCAATGAGGAGGACTGGATGTCCTCTTCCTCAAACCCCAAAAGAATGATCTCACAATCCTTCCACCGGTTCACTGGTTGCAAAGGGGCACATCACCCAGTGCTAGCAAGGGGCACATCACCCAAGCTACTAAGATGCACAGAGCTCTCAAGATTCAATTCACAAATTAGGAAAATATGGCAAATGGAGTGCTCAACCTCATTTTGTAAACATTTCTTATGAAAATAATAAAATAATGATAATAATAAAATAATTATTTTAGGTGATAGTGTCTTTGGCATGTGATTGGCTCATGTGGACCCCTCTCAACAAGTGTGCCCTCCTTGGCTAAATTTAGCCTCTGTTGCTTTCCTTGAGCCTTTTGCTTGCTTTCCTGCTTTTGTCAATCTCTCTTATCTTCAAAAATAAGGAAACTCTTGCTTTGTTTGATTTTATGTTGCTTTCCTGCTTTTGGGCTGCTTTTCCTGTTGTTGTTGCTTTTGGGCTGCTTTCCTTCCAGATTTTATGAGAAGGACAACTCAAAGTATTTATCCTCGTCCAATGCTCCCTCCTTGAGCTACCTAGGCCATTACAACTCATAAATGTTTATTAGAATTATTAAATAAACTAAAATTGAGGCCCACCACAGTTTATTTAATTTCCTAAGCGACAATGGCCATAGTTAACCTCTTTATTCACTAATGCAAGTATTCCACTAGGATCCATGGGGGGTCTAATGGGCCTAGTGGTGAACCATGGTGCATCCAAAATGGGGACATTACAGTCCTCCCCTCCCAAAATCTGCTTTTCCTCGAGCAAGTGAAAACATGGATCATAAAGGACCAGTGCACTTTTCCACCAACTTGTGCAAGCTGCTCCATAAATTATTTTCCCTTCATCTCCTTTCCTTACTTGGGCAGCCACATGTGTTATGAAATGAAGGGATCCTCTGCATGGTGCACCATCCTTACCATGCTTAATCATAGGATCAAGATGCAGCATCTCTATCCATCCAACTTAATGTTCAAACAGTTTGATATGCAGTGATTTATCTACCCAAGTGCATGACATAACCTCCAAACCAAGAGACTACTTCTCCAACATCCTACCATGAACAAAGATGTCAACAAAAAAGAATAAACTCAAGCTTATCAAGTGCTTGATGTATGATCTGCTCATGTAAGATGGCGAAGCGATAAGTGCATCAACCAAGCCAATGCTCATGCATGAAAATCCATAATGGTCATAATGGGAACTAGGAGATGTCTCTTGCAAAATTCCTTCTTCCAAGCAAACTTGATGATGATAATCAAAATAGAGACCAATCTTGGGAAAGGACTTGATCACATACAACTCAGTCCCCCATAATTCAACGTGAGCTCTCCAATTGAGGTAGTTGAGACCAAGGATGATTGATGGGTCCCAAATGAACCCGAGAAATGGGAAGTGTCTCCTACTTCCACCTCTCCATTGCATGGTGTCCACATAAGGATCCTTTGAAAGACTCCCAATCCAATGAACTAGAAGATGTGTTGTCCTCCCATCATATTGATTCCCATGTGAGAATCAAAACCACTGCTCCCCATAGATAATTTGTTGAAAATGAAAGGTGGATTTCCCTCATGGATCCCACTAATCATGCTGCAGGACACTAAGCTCAAATGTCATCAGTAGTAATATGTCACTCCATGGAATTCCAGAATCCCATGGATTATGCATCAGTGCACTTAATTTCTTTCACTTGGAACAATGTGCCTTTCCAAATGATGTCAGGATCCCATAACCAAATTTGTAGTGCATCACTACCATGAGTCTTCTTCTCTGCATTGCATCTTTTCAATCCATCCATGAGTGAATAAACACTCATGCTTGCTTATCCAAATGGAAATAAATCAGCCTTCTCCTTTACAGCTAAATATCCTTCCCATGGAGGTAGCTCAAAATCCTCCATAAGCAAGGTGAGTGTTCGACAAACACTCTATGTGTCAACTAGTCCATCCAACCAAATCAAGTAGGGTTCCCATGTGCTGTTATGCATATTGGAAGGATCACATGGCTGCCATAGGGACTCACGTTGTTGCTCACAATATTGCACATCAAATGATGTGTCCATAAATCTCCTACCAATGCAAGCAAGTCTAGTGCATCCTCGATCTTCCAGTGTGGTTATCTACTCATCTACCCAATCCATGGAATAGTGAATACCTTTGCTTACTGATTTGGATGGCATGTCCTTGGTTATCTCCCCTGTAGCTAAGTTCTTCTCCTCATCCTTCACAACAAGTGCTTGGCCAAAATTTTCTTCATCGTGGCTCATCACAAGCACCTACAATTCTACATCTTTCTCATGTCTAATCTCCACATGAGGTTCCTCCATCAAACCCAAAATGTCTCCTGCCATGTGCACGTGATCATGTTCCATGCAAGATGGAGGATGTGGTGTGCTCAACTCCTTTCGAAGTTGATCAATCTACCTTCTTGACTCTTGAAGAGCTCCTTGGGTGTTCTCCAATTCCTTATGAAGCTGCTTAATCTGAATCTCGAATTCATGACGTGCACTTGAGTTCTCCTCAAGGAATCATGGGTGGTCTCCAACTCATGAGTGAGTTGATCAATCTCCTCTTCATCTTCAATTGAGGCGTTATGATACATTTTTATCACCATGAGGAGATGATTTATATCTGCCAGTAGGTTCATGTAGCTTGTTTTCGTCTTGGCCATTGCTTCTCTAAGAGATTTAAAATCTCCCAAAAAGGATTCTTTCTCCCAATCTTCGTCGAAAGCTTTCCAACAACATCCTGACACCAAGGCATTGGCATCAAAAAAATTCTTCAAGGATTCCATGAGCTTCTCTTGGTCCTCCTTTAGTGATCCACTAAAATGATGTGGCTCATAGAGAAGATCCCTCTCCAAGTTTGTTGCATCTAATGGCCGACATAAAATATCTTCCTACTTGTCGCATGAGTCCAAGACACATGATTCACACAGATCATCATCACTAGAATCATTTGCAATATCATTTTCATGGTATGAAGAAGAAGACATTTCAAAGTGCTACAATGAAATGTGACTATTGCAAATATTATCAACATATATTAGAATTTCATCTTTAGTCTCTCCATGTAGATGACTAGTGCTGGCATGCACTTCCTCATTAGAGTCCATAGTAAGACTCACATCTGCAACTTGGAATTCTCTATGCTTCACTTCTTCATTTGATTGGAGCAAATCTATGTGCATGGATTCACTTTTGCCTTCTAGTTGTTATGCTTCATTGGCATCCTCTTCCAAGCAACTTGAGGCTTCTCCGTCTTGAGTGGTACTTGTTAAGATTATATGCTACTAAAGACTAAATTCTAACTTCATGAGCATTTAATACATTGTTACAATAGCAGCATAACAAGGATCTTTGAAAGATACACAATCACAAGGTACAAAACAATTTATCCTAGGAAACCCTCAAGGGGAAGAAAACCCAGCAAGAACTTCCTCAATATAGATTACCAAAGTACAATGCCCAAAATAGGTCTCACAAATAAGAGAGACAAACCCAAAATCTAGAGCCAAGCCAATCCTCCTCCTCCTTCGCAGACTTCTCTCTCTCCTCTAATGCGCAATGCATGAATGAGCGAATGGTACAAATGAGAGCAAGTCACTCTCTATTTATACCTTACTTTTCACTTGACTTTTAACCCAGCTAGGTCAACCTCACTTAACTAACTGGGCCGACCTCTCCTAGAAAGACTCAAATAATATTATATTACATTCTTTTGGGTACTAACGACCCGACTTACAATGGAGGTTTTACCTCATGACTTTTACATGACCAAATATAATAATGACATCTCCGAACGGAGGTAAAACATCCCTGACAGAGTTACAATAATAAAGTACAAGTAGAATATTCTTCGAAGTTACATTAATTAAACACTCCCCCTTAACAAGAAGGGTATTCTACTGATAATAACAACAACAACATCTGTGGCTCTACACAACATCATCAAAAGGAGAGATGAGGGGCATCATCAACAACATCATCTGGAACATTGGTTGGTACATATATAAATCATTGGAAGTTCTTCAACAACATCAATATCAGCAACTAGAACAACTTGTTGTAATATCATCATCATCTTCAGTATAAAGCTGAAGTATCATCATCTGCAGCACGAGGCTAGAACATCATCATCTTTAGTATTGGAGCATCCTCATATTTAGCACTGGAGCATCATCTTCTACAGCACTGGAGCATCCTCATCTTCAGCACTGGAGGATCATCTTCTGCAACACTGGAGCATCCTCATCTTTAGTACGGGAACATCTGCAACACTAGAATATCATTACTTGCAACACATATGATCCTTCCTTTCGGAATTACGGGATCCTCGACAGTCCTTCCTTTCAAAATTACAGGACCCATTCCAACAACTCTAGTGATCCTTCCTTTCAGAATTAAAGGATCTTGGACAATCCTTCCTGTCAGAATTACAGGATTCTAGTCCAACAACTCTGGTGATCCTTCTTTCGGAATTACAGGATCATGAACAATCCCTCCTATCGTAATTACAGGGTTATAGTCCATCAACTCTGGTGATCCTTCCTTTCAAAATTATGGGATCATGGACAGTCCTTCCTTTCGTAATTACGGGACTCTAGTCCATCAACACTGGTGGTGCTCAGGCAATCCTTCCTTTCAGAATTACGGGACCCAGTCTCTACGGAGCTACCACACTTGGACGATCATTCCTTTCGGAATTACGGGATCCTTGTCCACTACTCACATTTTAGACAATCCTTCCTTTTGGAATTATAGATCCTTGTCCACTACTCACATCTTAGACAATCCTTCCTTTCGCAATTACGGGATTCTAGTCTTAGGATCAACATTTAAGAATATCCTTCCTTTCGAAATTACGGGATTCTAGTCTTAGGATCAACATTTAAGAATATCCTTCCTTTCGAAATTACAATATCACTTTCTAGGGATGATCAATACCACCAAAATCCAAGGATCAACATTTAAGACTATCCTTCCTTTCAGAATTACGGGATGATCAATCCCACCACAACTCAGGATCAACATTTAAGAGTATCCTTCCTTTCGGAATTACGGGATCACTGTCTAGGGATGATCAATCCCACTGCACCACAATATCATCAGCACTACTCCCCCTTTCGAGGGAAGTCCTTACGAACTACACCAAGATTGTCACGAAAATGCTAAAACTTCACACGAGACAATGGCTTAGTCAACACATCTGCAACCTGCTCATCGGTGCTCACATATTGGAGATTTATAACTCCCTTCTGCACCATATCTCGAATGTAGAAATACTGGATTTCTATGTGCTTCGACTTATCATGGAACACGGGGTTCTTTGTCATATTTATACAACTTTGTTTATCACATAGAATCACTGTGGTATCTAACTCCAGATCAAATAGACCTGATCACTGTTTATGGCTTCACAAATGCCAGAACAAGCTGCAATATATTATGCTTCTGCAGTGTTGAGAATACACTGCACTACTTCCTGCTTAGCCATGAGATAATGGCTGACCCTAGACTATAACATCCGCATGAAGTGTTATTTATGTCTGAGACACTTCCTGCCCAAATTGAACCTATGTAACCAAACAATTTGAAGTCATGATCTCTAGTACAAGTGAGACCATAGTCTATTGTACCTTTTAGATACCTCATCACATGCTTTGCAGCTACAAGGTGAACACGTCTGGGATCAACCAGATACCGACTCAAGGTGTTCACAACAAAGCATATATCTGGCCTGGTATTCGTCAGATACATCAATGACCCAATAATATGCGTGTATAGTGTCATATCCACCAATTATGATGAAGCATCAGATAATAACTTCAAATTTGTATCCATGGGTGTGGTCATGGCTTTACAGTCCAACATATCAAATCTTTTCAAGATTTCTACTGCATACTTCCCTTGGTTAAGGAAGATTCCTTCGGGGCTCTGCCATACTTTGAGACCTAGAAAAGAATGCATCAAGCCAAGGTCTTTCATCTTGAATTCTGCAGCGAGCTTCTTCTTGCACTCCGAAATTTGTTTCTCATTACCTGTCAAGAATAAGTCATCCACATATAGCAATAATATGACAAGTGCATCATTCATAGCCTTGAAGTAAAGGTTAGGATCAGATCAGCTTTACTCTTGGTAAAGCCCAAGCTCGTCATAAAACTATCAATTCTTCCATACCAAGATCTTGGAGCTTGCTTCAACCCATACAAAGACTTCTTCAGTTTGCAGACATGCGTCTCTTTGTTTTCAACCTCAAATCCTTGTGGTTGTTCTATGTACACTTCTTCTTCAATGACACCATTCAAGAAAGTTGTTTTCATGTCCATTTGATGTAACTTCCACTTCATCGTGGCTACAAGTGCCATGATGGTTCTAATTAAAGTGTACCTTGCTACTGGTGCAAATGTTTCTTCATAATCGATTCCTTCGATTTGAGAGAATCCACGAGCCACAAATCTAGCTTTGTATTTTTCAATACTTCCATCCGTTGCATGTTTTATCTTGTATATCCATTTGGAAGATACCACACTTTTACCTTCTGGTTTGGGAACTATGTCCCATACATCATTCTTCATTATAGATTGGTATTCTTCCATCATATCTTCTACCCATTCTTTCTTTCGAATGGCTTCTTCAAAACAAGTAGGTTCTTTGTCTACAAGATCACACATCAAAGCCACATAACTGGAAAATGGCTTTGGCTACTTGCTTTCTCTTGAGGAGCCTTATGGAGCTCCATACTTTTTTTAATCTTGAATAATTTCACGAGCCCAAGTTGGATTTCTCTTGCGAGAGATAGTGATGGGTGGAGGCTCTTTCGGCTCCAACATATCATTATCTTCCAAAGTCTCATCATCGGGAGAGGGTGCAACCTCTACAACTCTATGAGCTTCATTTTCTTCATATACTTCTTCATGTTGGCACTTTCTGGATTTCTTGAGAGTTGCATCTTCATCAAATGTTGCAAACCTGTTAATATCCGTGTGATGGTAGCCTAGTATATAGATCCTTAAGGCCTTGGAGACCTCATAGTATCCAACAAAGTTCTTTCCAGAATGATCCAACTTGGTTCTTTTTTCTTTTGGAATATGAACAAAAACTACACAGCCAAATATCTTGAGATGACTTACCTTTGGCTTCTTTCTTGTGAACATCTCTTTAGGGGTTTTGAACCCAAGTGCAATATGGGATATTCTATTTTGGACATATACTATTGTCCTTGCTGCTTCATCCCATAGATGCATAGGAAGATCTTGATCATGGATCGTTGTCTTCACTGCTTCCATAATGGTTCGATTCTTTCTTTCAACAACACCATTTTGTTGAGGATTGTAGGGAGTGGTAAGCTCCCTCTTAATCTCAACATCCTTGCAAAAGGATTCAAAGTCTTTAGAGGTATATTCTCCTCCATTATCTGACATTAGTGTCTTGATCTTTCTTTCTGAAAGATTCTCTATCAAGGCTTTAAATTCCTTGAACTTTCTGAATACTTCATCTTTTGTCTTCAAAAGGTAAACCCAAGAATTTATAGAATAGTCATCAATGAATGTGAGATAATATACATACCCACTTAACGATGTTGAAGGCATTGTTCCACATACATCTGAATGAATAAGTTTCAATATCCCTTTCGTCTTGGTGTCGCTCTTCGGAAATGGATTATTTATGTTCTTTCCCTTTGCATATTCCTTAATGGTTAATATTTAGATCAGGTAACCTTGTTACTACCTTGCTCACATGTGGTAAGGCTTTGTAGCTTATGTGAGCAAGCCTTTTATGCCATAGTTCACATGGACTTGTAGTATCATGGATCAAAGTTGCTTCTGAATGTCCTTTTAGTTTATATAGACCTACTTCTTCTATTCCAATAACAGTTGCATCTTCTATAGATTTTCCTTTGGGCCACATGAGAACTTATCCATCTATAAAGGCAACCCTAAACCCTTTCTTATCTAAATCTGAGATAGAAAGTAGGTTCTTCTTTATCCCTAGTACATATAGTACATCCTTCATCTTCATCGGGGTTCCTGAATCAATCTTGTAGGTGGCTTCTCCTATTCCCTTAATAGGGTATTTGTAATCATCTCTGAATGATACCTTCTAAGGGGAGTTCTTTTCTTCTAGATTGGAGAGAGTCTTCTTCTGACCTATCATGTGCTTTGAAGCACCGCTATCAATTAGCCATGTGTCATTTCTAGGTGTCACGGACCCAGAGAGAGCGGAGAATAAAACATATTCTTCTACTTCTTCCTTTGCTTGCTTCCTGGGAGGTTCTTCTTCTTCTTCGACTAAATGTGCATGATGTCTTTTGATACTCTTCTTCCTGTATTATTATTTTCTTACTTGACAATCTTTGGCAATATGTCCCATCTTATCACAATGAAAACATTGATAAGAAGATAAGTCTTTTCGCTTGTAGTTTCCCTTCTTATACTTCTAAAACTTCTTAAGGTGGATGAAACTCCTTATGAGTTTCCTTCTTGAAATGGGATTTTCCCTTTACTCTTTTAGTATGAGTAGCTAGGGCTTGATCATCTTCTCTAAGTAGTGCTTCTCAATTTGCCACTCTAGCTTCCTCTTGAACACATTCTTCCCATACTACTTCAAATAGTAGACTTTCCTTTCTTGCATGCGTTTTTTGGATAAAAGAGTCCCAAGGTCTAGTGAGACCATTGAGAGAATTCATCACAAGTTCATCTTCGTAAATCTTATCTCCAATTGCTTCTAGTTGTTCTTTGAGTTGAGAAACCCTAGTAAAGTAATCTTGGATAGATTCACCTTGATTCATTTTCATGCTTTTGAGTTGGGTTCTCAAATTCATCTTTCGATTGATGTTATTTCCTTCATACATCCTTGATTGGGCATCAAGCATTTCCTTAGGTGTTTTCTTGGAGGAAACTTGAGGAATCAAGTGATCCTTGATGGAATCTGCTATGATCCTCTTGGCCCTAATCATGTTCTTCTTGTGCTTTTCCTTTGCTTCAACTTCTTCGGGTTCTGGTACAATTTTTTTAACAAACTTTGAAAGATCATTCTCTTCTATAATGAGTCCAATCCTATATTTCCAAGCACAAAAGTTCTCTATGCCTTCCAACTTGTCATCAAGATTAGTGCTCGGGGCCATCTTATCCCGGAGAGTAGAGAATAACCAAAAATTAAAATTTATCAAAAGTAAAAACTAAACTCACCAAAATATGCACTTGACTAAGGTGAGTATGTTGGTACACTTGGTTTTTGAAGATTCCAAAATTTCACCCTTGAAATTTGACTTGGGAAATTCTAGTCTACAATTTCTGGCTTTCTTTGGTTTTCTGGTTTTTTGGTCCAAAGTCAAACTAGGGTTTGACTTTCTGAAAGATTCACCCACTAAAAAATTTTGATCCTGGTGCTAATAGATGCACCTAGGAGGGGCGCACTTGTTTATGCCACTTTATTGACCAATGCGACCTCGGTCAATAGGGGTTCGCCTCACTGTCGACACATACTGCAGTCTCCCTAGGCACCGGCCCGGGCAGGTTTGAGCCCACCCAGCAACACCCATAGAGCAGATGAGGTCTCACCTGAGGCGTCCAGGAAGAGCAGACGGAACCATGTTTCCGCCGAGGGAGGAGGAGAGTTGTGGCTGCATGGACTAGCTCTATTGCATTACTTAACCAGAAACTTTTAAGCATTCTACATGGAATTATAACACATTACTTAATCGCAACATTTATCATCACAGCAACAGTAAGCAGATATTGCATCAATAAAACATAACAACATTCATATATCGCAGCATTGCACAAAGATCGCACCAAAACATCATCATTATATTACTGTCGCAGTCGTATACCAGAAGCAAAACATAGATCTACATACATCTCCTTATCTCTCGCCTGCCATTCTCTCTGTCTTCTCTCTCTATCTCTCCTTGTATCATTCTTCTTGTATTCTTTTCTCTTTTCTCTTATCTAACACTTACAACTCTCATCTATTTATAGGCTTCTGCCATTACAATATTTTTCCACTTATAACTGACTTCCTAACTGACACTATGGACAATTGACCCAATATCTAACTGACTCGGTCCAAATGACCCCAAAAACACGCATACCACAGCACAATTGACTCAACATTACATAACATGTGGTCCAAGTGACCCAAAACCCGCCAACTGCGGTATACTTAAACACAAAATACTCCTTCCGCGCCCTCATCCGATGTGTCGCAATGTCGGCAGTACTACGACATTTCCCCATCAAACCGCCTGCCAACAGGCCCCCAACACAATCTTGTGGCTCACCCTCAAGCCACGTCAACTACTAGATGTAGTACCTTCGAACTGAACTATGTTCCGGTAACTGTTATTGCTGTCTGGATCACGCAGTGTTGTCCCACTCCTTCTGCGACACTGATCGTCGACTCCTTGTGCTGCATGTTTAACCCAAAATCGTCATCGCCCGACTTGCTGTCATGTACTTCTCAAACTCATCCTCGAGTCTCTTGGAAAGGTACCGACGGGAAGAAAAAGAGGACGAACAGTACCAAGGTGTGAAATTAGCAGATGACTCTGGCACATCTGTTTCGCACCAAAAAATGGTACCTACTGTGGGCGGGGAGCTACCGCCCCAACTATCTCAGGGGTCGAGAAGAGCACAATCCTTCGAACAACTACTGCGTACTTAATCATGCTGGACCGGCCCTCGGCTCGAGCATAACACAGTGTAAGTGCACTCGCCATATCAAGGCGCTCAGGGACACTTGTCGTTCGGGCTCGTAGGGCCCCTGGGGTGCTGCCACGAGAGACAAAGTGAAGCATTTCCACAGCCGCCTTGGAATTCCTCACAACTCAACTCGCAAACTGATCAACCAGCATAACCACTCTTATTTCAGAACAACTTCGTTGTAGCGAACTACTAGCTTCCTGGGCTACTTATAGCCGGACCATTCCCGGGTCACGACGATGGGAATGATGCCCCACTACCTCTCATCTACGTGTGTAAACCCATCGACTGACGCAACGGGGGGTGACCATGCTGTCACCAAAGATCCCACATGCCGACGTGTGAGCAATCTCCTCACATCATGCTGATCGTATCGACCCAGCGTGCCATGTGCAAAACATGCCATTGTCATGTGGTAATTCGGCCGAATCTGTCAGGTGCAATCATGTATAGGGATGATGGGCAGTGGTCACAAGATATTAGTTTAATGGCCTCCGTACCCCCCGAATCCTCCGTAATCATCATAAAAATCCTTCAACAAATTCTGCCGTCGATCTTGGTCGCAATACTGCCATGTGTCTCTGACTGCTTCAAACTTGCGGCACAAGCCTCCCTACTTGCACATACCTTCTTTTGTTAGTGCGCCATCTGCCACTTGCAACACACACTTTTTTTTTTTGATGCAACTCAGACATCGCAATGCTCCAAGCCCGATCGATAGGGCTTCAACCTGTGACCATTTACCAGCTTGGGGAGCATCGCCCCATCCAACTGCTGCAACTGAACCGCTCCACCTGAAGTAATACTATTGATGCGATATGGACTCAGCCAATGCATCTACAATTTTCCTGGATGTTTCATAAACTTGCTATCGTATAATAACACCAAGTTGCCTTGCTGAAACTGTTTACTCTTGATGTGGCGATCATGCCATGCCTTCTGGCGATCCTTCTCCACCCCTTGGTGAAAGCCAACGATAAATCGATCCTCTTCCAGCTCCACCAATTGCGCTAGACGTTCATCTAATGCTGCGACATCATCCATGCTCGTAACAGCCGCAATTTGTAGACTTGGAACAATGTACTCCATAGTCATAATTGCTTCCTTCCCATATACCAACTTAAAAGGTGTTTGACCAGTCAACCTTTTGCATGTGGTGCGATAGGCCCACAACACTGCTGGGATTTTTAGATCCCAGTCATCGCGGTTCGCATTGCACACCTTGGTCAGCGCATGCTCCAATACCTTGTTAAACGCCTCCACCGTCCCATTTGCCTGTGGGTGATAGGGTGTACTCTTCTTATGCTGTATCTGCAACTCCTCCGTTAATGCGCTGATAGTGCGATTAAGAAAGTGGCTGCCTTGATCACTCAACAAAATCTTAGGACATCCGAAACAAGTGACAATGTGGTCGAACAAAAATCGAGCAGCCGTTGCTGCGAAACAATCAACTATGGGTGCCGCCTCGGCCCATCGAGTCAAATACTCTGTTGCCGTGATGATGTACCGTGCACCCGTACGTTTCCCTGGTGAAGTGATCGGCTCAACAAAATCCACAGCCCATTTTTCGAACGGTTGCAATGTCACTTGAGGTAGCAGCGACATCTCATCGCGTCTAGATGGTTTTCCAATTCGCTGACAAACATCGCAAGACCGTGCATAGTCTATCGCATCATTATGTAATGTGGGCCACCAAAGCCCCGCACGCAGTACCTTCCGGGCAGTCACTCGACTGCCATAGTGTCCTCCTGCTACTCCACCATGTGCCTCAGCCAGTATCTGTGCTTGCTCATGCGGCAAGACACATCTGCGCAAGATCTCATCAATGCCCAATTTATACAACTCTCCCACGATTAGCTGAAAGTCAACAGCCTCGACAACCAACTGCTTCTTCTCATTAGTGGTAAAGTCATCGGGTGCGGTGCAGGTCACCAGAAACTGAAGGATGTCGTCAAAATATTGATCAGTGGTGGCAAGTTTAAATAGTTGGGCATCCGGCAACCCGTCTTCGATATTAGTTGGTTCCTCCCCTGTGTCAATCTGTGATAAATGATCAGGTCCAGCATTCAATCGCCCCGGTTTCACAATGACTTCAAAATCAAACTCCTGGAACAAAAGTAGCCAACGGCAGATCTTCCCCCCCAACACAGGCTTATTGACCAAGTATTTCAGTGCAGAATGATCAGTGAACATTTTAAAGTGGCCACCCAACAAATAATGCCTAAATTTCTACAGCGCGTAAATGATGGCCAGACCTTCTCATTCCGTGGTAGTGTAATTTCGTTCTGCAGAGGACAACTTCTGACTGGCAAAAGCAATAGGATGATCAAGGTCACCTTCTCCAGGTTGAGCCAACACAACACCTAATGCAATTGATGAAGCATCAACATGGACATGAAATTCCTTACTCCAGTCCCGAAAGACCAAGATCGGTGCCGACACCATCCTCGCCTTGAGCGTTTCGAAGCTATCCTGACATTTCGGGCTCCACTGGAATGTCGCGTCCTTCTTTAACAACTTTTCCATAGTGGCAGTAATCGCAGCATAACCCCTGATAAACTTGCGATAATATCCCGTATAACCCAAAGTCGCTCGCAACTGCTTAACGGTGGTTGGCAATTGCAACCCCAAAATGAGCGCAATTTTAGCTGGATCAACCAACAATCCCTGCTTACACACGATATGACCCAGCAATATTCCAAATGGTGCACAGAAAATATATTTCTTCAAGTTCAACGATATCTGGTGCTGTCGGCATCGCTTAAGCATTAACCGTAGATTGGCCAGATGATCACGAATCAATCCATAAACAGTCCAGTCATCCATATATACCTACAAAAACTTCTGAATAAAATCTTTGAATGCAGCAACAACGACCCGGGAGAAGATCGCAGGTGCATTCTTCAAACCAAACAACATTACCGTGTACTGAAAACAACCCCATTCAGTAACGAAAGTTGTCTTATGGCGATCTTCCTTGGCAATGCGAATCTGATGGTAGCCAGAGAATCCATCAGTGAAAGAGTACATCTCCTGGCCACCCACTCCTTCAAGTACTTCATCAGTAAACGGGGTCGGAAAAGGGTCATGCAAGTAGGCATCGTTCAACTTTTGCAAGTCGACGCAAATGCGCACTTCACCTGTTTTCTTGTCCTGCACCACCATAGGATTGATCCATTCGGACTCTTCCACAGGTTCAATAATACTAGCATCCAACATGCGATCAAGTTTCGCCTTGACCTTTTCTTTATGTCACGGATTCAGCCGATAAGGTCGCTTTCGGACTGGCTTAGCATCTGGTTTTAATGGAATCTTCATCTCTCCTAAATCACCCAGGATTCCCTTCATTTCAGAAAATTTTGTGGGAAATACGTCTTGAAACTCATGAAGTAACTCAGTAACCTTACTCATCATCTCATCATCCCAATAATCCCCAACATTAGCAAACTTGGGAGTAGGCTCTGTGCCGATATTCATCCTGCGAAGCTGCAATGGTTGACTGAACGGATTACTTGGCGCAGCAGGTGGGACCACATCGCGACTTCCTTCAGATTTGGGAATGTTACTATTCTGGGGATCATCATTGTCCTCTGGCCCACCGCTGATGTTGAAGCACTCCATGAGAGACTGCATTTGACAATGTGTGTGCGGGTCGACAGGGTAGGCCGCCGGAACAACCTGAAGTACCATGTCATGGAGGAGTTGCAGGGAGTTATGGACATCAGGGTTGGCATCCGCAAAAGTGAACGTATGAGTGAAACAGATCATCAACTCCCCCCATGTTGTAATATCTCGGCGCAACTCGGCTGCAGTGTACCATGAGCACGGCATCTCATCCAAAGTATGGATAAAAGCATGGACCCACTCATCTCTGGGTCGCGCTACCCATAATTGTTGTCACTCCATCACATGATCACTGGGATTAGTCCGGCCATCATATTTTCAACGTGATAAACCTCAGTATCGTCGAACCAAACCATCATCAACCTTCAACACTATGACCAACCATTAATGAATTTCTTATGTGTCGCCCACCAGCGTGTTGGAACAGCCTTCAGTCCTTCCTCCAATTCCAGCAATCGCCGTGGTTCCGAGACGCGGTCTTCAAATTCTACTAAAAATGTGGTTAGGCAAAGCAACCCCTCATAGACAGGCAATGTGATCATTTCTGTCGCAACACGACATAAGGATTGCGTAACTAAGCCACATTTCTGGAATGGTACTTCATGCATTTGGTTCTGCCAATGTTCCAATGCATCATCAGAGTCGGAAGATGCAGAGCTCTCACTACGCCACTCCAACTCACCGTAGACAGTAGGATGAATATAATCTTCAGAAATATTAAATGCGTGGTCCCATCAAGCAGGATCATCATCTTTTACAGGCTCCACGTAGCGACGTCCTTCAGCCGGATCCAACGGGGCTATGACTCTGAAATCACGATTCTCAAAGGTCATCATGCACTTCTTGAAGTTGATTATAGATCCACTATCATTATCCCATCCAATCCACAAGAGCGCCAGATAAGAGCTTCCTCCCTCAACCACTTCAATGACATCAAAGTCAGCATAGGTATTCATGCCCTCAATATCCATCGTGAGCCGTGGAACTCGCCCAATGGGTGTTACCTTCGCATGGTTAGCCAACCGGAGCTGCACAGGAGACCAGCTCAATGGGGGACTCCCCATCTTCTTCCACGCCTGCTTGGTTAAGATGTTAACATCCGAACCAAGGTCAAGAATCACAGAGTTAACATCATATTCACCAATCTGAATATTCATTCGCATCTCCTTTCCAGTCTTCCGTCGCTCTAGGGAGTTTACTGCCGACTCCTGCCATCCTTTCATAAATCGCTGCAACCATCCCTCAATCTTAACCAGGGCAGCTGGGTCTCGGGCCAATAACAGACAGCTTTCAAGAGACTTTTGCAATGTCCCTAGTGGTGGCGACCGATCAACGTCTGATGTAGT
This sequence comes from Larix kaempferi, assembly GCA_027924585.1. Classification (NCBI taxonomy): domain Eukaryota; kingdom Viridiplantae; phylum Streptophyta; class Pinopsida; order Pinales; family Pinaceae; genus Larix; species Larix kaempferi. The sequence continues at coordinate 46,418,503 of BSBM01000372.1, read as the reverse complement.
ATCAAAGACAGGTGGTATATCGCAAACAACAGCCTTACCGCGGTCTTTCTCCAAGGTGCGACGGGCCTCCAGGAATGTCTCCCGCTCCGTATCAATGTCGAAAGGGACCGTCTTCTAAACAGCAAACCGAATCAGTGGTCACGAACTATCTTCCCCAGTCGTCTTACCTCCACGAGTGACAACAGCCACCGAAGCATCTTGTGGTCGCGGTTCTGCAGAAATGGTCGCAATATTTGCACCCTGCGTCTAGTTTTGCTGCAGATTCCTCGATTGATTGACATTTGGATTGGCGTTCGGTGGTGGTCGCGGGGGCTGGTTCTGTACTGGTTGTTGTACCAGGTTCTGTACTGGTTGCTGTGGCTGGGCCTGATTCTGCAGCTGCTGAGCGTTCCCAGCCTGCTATCGTGCAATCAACTATGGGCAATTCTCAACCGTGTGATCATTACCAAAACAAAACGTACACTGATTATGTATTAGTGGGAATTCGCTCTAATAATGCCCCCATACCGCACAGTGGTAACATTGAACAGGTCCACGACCTCCTCGGTGTCCTCCTCCATGACCAAATCCACCACCGCGTCCGCCCCTGTATCCTCCTCGGTAGCCACCCTGCTGCTAGTACTTAGGTTGGTTAACCTGTTGCTGCATTGGTGCTGGTGGTATCTCTTGCCCTTGTGGTGCATACTATGGTTGCTGTACATACTGTGGCCGAGGGGGAGTCATCTGCATCGGAGTATATTGTGACATGAACTGCTGCGGTTGCTGTTGCTGTGGTGTAAACTGCATCTGCGGTTGCGGTAGCGGCTGAGCTACCTGCGATTGTAGCTGTGGCTGTTGCACGACGCGCTGATCATCCTTGATGTAGAATGCATCACACATCCTCTCCTATAGCAACCCATGTGCACGAAAATCCTTGTCATCGTGACCCACCGACTTGCAGAATGTGCAATAAAGATTTCGCGGGGTTGTGACCATTTTCTGCATATATGGGCAATTATCATGATCGTGCCCAAACACCTGACAAATGCGACACCACGGCATACTGCCGCTATTCAACGGGTTTGGCACACTTGACACCAAATAATTACGGAAATCCGGGCAATTATCCTTCGTATGCCCTTCTCCTCGACATCGCGTACACCATACTTCATCGCATTGTTCCTTGTTCTTCTTCAAATCTTGCAACTGTATAGTCAAGTTGGTGAGTTGCATCTGTATCTGCGACATCCCAATTGCATTATCTCCAATTGGTGACGCCTCCAATCGCATTGCAATCTCTAGAGCTTCGTTAGGCGTTGCTATGTTTTACTGCATCAGCTGCAGCCAAATGTGGGGTAGCAGTGCCGCAATGAACCATTCTTTATGTTGGATGGTGCTCATATCGAAACTAATCTTCACCATCAACGTCTTGAATCATTGGTCGAAATCCCATACTGTCTCATTGGGATACTGCTTAATTTCCTTCAATTCAGTAATATATTGAGCCTCCGACTTAGGCCGTCTAAATTTAGCAATCAGCCCATCCTGAATCTCATCCAGTGACTTCTCTGGGGCTCCCGTAGGGACTAGAATAAACTTCATGAACCAATCTAATGCACAACCTCGCAGAGTCATGGCTAACTGTCCTTTCTTAGCATCGACATCAGTGATCTATTTCATGCTCTAGACCGCTTCACATCAAAACCAATATTGTTCTGGGTTGTCTGTCGCACTTCCATGGAACAACGGTAACTTAGCATCATCGCCCACCATTCTGAGCTTCCTTCCTCCTGTCGTTATGCTACTACCAATCAACTTCTGTGGAATTGACGAACTTGGCGGTGTCGAAGTGGTATTTCTTGTTGTTTGTGAGTCAGTGAGCGGAGGTGTGGGTACGTTGGTCCCGGGGTTTGGTCCTGCCTCTATCCTGGGTGTACCTTGGTCGTCCCTATCAGGACTGTGAGGTCGCTTCGTCCTGTGTGGTCTTCCTTCGAAGTTTTATGGTTCGATCGCAGCAGGACCTTCTCCTGTCCTCTGCCTCTTCTCCTGTCGAAACCTCGCTCCTCCTCTTGTAAGACCACTTTCTTCCTCGGCTTTGCTCACAGTCTCCTCATGGTATGCACCCATCTACCCCTTACCATTCCATGTACCATTCTCCACCAGTCGCGGTACCCATGGCCTCCACCCACCAAGCTGTCTATTGATCAAGGTGCATCTTTAATAAACCCTTTTCACAGATTAGCATCTTAATCGACAGTTGGAGCGACAACAGAAACCTTCCCCTTGGTCCTCGGAAGAAGTATCTTTCAGCTTCACTATAGGATTTCTTCGTGTCGACTGCAAATTCAGTGATATATCCCTCCAAGATGCTATCAAGCCAAACTTCGACAGCCCGCGATGCCTTATTATTGACTTCCTGCAGCTCCTAAATCAACTTCGGGGTCTCACCGTCGGCTCACCACCCTGGAAGTTCCTCTTCTGGAAGGTCGTCTTCAACAACCATTCGTACAGAATAACTGGGAATTCACAGAAAAACCATTCGTGCGGACCGTCGTGAATATATCTTCCCAGCCAGTGATCTACTGTTAGTCACGTGTTTCGACTTTCTTCTTCAGCAAACTCCTGCAACTTTTGATCAAACCAACTCTGTATCTTCGACTTTGTCGGGTGCCACAACATGACCTCCTTTCACTTTGCACACGGTCTCGACAACGGAACCATTTGTTGACTAACGCGACCTCGGTCGATAGGGGTTTGCCTCACTGTCGACCCATACCGCAGTCTCCCTGGGCACTGGCCCGGGCAGGTTTGAGCCCACCCAGCAACACCCGCAGAGCGGATGAGGTCTCACCCGAGGCATCCAGGAAGAGCAGACGGAACCATGTTTCCGCCGAGGGAGGAGGAGAGTTGTGGCTGCATGGACTAGCTCTATTGCAGTACTTAACCAGAAACTTTTAAGCATTCGACATGGAATTATAACACATTACTTAATCGCAGCATTTATCATCACAGCAACAGCAAGCAGATATTGCATCAATAAAACATAACAACATTCATATATCGCAACATTGCACAAAGATCGTACCAAAACATCATCATTATATTATTGTCGCAGTCGTATACCAAAAGCAAAACATAGATCTACATACATCTCCTTATCTCTCGCCTGCCATTCTCTCTGTCTTCTCTCTCTATCTCTCCTTGTATCATTCTTCTTGTATTCTTTTCTCTTATCTAACACTTACAACTCTCATCTATTTATAGGATTCTACCATTACAATATTTGTCCACTTACAACTGACTTCCTAACTGACACTATGGACAATTGACCCAATATCTAACTAACTCGGTCCAAATGACCCAAAAAACCCGCATACCGCGGCACAATTGACTCAACATTACATAACATGTGGTCCAAGTGACCCAAAGCACGCCAACTGCGGTATACTTCGGAGAGAGAGAGAGAGAGAGAGAGAGAGAGAGAGAGAGAGAGAGAGATTTACCTTATGAAAGTTGCTCTTTTCAAGCTAGCTCCGATACCATGTTAAGCTTATATGTTACTAAAGACTAAATTATAACTTCATGAGCATTTAATACATTTTTACAATAGCAGCATAACAAGGATCTCTGAAAGATACACATTCACAAGGTACACAACAATTTATCCTGGGAAACCCTTAAGGGGAAGAAAAACCAACAAGAACTTCCTCAATATAGATTACCAAAGTACAATTCCCAAAATAGGTCTCACAAATAAGAGAGACAAACCCAAACTCTAGAGCCAAGCCAATCCTCCTCCTCCTTTGGAGAGTTCTCTCTCTCCTCTAATGTGTAATGTATGAATGAGTGAATGGTACAAATGAGAGGAAGCCACTCTCTATTTATACTTTACTTTTCACTTGACTTTTAACCCATCTAGGTCGGCCTCACTTAACTGACTGGGCCGACCTCTCCTAAAAAGACTCAAATAATATTATATTACATTCTTTTGGGTACTAACGACCTGACTTACAATGGAGGTTTTACCTTATGGCCAAATATAATAATGACACCTCCGAACGGAGGTAAAACATCCCCAACGGAGTTACAATAATAAAGTACAAGTAGAATATTCTTCGAAGTTACATAATTCAACGGTACTAGGATCACAACTCTTGGAGACTCTGCTTGAAGAAAAACCAAATAATCTCACGATGCTTGAAATGCAAATGGCTATGTTAACTCTTCATCTTTGGTTCTCTTGTCTTCCTCTTTGCTTGGAGTGGGATGTCTACAGCTTCCTCTTGATTTCACCTTGTCCTGGTAGTCACGATAATATGTGAAGCTCACATGTCTTTTGCATTCATCACTCAGGGCCATGTAATCTGCAAGTCGAACCTCCAAAGGTGCAACTTCTTTAAACTTCCCTGCTAAATCAACTTTTGATCTAGCCATTGGTGGTTCAACCCATTGGTCTTCATCTATGTATATGAAGTGACACAAAGAGCTACAAGTTGGCTCTTCATCCATGGAGTTGTACTCTTCTCCATACAGCTCATAATCACCTTCTTCATCTGCAATAGGTACCAACCTCATGGCTGAAAATTTCTCTTCTTCAGGAAATGGATAGCTTGATGATCTTTGTAAGATTTTTCTCTGGACTTCAAGAAGAAATTACAGCCTACAGGTGCAAAGTACAATGCTCTGATACCACTGTAATGTACCCAAACCCCTATTAGGCACACTAACTCAAATATACAACTTGGATATACAGAGGATAGGGTTGACACACTTACAAGGCTACTAATAAGGTGGACTCAAGTTCAATACTTTGACAATTGCACATTCGGGAGTGCATCACGCTTGGGTAGACTCCTTTGGCTAGGCCAAAGGCTTCAAGGCAATAGCCCAGGTACTTATGTGGAAAATCCATTACTTCTGGTGCAATATCGAAGTAATCAAACCTCAGGAGGGATGATCAAACTATTCCCAACCTGCTACAAACCTATTATATTGATTTGATAAAGATTTGGTTGTGAAGACAAAGACTAGGTGCAGAATTGTTCACTTGGACTAGTGAAGGAGAAGATTTTCAGGTGAATTAAAATGGGATTAAAGGATCCCAAATTCTTGATCTGAGGGTATGTATGAGTTCAATTACTAGTGATTAAGCTACAAGGATATTTAGAAAGGAAATCATAAACACTAGAATCAAGAATAAGATTAAAAACATAAAACTAGGCAATTTTGCTTAGTAATGCGCAAGCCCATTTATGTGTAGTTTACAAATGACATTGGAGACTTTCAAATTCTGCAATTAATGGCATGAATGTATCTTATTAAGTATGAAATGAAAGCAACAAGCTACAATTACAAATTTGGATGTGCCATCAAAGGTTCATTACAATCAAATTGCCAGAAACCCCAAGAAACTGAGGATTTTACAATAGAGAAGAGAAATTGGAGAATTGTGTGAAGAAGAAAGGAGTCTTCACCATTGGATATTATTCATGGGCTAAATAATGTCACCATGGATCATCTTGGGTTGCACCATAGTTACTGCAACTCACAGAATGCGCCCTCCTGAAGTTCACTTCTAACTGGATGAGAATCTTTGCGTTGGAGCAAGGATTCATAAGGCTTCTTCTTCATCAACTAGACTTGATCACCCGCACTGGATTATAGATCAAATATGCAATCTCACTTCATCTGTTGCAATAATCTCAATGAGGAGGACTGGATGTACTCTTCCTCAAACCCCATTAGAATGATCTCACAATCCTTCCATTGGTTCACGAGTTGCAAAGGGGCACATCACCCAATGCTAGCAAGGGGCACATCACCCAAGCCATTGAGATGCACAAAGATCTCAAGCTTCAATTCACAAATTAGCAAAAGATGGCAAATGGAGTGCTCGACCTCCTTTTGTAAACATTTCTCATGAAAATAATAAAATAATAATAATAATAAAATTATTATTTTATGAGATATTGTCGTTGGCATGTGATTGGATCATGTGGACCCCTTCTCTCAACAAGTGCTCCCTCCTTGTATATTTTAGCCTTTGTTGCTTTCCTCGAGCCTTTTTCTTGCTTTCCTACTTTTTTCCAATCTCTCGTATCTTCAAAAATTAGGAAACTCTTGCTTTATTTGATTTTCTGCTGCTTTCCTGCTTTTGGGTTGCTTTTCCTGTTGTTGTTGCTCTTGGGATGCTTTTCCTTCTAGCTTTTATGGGGAGGACAACTCATAGTATTTATCCTCATCCAATGCACCCTCCTTGAGCTACCTAGGCCATTAAAACTCATACATGTTTATTAGATTTATTAAATAAAATAAAATTGAGGCCCACCATAGTTTATTTAATTTCCTAAATGGCTACGACCAAGATTAACCTCCTTATTCACTAATGCAAGTATTCCACTAGGATCCATGGGGGTTCTAATGGGCCTAGTGGTGAACCATGGTGCATCGAAAATGGGGAAATTACATTATGGAAACCCCTCATAGGGGGGAATATCTCAATTTTTAATATATGCATATGTGAGCAAGAAGTCAACCTACAAACCCACATTCGTAATTATGATAATTCCGAGGCTAGATATTTTGAGAATGATTCTTCTTCATCATAGCTCATTGGTCAACTACACATAGAGAAATCATCTAATTACATGATGCCTCAACTTTCTAAGGGTTCCCTTCGTAGGTCAACACGCAACACAAATGCACAAGTAGCTTAAAATTACAACATAGTTGAAATTACAACATAGTTGAAGATCTCGCTCAAGCCCTGTGTGCAATGTTGGCCCTGGAAGTTATGCAAAGTTGCCCACCACAACGATAGACATCATTGAAAGATATTGACAAAATTGATCCTTTGGATGTTCATTTTATAACCTTTGACTTGGACTAAGCCAATCCTAGGCTTCCTCACATTGTAGCATTCTAAATCCAAGTATATTTGCGAGGGACAAACATATTTTCATAAACTATCGATGAGGACCCTCTATTTGTGCCATGTCATTGACTTGCTATAGAGATTTGGGATATCCAGATCTTACTCCATCATCCACACTATTGAAATATTTCGATGGTCATTCCTTCAAACTACATAGAATCATCAATTCCTTTTCAGTCAAATTGGGGTGCAAGACAATCTCAATCAAAGTATAAATTGTAGATGCTCTGCTAAAATACAATACTCTTTTGGGATGAAGTTGGACATACGAGATGATGGTAGTAGTAGGGGGTTCTTTCCTTGGGGGAAAAGAGTTGGTAGTTGCGACAGTGCTTAACTGCCATGATGTAGTCGATAAATAAAGTTGGAAAAAAATAACCGGCTTGGACGACTTTCCAGGCGGTATCCATACCTGAGAAATGGTCGCCACGAGCTCCGCTATGACAATCATTTAAGACTTGTTCAGCCTCATTTGAGGTAATGCATCTACTAATATGGTGTCGGTGCCATGTTAGTAAAGGACGTCTCCTATGAGGAGATATCAAGAATCTTGGTGGCGAATGCGACGTCGGTCATCGCAATTCAAATGGGGACCAAACTTTTGAGTTCGCAAATAGACAAGGATTTCTCCATACCAGGGATCGTCTGAAGAAAAAACAAACAAATGGTTGCTAGGTAGATCGATAGTGATCGAAGACATGGTAGATGATTATGGGAGGTCAGTCATCAATTGGGCCAAATCTAATGCCTTGGTGCTCTTGGGGGTGACCAACTCCATGTCGTACTCTTGAAGGATAATGATCCATTTAGCTACGTGACCTTGGACAAGCCAATGGCTCAAGAGGTAAATCATGGGATTAGAATCTGCGACCACGTAGGTACGACTCATTAGAATATAATGGAGAAACTTCTAAGTCGAAAATACAACAACTAGGGCCATATTTTCCTCATGAGGGTATCAAAGGAGAGGTACAGATAATGTTTGACTTACTTAGTAAATGACATTCTCTTAACGAGCATCGTCTTCTTGAACTAACACTGAGACATACATAATAAAATCCTTTGAAAATCAGGAGGTTAGATCAAAGGAGTAGAGGTTAGATCTTGCTTGAGCACATCGAAGGCAACCTACGCCTGCTCATCCTAAACGAAGGGGACGTTGGTCCGAAGCAGATGTAGGAATCCATGCACCTTCGTAGCATAATCAGGAATAAAGCGTCGCAAAAAGTTGGCCTTGCCTTGTAAGCTCTGTAACTGGCATAAAGTAGCGGAGCTAGAAGGTTGAGGATAGCTTGGACTTTCAATGAATCAACAAAAAAACATAAATTCATGGCCCGTTGGAAGGTGGCGCCAGCATTTTTAAGGCCAAACGATGTGGCTCGGTAGACAAAGGTACCCCAAGGAGTGGTAAAAGCAGTCTTGTACTAATTCTGCTTTCGGATCTTAATCTAGTTGTATCCAGAGAACCCGTCCATGAAGGAAAGGACCTCGTGGCCATCACAAGTGTCAATAAGTTGATCTATGAAGGGTGTTAGAAAATTGTCTTTGGGACATTCCAAATTCAGATCATGAAAGTCAGTGCCAACACAGATGGTACCCTATTTTTTTGTTTACTAAGACAGGGTTGGAAACCCAAGTGGTATACGCGATTGGATAGCCTTGTGGAGTTTTGCGATCTCAACCTTCAGGACTGGCGCTTTAGAGGGATGGAATGGTCGTTGTTTTTTACGAACAAGTGCCACCTCTGATTAAGTGTCGATGCGATGTTCAACAATGGCCAGATCAAGGCTGGGCATTTCCATATAAGACCAAGTGAAAACGTCGCAAAACTCTTAGAAGAGTGATTTATAGGTGGCCACTTCTTTGGGGGAACAAGAGGCACCTAGAGTGATGTTTTCAACAACACCCGATTTAACAAAGATATCGACTTGGATAATGGGCAATATATTATCCATATTGCCTTCTTCAAACGTGTCGGGGGCAGTGATGGGATTTTTGAACCAATCGACGTTACCATGGGGGATAAATTCTTTCAACTTGACTGAAAATTCCTCGGACAAAGTCACGGTAGACTCCTCAAGGATAAAGTAAGCGCGGTGATGCATATCGTCCCAAGGAAAGTCAGGCTCGATTAATGCTTCAAGTATTTCCTCGTCACTCCGAAAATAGTGGGTAAAATGATTAGAGGAAGAAGGTTGATCTGTGGTCGAGATGACATAGATGGTGTTTGTCTTAGTTGAAGATGTCGGTGGATATATCTCTTAGATGGTGGTGACCTATGATTTGAGGGCTAGTCAACGCAAATCAACCAACAAGGATCGGCACTCGGGAAGATCAGGGCAATGATGGGAGTAATGGTCAAATAGGCCACAAATGACACATGAATGGTTCATGCGCAATTACTTGATGTGCACTTGAGGGACATCGGGCACCTAAACAACTGGATGTGCTTTGCCATGTCCAGCGTTTGCATGTGTGTAGCTCCGGGCAATTCTGGGTGGCGTGTCCTAAAGCATCGCACAAAGCGCACCAAGGGGGTGCACGTGTCGTGACTGGGGGCGGTGGGTTCATTGTTTTGCTTGGTGTTGCCGGTAGTTGCTTTGGTAGTCTTGCCCCCAGTTTTGTTTTTCGGGGGATATGAAGTAGTTAAAGGTGTTGTGGCAGCTAAACTGGGAGTTGGTTAACTAGAAATATCGATGGGTTGCACAAGTTGCAACACAACCCAGGGGGTTAGGAGAGGGTTAGGTGGTGGGAGGTACCAAACTGGGATGCCCAATGTCAATCCAGGTAAGTTAAGGGTGGCCATTACTAGTACGCTCACTGCATTTGATGGAGGAAATAAGAATGGGATCGTGTGTATAGGGGTAGAACCTACCAAACTGGGCACGAACGCAGGTTGTGCTGGATTGGGTGCTTGGGGGTTCAGGTGAGGCGTGTTTAACGGTTGCAGCTGAGATTGTGCTTTTTATGGAGGTTGTTGTTGTGGTTGAGTGGGTTTGTTGCTGGATGACATGGTGTAAAGATATGATATCTCAACAACAGCGGGAGGCAAGGGAAATGCCTGAAAAGTGGTGGTCATGGGGGCATCACAGAACAAACCTGGTGTTACAGCCATGAGTGAGCGAGTGGGGGTGCTATTTATGGTTGTATCAATTGTTGGGAGGCCATTTTCAGAGGTGGTCGATCCCTTGGGATCATATTATGTTAACTTATCAAGCCTAACGATCCTCCCTTCATGAGGGAACATCATAAGCTAGAAGATAGATGAAGCGACTGCCTTCATAGCATACATGTAACTACGCCCCAAGAGGAGGTTGTAATCAAGTTGGGAATTAACAACCTCAATGTCTATCAAAAAAAAATTTCCCGCTAACTCTACGGGGACATTTGGGAGAAGTCCCTGGGGTTAAGCAACATGACCATCATAAGCACGCAACGTTGTAGAAGACGGTTGCAACTGCGGGGAACCGAGTTTTTGTCAAACAAAGGTCAACATGACGCAAGTGGATGCACTCTCATCAACAATGAAACGGTCGATAACTAAATTCTGTATCATTACCGGAATTTGGAACGTGACTAAGGAAGAAATCTGGGGCTTTGATTGGTGGATGTCGAAAGTTATGAGATGTTGGCTATATAATTGTTCTTGAGGTTTTCTAGAAAGACCCAAGTTTTGCGCGGTTCAGGGAACCAACAAAACCCCTTTTCATCGGCCCTTTCAACAACAACTTGCGAACAAATTGAGGTCTCAAATGAGGCGAAGTTGATGGGGAGGTTGCGGAATCAGGTTTCCACAACCGGGTGATGAGCGCTTGACAGACGGACGAGCAGCGTGCTACAAGACTCGTGCTGCGAACTGGGGACTACGCAAAGTTCACCTTCTTCACGGCTAACACTTAGACTATCGTGCATCCAAGGACTGTGCGATGTGGAATGGTTCTTCGACAATAGGACAGCGTAATGACACTCTGCGCTTCCTCTCAACACTTATGCAACTTCAATATGTAACATCCCGTAAATTCACAAAAAATAAAAAATTTAAAGTAGCATTAAATATTGTACTTGTTAATGCGGAAATAAAATTAATGCTAATCCTTTTAACTAATAACAAAATATGATGAGGACACTTCATACTTCTTAACACAAAATACATCATTAGTTTTTCTTGTGTTAATTATAAATCTATATACTGTATTTAATTTTTCTTGCGATACAATCATCTAGACATAATACTGACATTTTGCTTTTGGATGATGACGAAGGGGTCCTACGGGGTACCCTGAGGTTTACTTAGCTATGTTAGCTAAAGCATTGGAACCTGTTTCTTTGTGCAGATACGCAGGTAAGAGTATTATGACAATTCAAGTGTTACAAGTAATTCTAATTATGTTTTCAGTTAGTCGTCAATGCTTTATGATATCTCTAAGTACTTCATAGCAAGAGAGTTATTAATGGTATGAATCTCTGTCCTATTTCTGTAAGTGCTACCTTGACCATACTTACAAGTCGCAGAAGTTGTAACTATTAATATCTACACTAGACTCTTTAGTGAAACGTCAAGAAGAGATTCTTACACTATGAATTCTAAATTACGTGCTAGATTACAATGTATAAGTGTTATTATGATCCTGTTATCATTTCTCCATTTGCAAAGAGTGGTATTATCATGTATATTTATTACGTGAATGTTTCAACTTTTATGTTGCTCTACATTAGAGAAACATGCGCCAAAAGTTATTTTAAATTCGTGGATTAATCTTGAAATCATAATATACTATAGTAGCTTATACATTTCTCAATTTATAATTCATGAAGATCCATACTTCTGTAGTAAAGGTTTGATATATTGTATCCATCATGAATATGATGTTACTTGTATGGAATTATAATACTATAGGACCTTACAATCCTTGTTTAATATCTATATGATGGATTAATAACAATATAGCTTATAAACAAAGGTGGCAATGTATTTTATGAAATTCTAAACTATAACCCAATTATCGAATATAAACTACCTATATCATTTGGGAAAAATATACAACATAACTCAACCATGCATTCTATGACCAATACATTGGAATGTATTAACAACAATAATGTGTCAACTACATGCTTTGGATAATGAAATGAAATATATGATACAATCCTAAGTCTTGTGCTGAATGTGATAATGACAGGGTGTTGAATGTCTTGGTACTAACGTGTTGACAAGTTGTCATAACTAGTCTTTGGCATTTAAGTCACATGCCTTCTGCGTTGAGTGGAAGTCTTAGTGGATGCCATCGTGGCTGTGGTTCACGTGATAGAAATCACAAACTCCTACCAAGATGTCGAGCTGTGCAATGCTTTTAATCTCGGGTCTGATGAGTTGAATGTCATGGTGGATGTGATAATAAATAAGGAATTTAATGTGAAAGTTGCTTGTTTCTCGACGAGCCTGGTTGGCAACATTTCCATCGTCGATCTCGTAAGTTCTCGGGCTTTGCAATGAAACCATAGCTTTTCGTTATGAGTTGTATCGAAGTGTTTCTTTGGACTTCATTTTGCTTGGAAGAGGTAAGGTGAAGAGGTTGATCGCCTGCTACAATGTAGGGTTTGGTAGTTATGGTTCGGAGGACTCCTTTGAGTTCGATCCCTTGAATTGTTGGGAAAACTTAATAGTTTCAGGTGTTTGTTTCCTCTTTTAGAGCCGAGCCATAATGCAACATTCGATGTGTTTTTAGGAAGTAGCTTTCAGAGTTTTTCTGTTGGTCATTGAGAAGGAAGTTTCGACCACAGATCGATTCTCTTGTATGAAGAAATTAACAAGTGTTTCTCAGAGTCTGAATCTCTTCTTCGCTGTGTTTGCTAGATGGTTCTTACTTCGTTTGCTAATGGCGTCTCAAAACTGGGAGCTACGTTACACAGGTAATGTTTCAGTCAGTGAAAATGATAATGATATTTGTGTTGTTCCAAGTTAAACTCTGCGTTCTCTTCGTTTAACCTCTCAATGGTTTTTATGGGAGGTGTAACTTCGTCGAATGGTTACTGGGTTTGAAAGCTTGGTGGAATACTATTGCTTGACCACCAGTAAGCCTTGGTGGTTCTTTCCTTCGTAGGTTCTCCTGGCCCGATGTGGTCGATGCTTGATGTTTGACGAGAGTTTGGTATTTGATTCCTGGCAAAGGTTTTTGGCTAGTGTTTGTGATTTTGAGAGCCAAAGATAAGTGTCCAGAGGTTGGGATCCTCGGCTTGTCTTGTTATTATGCTCTGCGGTGTTTCGATGTAACTCTTGTTGAAAATGTAAACTTGTTGAAGATGTATTTACCAAGGGATGAACCCTCGGTCATTTGAATGAAAAAAATACAGTGTTTAAGAATAGTTTTTGAGTGGTTTCTATGTTTATATAAATCGATATTTTTACTAGAAGATACAGTGTTGATTTTGGCCGATAGCCGTGGGCTAACTTGCTTCACAAAAGAGAAACCATGTGTTCGTGTTGTTTAAGTTAAAGTTGGAATAGTGATGAGACTCAGTTTTTGGTATTGAACCACCACATAAATAAATATTACGTTTGTTAAAAAGAAGAATAATACTCTTGTCTGAGTTTGTCTTGTACAAATAGATAGCTATCGTAATGTAAAAGTTGAACTATGGAATACGTTTGGTTTTGGAAATATGATGTAAGGATTTGATGTTTTACGTTTTTAAGTGCTTGGCCTTAAACTGGCTGTATGATAGTCTTAGGGTTTTTAAATCGAAAAACTGTAAACGTTTGCAAACTCTGCTATTGTTGAAATTAGCCTTGTAAATTCTTTTACAGATCGATAATTGTTTTCTATAGAAGATAACCAGTATCTATGGATTCAAAAGGAAATAATGCATTCTGATTTTTAACATGAAAGACATTCTTACTGTAAGAATTTGGAATACATGTAAGGTTTAAATTCAATAAAATAAAATGCTGCGTAAATATAGAAGACTATAGCATTGAAATATCATATATATATTCTAAGTTGGTATTACAACAAAATAAAAAAAACCTAAGTACAGTAAGGAGAAAATAATGAAAAGTGTTACGAGACTTGTGATAACTGTTTTTGCTTAGAGTCCTTTACAGTTTTTGAATGAAATGATAATAAAATGCAGTATGTGTATTTTGAAATGAAGTAGGTGTCCTAAAGGGTAAGCCTTTTATACAAAAATGGAATATTTATTTTCTGACAGTAGGTAAAAGAAAAATAGTAAAATGAATGTATTATGAAATGCTATTTTCTATCCTAACTTAACAGAATATACAATTCAGCTTAAACAATTTAGTCAATAAGTCTTCATTATCAAACCAGGAAAAAGGGTTAGAGGTTTAATAAAACAACTTCGTTCATTCAACTGAAAATAAACAAGACAGAACAGTAGAACCCGATGAAAGTAGGAGAAACAAACAACCCAATGAGCCTGTTCCACCCAACCTACTCCTCAAGGCAGCCAAATTACTTGCCTTAGGACCCCCGAGCCTATTCACTGAACCACTAGGAAGAAGAATCTGTTGAAGCTTTAGGTCATCAACTTGCAGCAACAATGTAGATCATTCAGTCATATAGAATTAGCAGTCAAAGAGACCTGCACCAACACCTCTGGTTTCCTTCTCAGAATAATTTCAGCAGACTCACAATGCACTTCCACTTAGCCTCCCTATTCGAATCTCTCAGTGATCACCTGATACACTTGAGGAATTATTTCAGCATAAAATAATTATGGAGCTCCCTGCTCAATTCGAATTGCCTTCTCTAGGCTTCCTAGGCCTTTTTAGTGGTTAACCTGGTCATTAATGAGCTAACAGCTTTGTTCCACCCACCTAGGGGATAATGCCACAAATTTAAGGGTAGTTGTCCCATTACCAACAACTAGTGGTGGAGTGCAAATGCTGACACCTGCCCCATGCCTTCTAACAACTTCCATTCCTCCTAGTGGGTCAGTGAACACTCATTTAACAGTTCCCTGGGTGTTTGTCTCCTGTTTTAATTTATTAAATATTAATAATATGTCATTACAATCATCCTTGACCAGATTTGGTCATAATTACAAAACTTTGTAATTATAATTTAACATAATGTTTTTGCAATAAAATAAATAGTCTCAAAATTTGGGTAGGTGACACAATAGATCTTACTCAGTGTAAAAAGATGCATTCAACAACATAATAGCCTGCAACCCTTGTGAACTTATACACTATAACAAACAACAATGTAATTGCGCACTTCCGCTGCTGCGCTCAGGGAATTGCACTATACAGACTTCGTTGGCTAAGTGTTTACCTGATTGACTTATGCATTCAACTGACTTAGAAATACTTATGCATTCAACATTCATTCACATATGTCGATAATTAACATATTATCCCCATCATTATCCTTATGGCAAATACATATAAAAGCAAGAACACATGAGCTCATAAACAAGATCTTAGCCATTCAACATAAGCAAATACACATAAGCAATCATAACATAGAATTTTACGTGGTTCACCCCCAGGATGGGAGCTACGTCCACAGGAACTGTTGTTATATTATTTATGAGAAGGGTACAACAGTTCTAGTCTGCGCACTCAGCTGCAGACTCTCTTCTCTCTTCAGTAGGTCTCTACGCACACAGCTACAAAGCCTTTTTACAATCTTCTCTCAACAAAGATTACTCTTCTACAATATTCAAAATGAGACTAATGAAGATTCAATGAAGATTAACCCTTTCCCTTACAAAATTTCCCTTTATATAGATTGTGCCCGTAGGTCACATCTGTTACAATGCATAGGCTCAAAAAACCTAAGGTTCCCCAAAACTGGTGCGATTACCCCGCTAACCCGAACTGTTAAGCTCTGATAGCAACTCGTCATCATGACCATCCTTCTGCATGTGGTCATGTCGCTTTCAGCCCCTCTGCCAAGTGCATGCCAACAGGTCGCTTTCACCCGTCGTTCCTTCTCTAACGACTTTATGCGGTCGATTCACGTAGTGCTGCCTTTGCTTGTGCGACCGGTCTCTTTCCTTCCGCACCACTCCTTACCCGTCTGCTAGGAATCATGGAGTATCTTAACAAAAAATAGACCACCGATGGTCTCACCGAAGTTTATACTGTTTTCCTTCCAAAACACTGCCTTGCATGATATTCATGGATCTGACTCTTCGCGGTGCTGTCTCTCCACAGCGCTGGTGCTCCGCAGCACTGTAACTTTGCGGCGCTGACTCTCTTACTCTGCTGATGCTGCGTTGCGCTGTATCCTCGAAGCTTCCAAAATTGTCTTGCAAAAAACTTTCTTAACTTGGGCCAATCCCAACAGGCCCCTAACACTTACATGTGGCTCGTCCCCGAGCCACTTTCCACTTCTGGTTCCCCTAGCTGCTCTTCCTCTTGCGGAGCTATCTTAGTAGCGAACTCTTGATACATTGTGCTCAACTTCGCAACTGTATCCTTGGCATCCTGTTCAATTGCTCTGATGGTTTCCAGCACATCTGGTGTTAAGTGTCCTGAGTTTGCTCTTGTACTGACGCTTGTGCGTCGCGGAGTTCCTGTAGCTTTGTTTCGATCTCTTACGAGATTGCATTTGCTTCTTCCTGCAAGGGCTGTGACTTTTTCGAAGCATCAGCCTCCCTTTCTTGCAGAACTATGAGCTCCCTTTTCAACTCCTTAACTTCCAGAAAGCGATAGAGTCTGTCTTTTGGTGGTAGGGCCTTTATCTCTGCATTCAGCATATCTAATGTTGCCTGCTTCTCCTGCAAACTGGTTTGGACCTGCAGCAGCTGAGGGTCCTCTTACAGTGCAATAAACACTCTTGTAGCTTCGTCCATGAAGTTTTGACACTTTGCTACTTCGCTGGATATGGTCTCTGGGGCTGCTTTCGCTTCTACTGCTCTGAGCTCTGCCTGATCTGGTGGTGTTTTCGGTTGATTCTCTGCTTCTAAGGCAGAAATCTTTGCTTTATAGTCTACCTCCATATTTGCCATTTCAAACTTAAGATCATTGACCACCGAGCCGATCTTAAGGATAGTGTCTACGAGCTCTAGCTGCTCGTCACACTCTGGTATCTCTGCGCAGATTGAAGCAATAGTCTGCTCTAATCTTCTTCGCTACTCTTGTTCGCTTTCAAGTGCCTTATCCTTCTTTGCACTTGCTTCTTGTAGCTGCTTATAATTTGCTTGCAATTCATGGTGTTGGTTCAAAGTGACCATGTCTCTATCATGTATCTCCTCCACAACCCGCAAGTGCAGATTGTGTAAACCTTCTAGTGGCAACATCATGATGTCGATGTCCACATGCTCTACCCTCTGCATGCTCGCAACTAATTCATCACGTGGTAAAACGACACTGAGTGGTTCAATGCGGACGATGCATGGTTTTGGTGCCATGGTCAGGGATAAAGGTGTTTTCTTCGGCTGCGAAGTGTCCCGTGACCTTCCTTCCGACTATGATTCTCAAGTTAAAGCCAAGTCACGCTGGACTTGCTCAAACTTGGCTACTATGCCTTGCAGCATGGTGAGATTCTGCTGCAGACTTGCTTGAATCTCCTCATTCTTAGTGCCTTTGATGTTCAGCATGTCTTCTAGATGCGTGGTGACCATGGATGCGATCATCTCATAATTGTCATCATGTAGTTTCGTGTCTAATTGGCCCTTTGAGGCTTTTTGTTTCTATTTATGGACTTTATCTAGGACTGAGATTTCAGACTCCTTCCTTTTTCTTGCTGGTGACTCTTCAACAATCATTGTAGGTATTGGATTGCTTTCGTCCAAGTTACTGTCGATGACCATTGGTCCTTCAAATTTCCATTCATCCAGCCATTCCTTCATAATGAGGTCGATATCCGCTTCATCCATGTGATAGTTCCCTTAGAACCATTCTAGGTTCTTTTCGGTGCCTTTACTGAAATATAAATAGAATGCATGTTAGCTCGAAAATTTAAAGTGTGGATACACTTGGATGTTACCTCTTTTGATATGCACGGTGTGCGAACAATGACATCGCACATTTGCTCGTAGTATGTATAAAATACTTCATTCGATGCGCGCTGTCTTTCTGGCATCAGATTCGCCCAGAGATTCGCATATCTGGGTCCTCGATAGTAATTGCTGGTAGAGGTGAGGCCAACATAGTGCCTTGGGTCCTTCCAGCCTACAAAGGAAATCAATATCATCAACCAACTATAATGGAAAGCAGCGCCATGGACCTGAGTTTCACGGACATCCTCCAGAAACTCGTTCAGTAAATATTGACACCAATTGAATCTTCCACCTTGCGCTGCCTTCTCCCCAAGGAGCACTGCGTCGACTAGTACTTCTGTAGGTCTGGCCTTTCGCAATATTTTTCCTACCAGCAGTTATACTACAAACCACGTAGCATCGTCTTTTATATCGCCTGTGATGAACCTTCTTTTTCCTTTTAGGATGCTATGAATTTCTTTCATCTGCGCGGCAATATCCTTGTCTCTTGTTTTACCGACAAAGTATTTCTTTGGGTCGTTGCCTCGCTTGCTTAGCCCTGTGATCCGATGGATCAGGTCTATGTTTAGGTCAACGTTTCTATCCAACCAAAGGTAGCCTTGGTGTGTGCGCGAGATGAGTGTGCGCACCACCACGTTAAGTTCTGGGATCTGGTCGAAGTGTGGGAGCAGCAACAGGTTCAACAACACTGATTCCACTACTTCAGATAACCAACTTTGCGCGACCAGCAGAGAATTGCTCTTCACATCCATCTTCCAGCACATATATCTATCTAGCTAAAATTGTGGCTACTTCGACTTGGTCGGATCCTTTTGCATTTGCAGCAAATCGTGATCTTCGAACTTACAGTCTGCGATCTTACCCAACAAGTTTGCTTCTGGTTTGGTTTACAATGCTTGGACATGGGCGGAAGTGGTATCTCATACTTGGCATTTCTAGAGAGCTTTAATGTTGGTGCTTCTGCTATGTGCGGAGAGATGTACTCTGGCGTCAAGGTCAATGGGATTTATTTATCGTTGAGTGGAATGTCTGGCAGCTTGGAGCTCATTATCTTTAGCTTTGTCTTCTCGACTATTGGTTCCTTACCCTTGCCTTGCATTTGTGCAGAGTGTCATGGCAAACGACGTGAACCTTGTCCTTGTTCTGTAACAACCTTCTTAGCAGGGGTTCTCATCAACCCTTGAAGCCCGGTTTGCTTAAACACCCTCACATCCTGCTCGACTGTGGACTGTTGTTCAATGGTGGAATCGTCAGACATTCACTGGACTGTTCTCTGCAAACTCACAGAAATACTTAGCACAAAATGTTAACAGATTGAATCTATGGCTCGCAGAAAAATTTCAGAGTTTCAGTAACGCCCGCGAGTTTAGACTTAGCGATATTTATAGGCACAGTCAGCCTTAACTGCGCCCATCAACGGCTGGAAAAGCACTAAATGACATGTCCGTTGGCCAAATCCAGCGAAGATTCGGGTCCTTTCCTTCATTAATTCCTTCAGAACGGTTATTTTGCGTTAAATGCTCAAGCGATCGTTGACAACATTACTGTATAACGGCTAGTTTTCTGACCGACACTGTAATGACTAGTTTCTTGGAGTGTTGCATCGAACTGCGCGACAGGTTGTCACTACTCCCGACGTGGTTACTTCACGGTGTCATGCTTCTTTGTCTTGAACTTTGCATCTTTTATGTTCTATTTGATCTGCGCAGCTAGATTTTGAGCTACGTACTGCACGATTCTTCTTTTTTCTTTTTTGAACTTCGCGGCTTCATTCTACTAAGGGATCTACGAAGTAGGACTATCCCGACAGGGTTTTAGTCTACTTCCCTTTATCAAACCTGGTAAGTTTTCTGCAGCTAACGTGGCTAACTGAACTGCGCCACCGTTAGTAACATGCATAACAGTATATGTCCCAAGCCAATGCATTTTAAATTTTCCAGGAAATTTCATAAACTTACTATCATATAGGAGGACTAGGTCACCTACCTGAAAGGATTTGTTCTTGATATGGCGATCATGCCATGCTTTTTCTCTGTCTTTTTGCACTTGCTGGTGAAAGCCTGCGATGAAGCGATCTTCCTCCAATACAACTAAGTGTAGAAGCCTTTCCTCTATTGTTTGTTCATCCTCCATGCCCGTGAATACAACAATCCTTAAGCTTGGTACAATGTACTCCATCAGCATCACAACTTCCTGTCCATAGGCCAATCTGAAGGGTGTATGGCCTGTCAACTTCTTGCAAGCGGTCCTGTATGCCCATAATACAGCCCGAATGTGTAGGTCCCAATCATCTCTGTTGACATTGCATACCTTTGTCAGTGCATTCTCCAATACCTTGTTGAAAGCTTCAACAGTTCCATTGGCTTATGGATGATGCAGTGCACTCCTCTGGTGATATATGTGGAACTCTTCAGTAAGGGCTTCAATTGTTCTGTTCAAAAAGTGATTTCCTTGATCACTCATTAAAATCTTCGGGCATCCAAATCTGGTAAGGATGTTTTCAAAGATGAACTGCGTGGCAGTAACTGCGCTACAGTCCTTCATTGGTTTGGCCTTTGCCCATCTGGTGAGATAATCAGTTGCGGTGATGATATATCTCGCACCAGTCATCTTTCCTGATGGGTTAATACGTCCCACGAAATCAATAGCCTAATTGTCAAATGCTTGTAGAGTCAATTGCGGATTCAATGGAATTTCATCTCTGCGCGATGGTCTTCCTGCCCTCTGACAGACATCGCAACTCTGGCAATGTTCCTTTGAATCTTTATGAATCGAAGGCCACCATAGCCCTGCTTTCAATATCTTCTGTGCAGTGGCTCTTCTTGCATAGTGACCTCCCGATACACCTGAATGTGCATCAACCAATATAAATGGCTTCTCATGCTCGAGCACGCATCTGCGCAACACTTCATATGGTCCCAACTTGTATAGTTGTCCCGCAATGATGGTGAAGTCTGCGGCTCTGACTACCAGCTGCTTCTTCTGCTGCGTAGTGAACTATGTGGGTGCCAATCCCGTAGTAAAAAATTCTACAATATATTTATAATAGTCATCTGCGATCTGTATAGCAAATAACTGCGCGTCAGGCAGATTGTCTTCAAGATTGGTGGGTTCTTCGCCTGACTCAATCCTTGAGAGATGGTCAGGTCCTAGGTCTAATCTGCCTGGCTTAACCACAATTTCAAAGTCATACTCCTGGAAGAGTAGTAACCATTTGCATATTCTCCCCCCTAACATTGTCTTATTGACCAGATACTTTAAAGCGGAATGGTCAGTGAATCTGGAGAAGTGTGCACCCAGCAAATAGTGCCTGAATTTCTACAATGCATATACACAAGCTATACCCTCTCTTCCTGTGGTCGTATAGTTCTTTTCAGCTGATGAGAGATTCCTGCTTGAAAATGAAATGGGATGGTCAATGCCTCCCTCTCCTAGCTGTGCTAGTACCACACCAAGTGCAATGGACGAAGCATCAACGTGTACATGACATTGCTTGTCCTAATCTGGAAAAATTAAGATGGGCGCTGTTAATGCTATGATTATTCTCATTTTTATGTGTTTCCCTTAGGTTTGTTTGAACTTTATTTTCTTTTATTAATCCATGATTTTGATTATTTTGTTTTAAATTTTCATTTAATTTATAATTGCTTTCATTTTCTTTAGTTCAAAACCTTTTAAATGGCTTATGTAGCATGGTATTTTTCTCAAAGTTTTCAACTATACTCTTTTAGCTTCATTATAAAGCTTATAACCAAAAGTTTAGCATTTATCCTAAGAGAATTTGTACAATTTGTTATATCAAAAGATTCTGGTAGCGCAAACTGTAAAACAAACCCCTAATGCGCTACAAGAATCCAATATGATGAAAAATCATGGTTATTGATGCTGGGTAGTGGTTTGTTTGAGTTATGATGACTGGATAGGTTATGTTATGATGGTTCGAGATGTTAAAACACATGTTAAAGAATTATGAAAGTTTCAAGTTCCATTACAATCTATCATTAAGAGAAATCGGGGTTTGAACCACCACAAGTCAATTTGGGGATCGCGAAATGCAAAGCTGAGGACACCATTTGCTGAACATGGTTAGTGTTTTAATCTTTGAACATTTGTCATCTTTTTTCCTAGAATCTCAATTAAGAAATTTGTAGTTGTGAGATGGGAAGAAGTGGTGAAGTAAACAGGGTAGAGCCGATGGACATGCAGTGGGTTGCGAAATTCCCGAAATGTGCAGATGTGTTTAAAGCAGCCAGATGGTTCAATTTCTTCGAGAAAATTAATGGGTTTAAAGAAGAAGTTTCGATTTAATTTGCAAAGAATTTGACTGAAGATATTATTAAGTTCAAAACCTTAAGATTTCAACTCACGCGAGCCCTAATTTTTGAAGCTACTGGTCTCGCCATGGACGGGGAATTGTGGTTAAAAAAAGTTCCTTTCAAATTTGACCCAAATCCTTTCTTGTTACCAGGTAATGAAAGCTTAAATTGGAGCAATGGAGTTCATATAACCAGTTTTCAACTAGAATGGAGGGAGGTACTTGGCATCATACAAGCTTACATTACATGTGAGGTTAGGTTTTCAATGGTTTTAAATACCACGTCAGGTTTTTGATGCATCTTAAATTGCACTGTAAAGTAAATTTGCCCTATTTCTTGTATAAGAGCATCCAAAAAATGTCAAATAAGGTGAAAGAGAATCCTGAGCATACAAGGCGATCTATATTCCATCATGGACTTATAAAGCTGATCATTCAAACAATGTTACAGAAGGAAAAGAAGACCTGGGAGCATTTTATATATTGGTCAGGATTTATAGCTAAAAAGGATGAGCACACATATAAGAAAAAGTCTAAAAGGAAAGGTAAAAAAGATAAGAAGGGAGTTCTGATAGAGGAGATTTCTGAGAAGTTTTGAAAAGGAGGAACAGGTTAATTCATGTGAAGATGAACCAGAGCATTGTCAAGTAAATCAAGGAATGGAGGAGATAATTAATTCTACTACTAAACAACTTCAAGGTCCAGTTACAGCAGAACAGGCCATAGGTCAAATTACATCAGAACAGGGCATAACTAAGAACCCAGTCACGCAATCTTCTGCAGAAAATACAAGGAATGAAAGTTTGCAGGTTCAAAACTTACAAGCAGATGCAAATCTCCTCTTGCAGTTGAAGGAATCAACTTGGAAGTATAGAACAAGATCAACCATGAAGAATAATATGGAAAAAAGGTTCAAGCTTTAATCAAAAGACAGAGGAAATAACCTTAGTTCAAAGTTCTTCGACTGATGAAGATGAAGGAGAAAAAGATAAATCAAATTCTCACTAGATGAGCATACAACATTATGATTCAAAGGTGGAAGAGACATATGGAGAAGTAAACAAGGTTGAAGAAGAAGAAATCATTCTTAAGATGGAACAAGATGAGTTTGTAATTGCAGAGAGAATAACAGAAGATAAATATGAAGAAGATTTAATCTTCAGAAAGTTGGATATACCACCTTCCATATCTCAAGATTCTACCTTGCTAGGTGAGGTAAACATATGCTTAGAGGTTGAAAATCTTAGAAAGGTTCAGGAACAATATCAAGCAGAAATATCATTCCTCGATGAGTCAAATGACAGGCTTACAAAGACCAATAAGCGTTTAAAGGAGGACTTGGGAGAAGTTAATGCTCGTTATCAAGAACTGATTGTTGTTGCTAGGAAAGCTTTGAAGAGGAAAAGGGAAGCATAAGCTCAAGTTGATGACTTAAACAGACAGGTGCAAAGTATGAATGAGAAGAACATGCTTTTGTCAGATAAGATCAAAGATTTGGAAGCTAAGCAGCCTCAACATAACGAAAGGACTCATGCGTTGGAAGGGATTGCTATGTTAGTAGAGGATACCAGAAAGGCTACTTAGTACCTAGTTTGTTTTTAATGCATTCCTATTTTGTATTAAATATGTAATCTTAAAATAGTTAAGTTTTTAGTTAAGAGACCTTGTTAAAGACTCGAAGTGATCCTAACTATGTAACTGTTTTGAGACTAAAACCTAAAAGTAGTTACAAACTACTTTTTTTGTAAGTGGATAAAAGCAGTAAAGGAAGAGGTATTAGGGTTCAATTTTTTGGTTTCAAGAAGCTATTGTATAGTGATATGAAAAGCTTGCAAGATTCTCATGTAAGTCATGAAAACTGAGATTAATACATATGTGATATAAGCCATTTTATACTGTTTGATTGAGTTTTTATTTCTGACTAGTTTGGTCATTTAACACATGAATTCATTTCTGTTTAAAGGTTTTTAATTCAGTGAATGCTTATGTGTTATTGATAAAAACCAGAATGTGTGATTATGAATGTGATGGTTTATGTCTTCTTTTTAAGATTTATAATTTCAGTTCTCTAATGGATAACATGATTTAGTAACTTGTTTAAGTTTGATTTCCTTTCTACTTTCTTGAGATTGAAACCTTCAAACCATTACACCCTAAACCCAAAAGATCCTATTTCATTGTTTATCTTGAGATTATTGAGATGGGGATTGCTTGTCCCTCTGTAGTCTAGGAACAAATTCTAGCACTAACATCTTTGGCGCCCTTGCCGGGGACAAAAGTGAAGTTTCATCTTCCCTGGGATATCTTTATTGTTCTAGTTTTGAGGTGGACAGAATCAGAAAATTTATATTTCAGACTACAGTTCACCAAAGTAGTATTTCACAGTGGATTCCAAGAGGTCTGGGACTAGAGGGAAGCCTACTTCACCATTACACCTAGGGGTGTCAAATCCAGAAAAGATCTTGAAGAAATCTAAACAAGAGTCACATAACTCTTCTTTTGAAAGATCCAAATCTTCCCCATCTTTACTTTTTCTTGGTGAACCTCAATTTTTATCTTCATTTTTGTATTCTGAACCAAAATTAAAAGAGGTAGATATTCAGACTTTTACCAATCCATTGTCTCCTAAAAAGCTCAAAACTGAGTTATTTCCCTTGTTTTAGTCTAAAGCTAATATTCCTACCATTCAGCTTAGTTTAGTTAAAACCAATAAACCTTTGTCCTCAAACAGTCAAACTACTTCCAAGATGGTTGGACAACAACTTGATATGATGGATAGAATGGTAGCAGCTAGGTGTGCTCCCTTAGTGCTTCCACAACCTTTAAATGCTCTTCCGGGAGGAGATTATCAAAAATATTTACCTAGGTTTAATGGACTGGGAGAAACAACTGCAGAGGAACACTGGAATGCATTCCTTAGTCATGCTGATAACCAAAATATAGAAGCAAAGGATGTATGGATGAGAATGTTTGTGCAGAGTTTGGATGGTGATGTTAGAAAATGGTTCAGGGAACTACCGGAAAACTCAATAACCCTTATAGAGGAATTACAGAATGTTTTTATGAGACAATGGGGGGATACAAAGGATCACACATATTATATTATTGAATTTGTAGCTTTAAAGAGAAAACATTATGAAACTATAGCTGACTTTTCAAAATGCTTCAACAAAATGTATGGCAGAATTCTAGTGGAAATTAAACCTTTAGAAATGTTGGCTAAACTGACATATGCAAATGCATTTTACCATGATTTTTCTTTGCACCTGAGAGAAATGAGACCTATAACATTACTGAATATGCAAGAAGCTACTCTAGAGGTGGAATTCAACATTTTGGCTCCTAATAGACTTAAGGATCAGTCAGACCATCAAATTCATGATCGAAAGGGTAAGAATGTAGTAATGTCTGCAGCCTCTACATCAAGGAAGGAAGAAAGCCAAATAGATGAGATGAGTAAGATAATTAAAACCTTGACTGCAAAAGTAAGTAGGTTGGAGTTGGAGAAGAACCCAAATAAACCTTTTCAAGATGGAGAAAGAAATCCCAATCAAAATCCTAACCAATTCAGAAGACCATTTGTTCCAAGATTCATCCCTCGGGAAAGGAGAAACAATGACATTCGGAGGGAGAGGAGAGAAAATGAAGATCAGAGAGTTCCTCCCCCTTTCCAAAATAATTTTATAGAAGTTGAACATGTGGAAGATGTGCAGTACGAGGATGATTCAAATCAGAATTTAAACTATTTTGGGGAATTATCATCTGAAGGTTTTATAACTGAATGCAGTTATCGGAATTTTGACTATTATGATTCATATGATTATCAGGAAGGGAGTGATTATCATCCTCATATTTTAGCTAGTGTATGTCAGACTGATCCAAAAAAGTCTTATAATTTGAGATCAGGCCCTAGACAAGTTGCTCAAATTCCAAAAAAGAAAATAGTTCCACCTGTTAGATAGTTGCATGATCAAATACAAGGAAAGAAATAAGACCATAGTGATCAGACTAAAGCAGCAGAAGTTGAAGAAACAAGCAAAAATACACAAGTCTTTAACCTTGAGAATGAATTGTGCAAAATCAAGGTTCCAGTTCCATTGACTAAGTTAATGAAGACTCCTCGTTTTAGAGATTCAGCATGCAAGTTGTTGAATGTTCCAGTTAATTCTTCTCCTTCAGATACAGTAAATTTACAGGAAGAACATCCAACAATAATCCTTGGCTCTGCTTCATCTGAAAAGCCTGAAAATGTTTCAACCTTTCCTCCACCTTTTTATATAACTTTGACTGTCCATGACCAAATGATTCACATCTTCCTTCTAGATTCTGGAGCCTCACATAACCTAATGCCTAAAGGAGTCATGGATGCCCTTGGTTTGAGTGTCACCAAGCCATACCATGATTTATCTGCATTTGATTCTAGAGCTATGAAATGTCTAGGAGTAATAAAGGATCTGGTTGTTAATCTTTCTCAATTACCAATGAAGAGTGTCATAATGGATGTAGTAGTTGCTGACATATC
The DNA here is from genome assembly GCA_027924585.1 of Larix kaempferi. Classification (NCBI taxonomy): domain Eukaryota; kingdom Viridiplantae; phylum Streptophyta; class Pinopsida; order Pinales; family Pinaceae; genus Larix; species Larix kaempferi. The sequence goes on along the minus strand of BSBM01000372.1, from coordinate 46,391,779 downwards.
CCCTATGTTTGGCATGCTGCTCTCAAGGTCCTGGGCAAAGAAAGTAGGTGGTACATTACAAATGGACTTGGCATATGCAACAATTCTAGTGTTTGGTGGAGAGAATTGAAGATTGTACAGGGCATTACAGTATGCTTTCATAGTCACAGATGATAAGAATCCTACTATCATCCCCTTTATTCAGTAGATGAAGAATTGGGCTCTTGTATGCTTCATTTTAGTGATGAGAGTACAGCTCGGGTATTGTAGGTAGAAAAAGAGGAATCAGTGAAACCTACTGTTGAAAAAAAAGATGAGTTGTGGCAGATGTATTTTGATGGCTCTTCATGTAAAGAAGGAGCAGGAGCTGGCATTGTTTTGATTTCTCCTGGTGGAGAGGTAATTAGTTTGATGTATAAATTGGAATTTGTTACCACCAACAACACAGCAGAATATGAGGCATTGATACTTGGTTTAAGGGCTGTAAAGGATTTGGGAATTCAACAACTTTCTGTTTATGGCAACTCCGAGTTAGTTGTCCAACAGGTGAAGGGAAAATATCAGGTAAAGCAGGATTTGTTGAAGGTATATAGAAATGATGTTTGGGATATGATTGATAAATTTTTCATAGCATTCAATATTACTTTCATTCCTAGAGATCAGAATCAGACCGATGACTCATTAGCATTGGCAGCCACACATTTCAAGATTCCAAAGCATACTCAGCTGAAATATCCAATTGAAGTTAAATATAGACCCTTAGTGCCAGACAATATAAAACAGTGGAGAGTTTTTGAGGATGATGAGGAGATTAAAAAGTTTTTGGAATTAGCTGGAGAATTTTCCAATTCTTTAATTGATCAAGATCAAGATGAGAAGACAGATGACACTGCTGCATACACAGAGAATACAATTGCTGATCATAGAATTATAGAATTGAAGGGAAATTTTATTCCTAAGGGTTTGGTTCCCGTTGAGAGAATTTTTTCAAAAGATGACACTCTGTTGAAACCTTCAATGCAATCTTCAGAAGAAAATATCATGAGTTGTAACATTGGTACAGAGGAGCAGCCGAGAATGGTGAATATTTCTAAGTCTCTTCCAGTTAAGCAAAGAAACAGGTACATTGCATTGTTGAAGAGATTTGTTGATATTTTTGCTTGGTGCTATGAAGATTTAATAACTTATGACACAAGTATTATTCAGCACAATGTACCTTTAAAACCAAATGTGAAACCCTTTAGACAAAAATTGAGAAGAATTAACCCAGCTCTGTTGCCAGTTATAGAGAAGGAAGTTAAAAAATTATTAGATGCAAAGATAATTGTTCCACTCAGATATTCAACATGGGTTGCAAACTTGGTTCCAGTTCGAAAGAAGAATGGGGAGATTAGGTCATGTGTGGACTTCCATAATCTTAATAGAGCTTCTTTGAAGGACAATTATCCATTGCCAAAAATTGAACAAATTTTACAAAAGTGGTGGGAGCTCAGAGAATCTCTATGGTTGATGGATTCTCAGGGTACAATCAAATAGTTGTACATCCGGATGATAGGGAGAAAACAACCTTCACTACCCCATGGGGCACATTCATGTATGATAAAATGCCATTTGGATTGATGAATGCGGGTGGGACATTCCAAAGAGCTATGGATATAGCATTTGTAGGTGAAAAGGAAAATTTTGTTGTAATTTATTTGGATGATATTACTGTCTTCTCTCAGTCAGATGATGAGCACTTGAAGCATCTTGAGCAAACATTTCTGAAGTGTAGGATATTTGGGCTGTCATTGAACCCCCAAAAGTCACATTTTGCTGTATAGGAAGGAAAAATTCTTGGGAATCTTGTTTTAGCTGATAGTATTAGAATAGACCCTGAGAGAGTCAAAGCAATTCTGAAATTGGGAAGGAAAGTGGTGTTTTCGGTTGATTCTCTGCTTCTAAGGCAGAAATCTTTGCTTTATAGTCTACCTCCATATTTGCCATTTCAAACTTAAGATCGTTGACCACCGAGCCGATCTTAAGGATAGTGTCTACGAGCTCTAGCTGCTCGTCACACTCTGGTATCTCTGCGCAGATTGAAGCAATAGTCTGCTCTAATCTTCTTCGCTACTCTTGTTCGCTTTCAAGTGCCTTATCCTTCTTTGCACTTGCTTCTTGTAGCTGCTTATAATTTGCTTGCAATTCATGGTGTTGGTTCAAAGTGACCATGTCTCTATCATGTATCTCCTCCACAACCCGCAGGTGCAGATTGTGTAAACCTTCTAGTGGCAACATCATGATGTTGATGTCCACATGCTCTACCCTCTGCATGCTCGCAACTAATTCATCACGTGGTAAAATGACACTGAGTGGTTCAATGCGGACGATGCATGGTTTTGGTGCCATGGTCAGGGATAAAGGTGTTTTCTTCGGCTGCGAAGTGTCCCGTGACCTTCCTTCCGACTATGATTCTCAAGTTAAAGCCAAGTCACGCTGGACTTGCTCAAACTTGGCTACTATGCCTTGCAGCATGGTGAGATTCTGCTGCAGACTTGCTTGAATCTCCTCATTCTTAGTGCCTTTGATGTTCAGCATGTCTTCTAGATGCGTGGTGACCATGGATGCGATCATCTCATAATTGTCATCATGTAGTTTCGTGTCTAATTGGCCCTTTGAGGCTTTTTGTTTCTATTTATGGACTTTATCTAGGACTGAGATTTCGGACTCCTTCCTTTTTCTTGCTGGTGACTCTTCAACAATCATTGTAGGTATTGGATTGCTTTCGTCCAAGTAACTGTAACTGATCCTAACTATGTAAAGATTTCGGACTCCTTCCTTTTTCTTGTTAAAGACTCGAAGTGATCCTAACTATGTAACTGTTTTGAGACTAAAACCTAAAAGTAGTTACAAACTACTTTTTTTGTAAGTGGATAAAAGCAGTAAAGGAAGAGGTATTAGGGTTCAATTTTTTGGTTTCAAGAAGCTATTGTATAGTGATATGAAAAGCTTGCAAGATTCTCATGTAAGTCATGAAAACTGAGATTAATACATATGTGATATAAGCCATTTTATACTGTTTGATTGAGTTTTTATTTCTGACTAGTTTGGTCATTTAACACATGAATTCATTTCTGTTTTAAGGTTTTTAATTTAGTGAATGCTTATGTGTTATTGATAAAAACCAGAATGTGTGATTATAAATGTGATGGTTTATGTCTTCTTTTTAAGATTTATAATTTCAGTTCTCTAATGGATAACATGATTTAGTAACTTGTTTAAGTTTGATTTCCTTTCTACTTTCTTGAGAATGAAATCTTCAAACCATTAAACCCTAAACCCAGAAAATCCTATTTCATTGTTTATCTTGAGATTGTTGAGATGGTACTGGCTTGTCCCTCTATAGTCTAGGAACAAATTCTGGCACTAACAGGCGCAATTACCATTTTCTCCTTTAGTGTGTCTAGGCCTTTCTAACATTCTGCGTTCCATATGAACTGCGCTTCTTTCTTCAACAACTTCTCCATCGGTGCGGTTATCTGCACATAACCCTTGATGAATTTTCTATAGTATCACGTATGTCCCAACGTGGTACGAAGTTGTTTTACTGAATTTGGTGCAGGTAAAATCACAATCACTGTGATCTTCGTAGGATCAACCATCAGGCCTTGTCTGCACACAATGTGTCCTAGTAGGATACGATAAGACACACAAAAAATACATTTCTTCAAATTTAATGAAATGTTATGTTGTCTACACTTAGCTAACATCATTCTCATGTTTTCAAAATGGTTCTTTAGCAAACCAAAGACAGTCCAATCATCAAAATAAACTTCTAAGAACTTATGGATAAAGTCTTTGAATGCAACCACAACAACTCTGGAAAATATAGCAGGTGAATTCTTCAACCCAAAAGGCATAACTGTATATTGATATGATCCCCATTCAGTAGCAAATGTGGTCTTATGCCTGTCTGCCTCATCAATCCCGATCTGATGATATCCAAAAAATCCATCAGTAAAAGAATAGGCCTCATTTCCTCCAACATTGTCTAATACTTCATCTGTAAATGGAGTAGGAAATGGGTCATGCAACAAAGCATCATTCAACTTCCTTAGATCTAAGCAGATTCTTATTTCACCTTTAGTCTTTTTGTCCTGGATAACCATCGGGCTTATCCAGTTTGACTCTTCAACTGGATCAATGATCCCTGCATCAAGCATCTTATCAATCTCTGCCTTTACTCTTTCTTTACATCTGGGATTCATTCTATAAGGCCTTTGCTTAACAGGCTTCATGCCTAACTTGAGATGTATCTTCATAACCCCCAAGTCGCCCAAAATGCCTTTCATTTCGACAAACTTTGTCGGAAATAAATCCTAATATTCATGCAGAAGGTTTGCGATCTGCACGACCGTTTCATCATCCCAGTAATCTCTGATGGATGCGAACTTCGGCTCTTCGCTTGTGTCAATGTTCACTTTTCTTGTCTTGACAAGTTTGCTCATGTTTGGAATTTTTAATGGAGGTCCCTCTCCATCGCGCGCTCCCTCTGTCTCAGGTATATTGATGTTGCACGAATCCTCCTCATCGCTCTCGTCTTTCTCTTCTTCATTTTCAACGAGATTATAACATTCAAGGGCATGTTCTATTTGTCTTGCCCATTCTGGTTGTAGGTTCACGGGTACCTTTACATATTCAAATACCTTTTCTTTGATTTCCTCTAATGCCTCGTTTATACTTGGGAATTCTTCTCTGAATATCCTTTCTTTGATAACTTGCAGAGGTTCATTTATGATTGGACTTTCATCTTCAAAGCTAAAAGTTCTCTGGAAGTTCGCAGTTAGGATAGACCAATCTATTGTTCCTCTGCAAAGTTCCGTGCCTATATACCAAACTTTTGGAATCTGCTCTAATGTGTGCACAAACAGATGAACCCATTATGTCTGTGGTATGTTTTCCCATGCTTTTGAACAAATTTCAATGTGATCCCTCGGATTCGTTTGTCCATTATACTTTTCCATTGTCAGCTTCACTCTCTCTGTGAATCTGATTTGCATCATGTGTTTGCACTGTTCCCATGTTGTCAAAGTCTTCTTATGCGCGACCCACCATCTGGAAGGTGTAGCGCGCAGTGCTATATCCAATGCTGGTATGCGATGTTCAGCTGAAACTGATACAGTATATTCTTGAATAAATGAATAGACATTAGTTGAACCATCATAAGTGGGGATTGGACTTACCTATGTTCCAATCCAGCGCAGTGAGTTTGTGATCTGCGCACATCTTCTTGCAGATAATTCATGCATTCTGCTTTACCAATTCTCCAGTCCCACGTCGGAGTTTGATATGCAAGAACTATCCTATCGCCAACTAAGTGCTCCATCTGCCGTAGATTAATGTAGTCATCCTGATTCGCAGTCATCTTGTAAATGCGATCAAGGTCTTGTGCTCTGGATTCTTCCTGAATCAGCTCACTGTATCTTTTTCCTTGTGAAGGGTCCAATGGTGCGATGACCCTAATATCCTACCCTTCAAAGATCATCTTCTTAGTCTCCAGGTTTATGATCGCGAGGTTATCCATCGCCCAGTCTATCCCCAATAATGTTGGATATGGGTTACTGTCATCGAGTCAATAACCTTGAATTTCGCTGAACTTTTGACTCCATCAATGTCTACAAGTACATTGGCTAATCTCCCGAAAGGTATGACTTTTTACCGATTCGGTAACCTCAACTGTATGGGTGACCATGACAAGCTTGGCTTCTCCATCTGTTTCCATGTTTGCTTAGTCAAGACATTTACCTCTGACCCTAAGTCAAGGATTATCTCATCCATCTCATAATCTCCAATCTGCGCACTGAGCCTCATTCTCGGCCTGTTCTCTTATGGCTCTTGATATGTTGAACTGTGCCCTGGGCAGTATTTGTCTCACTGCGTGGTTCATATTGGTTTAATAACTTCTGTAATTCCACTACAGCATCTGCGCTCTTTAATAATTTCATGCAGCTCCATAGGAACTGCGCAACAGAAGTGCCTGTCTCTGTTGCGGTGCTCGTTTGATCATACGCTGCTGGAATATCCTTCATATGCGGTGTTTCACTTCGCAAAAGGATTCTTGGTGACATAGGTGCTGGCTCTTTGAAGATATCCCTTGCTTCCTCAAAGGCTTCTTTGTTTCTCTCCAGATTGAAAGCAGGTGCTTTCCCAGATGCTTTTCTAATCCAGACCGCTTCAACAGGGGTCTGCTTAGTTTGGTGATCTCCAGAAGTCGAAGCTTCTGGTTCTTTATCTTTCCCTTTGTCAATGCCACTTCGTGTCACAACATTAATATGTGTATCTCTAGTCCTCTTGTCTACTACGATCATCTAAATGTTCGGGTTAGGTGCTTATTGCTTTCTCTTTTGCATTTCTGCTGCTAACACTAGGCATGCCTCAATGACATGATCAAAAGATTTGCAGTAACTACAGGTAGTACAAGCATTCATACAATATCTAGATAAGTGACCTGGCTGGCCACAGTTATAACAGATCATCTGGGCTCTGCCTATTCCTTGTCCTGGGCCAGTATTTCTTCCCCTTCCGCGAAATCCTCCACGGCCTCTATATGCACCTTGATCATACTGCGCGTTATCCTTGTTATGCAGTGTTTCTTCTTGAACTCTGTATACCCCATCACGCATATGCTCTATATCTTGTTTTATTTCCATCATGAGCTCATATGCTCTACAGTTGGAATCATCATGTCCAATAGATTTACAGAATGTGCAATATAAATTCTTAGGTGTTCGCACATACTTTTGGATTAAGTAACAATCATCTGGCCGGTGTCTTCTAGTTCTAAAGATCTCACACCATGGCACTTGGTTCTGTTTCAGTGGATTTGGTGCTCCACTGTCTAGGTAATATTGAAACAAAGGACAACATTCCTTCGAGTGTCCTTCTCCCTTACATCTGGTACACCAGATTTCTTCTCTTTGTTATTTTCCCTTCTTAATGTCCTGTACCTATAATGTCAAGGTACCTAGCTGGTTCTGGATCTGGACCATTCCAGTGCTAGTCTCCCCTATAGGTGAAGCTTCTAATTTCATCGCGATTTCCAGGACTTCTTCTTGCGAAGCAACCTTTTGTTGCATCAGCGGTAGTCTAATATGGGACAACAACGCAGTTATGAACCATTCTTGGTGTTATTGTGGTGCTATATCAAAGTTGACTTGGTCTAACAATGTTTTAAACTTCTGGTCAAATTCCCATACTGACTCAGTCATTTTTTGCTTAATTTCTTTCAGTTCTGTTATACATTGTGATTTAGATTTTGGTTTCTTGAATTCTCTTAAGAGTGCAGCCTTAATATCCACTAAGGTTCTATTCCATCCCAAAGAATACTTCATAAACCAATTCAAGGCTCTATCCATGAATGTAGTGATGAGTTGCACTTGCTTCACAGTGTCATCCTGGACTTGCTTGACATTCCACACGGCTTCACACAGAAATCAGTGTTGCTCTGGGTCTTCTAGACGCATTCCTTTAAATATCGACAGTTTTATATCATCAGTCATTCTCCTTCTTGGTGGTGCAGTGTTCTGAGTGGTGTTAGGGATACTACTGCGTGGGATGTTCTGAGCGGGAATATTCTGTGTTAGAATATTTTGAGTACTCACTCCTCCATTGTTACTAGTATTGACACTCTGAGGATTAGGAATATTAACAATTGGAGGGTTCTGAATTGGCAGATTTTGTGCAATAGGAGGTGTGGTATTCACAACCGGTGGGTTTTGTAGAGTGATAGGCTGATAGGTATTTGATGGCGGTGATGTCTGACTATTAGGCTCAACTTGGAACTCAGTATTGACGTGGAGTTCATGTTCACCAGGGTTCTTCTGAGTGGTATACTTATATCTTTTTCACTTCTCAAATTGTGTGTATCTTCATCAGAGTCACTATATATGCTATTGACCATGACAGACTCAAAAATTTCTATGAATTTTACTGCATTCTTAACACGCCTTTCTTAGCCAAAATCATTTTAATATATAAACTCATATTGTTCAGGTACTTACCTCTTAATCCTTTGAAGAACTCTGCTTTTGTTGCACTGTAGGACTTCAGGGTGTCCACAGCGAATTTTGTCACAAAGCTTTCTAGTATACTGTCAACCCAAAAGTTGACTGCTCGCGAGAGTGGACTATCTATTGCTTTGAGTCTCTGAATGAGCTCTGGGGTCCACTCGGTAGGTAATTATGGTTGGAAACATTTCTTTCGCTCTGCGAGTCTTGATATCCACTCGTGCAACTCGTTTCCAAAATATGCCCATAAAATTTCATCAATATCCTTCCACAGGTATTTATTTAACCAATCTTCGTCAAAGAGATGCCGATGTCTATTCTCCTTTCTGGCAAAATCTCTTTCTGTCTTGTCCAGCCAGTTCCAAATCTCTTTCTTGTTTGGATGTCAATTTTCAGTACTGGTACTCATCACTAGTTCAAGCGCGGCAATGGAACCATTTGTTGGTTGTATAACTGTTCTTGAAGTTTTCTAGAAAGATCCAGGTTCTACGCGGTTCGAGGAACCAACAAAACCCCCTTTTCACCGGCCCTTCCGGCAACAGCCTGCGAACAAATTGAGGTCTCACCAGAGGCGAAGTTGATGGGGAGGTTGCAGAATTAGGTTTCCACAACCGGGTGATGAGCGCTTGACAGACGGACAAGCAACGCACTACAAGACTCGCGCTGCGAACTAGGGACTGCGCGAAGTTCACCTTCTTCCCGGCTGGCACTTAGACTATCGCGCATCCAAGAATTGCGCGATGTGGGATGGTTCTTCGACAATAGGACAACGCAACGATGGTATGCACTTCCTCTCAACACTTATGCAACTTCAATAAATCTTACTTATTGTAAAAAGATGCATTCAACAACATAATAGCTTGCAACCCTTGCGAACTGATACACTATAACAAACAACAATGTAACTGCGCACTTCCGGTGCTGCGCTCAAGGAATCGCACTATACAGACTTCGTTGGCTAAGTGTTTACCCGATTGACTTATGCATTCAACTGACTTAGAAATACTTATGCGTTCAACATTCATTCACATATGTCGATACTTAACATATTATCCCCATCATTATCCTTATGGCGAATACATATAAAAGCAAGAACACATGAGCTCATAAACAAGATCTTAACCATTCAACATAAGCAAATACACAAATTCAAGCACATAAGCAATCACATAACACAAAATTTAGCATGGTTCACCCCAAGGATGGGAGCTACGTCCACAGGAACTGTTGTTATATTATTTATGGGAAGGGTACAACAACACCAGTCTGCGCACTCAGCTGTAGACTCTCTTCTCTCTTCAGTAGGTCTCTGCGCACGCAGCTGCAAAGCCTTTTTACAATCTTCTCTCAACAGAGATTGCTCTTCTACAAAATTCAAAATGAGACTGCCGAAGATTCAACGAATATTAACCCTTTCCCTTACAAAATTTCCCTTTATATAGATCGTGCTCGTAGGTCACGTCTGTTACAATGCATAGGCTCAAAAACCCTAAGGTTCCCCAAAACTGGTGTGGTTAACCTGCTAACCAAGACTGTTAGGCTCTGATAGTGACTCATTGTCGTGGCCATCCTTCTGCGCGTGGTCACGTCACTTTTGTCCCTTCTGCCAAGCGCATGCCGACAGGTCGCTTTCACCCCGTCGTTCCTTCTCTAAGGGATTTATGCGGCTGGTTCACATAGTGCTGCCTTTGCTTGTTCGACCGGTCGCTTTCCTTCCGCACCACTCCTTACCCATATGCTGGGAATCATGGAGTATCCTAACAAAAAATAGACCACCGATGGTCTCATCGGAATTTATACCGTTTTGCTTCCAAAACTTTGCTTTGTCGGATCTTCGCGGATTTGGCTCTTCGCGGCGCTGTCTCTTCGCAGCACTGTAACTTCGTGGCGCTGACTCTCTTACTCTCTCGATGCTGCGCTGCGCTGTATCCTCGTAGCTCCCAAAACTGTCTTGCACAAAACTGCCTTAACTTGGGCCAAGCCCAACATGAGATGAGAATCCGATGGATCAATCGCACCAAGAGCGGATAATAGTGCTTTGCACTGAGCAGGACAAGCCTTGAGGACTTCCAAGGCTTCCATAGCTGCGGGGGATTGGGATAAGTCATCCAAAATGCTGTAATTGGGAGCGACTCGTGCATTGGGATTATTCATGGTGCTTCATAATGAAAACTTGGGAACTTTGGGCACCCCGTCTGCTAGGGGTTGGGGTAACTGTAATGACTGATCCACAGGGGTGGGATTAGCAGTACTATCGGTGGTTTTGGATCCCGCAGCTAAATGATACTGATTGCAGTGGGTCTGAAGGTTGACGTCAGAAATCAACGTGAAAAAGTGTTGAATCCCTGCCTCATTAGGTTGACTAGATAAATCAAGTGCGGTGGTGTAGGGGACCGTTGGTTGTTGCGTAACTACTCCTTGCATGGGTAAGGGGTTTTGCAAAACCATTGGTGGTGAGACTAGTTGAGGTGGATTGGGTGGTGCATGGGGGGAACTAGCCGCTTCACACCTTTGGCTTCATCCCTGTTACACCAAAATGTTGTCACCCTTGTGCAAGTGTTGCAAGTGTCGTCATCATGACCTAGTGTCGTCACCATGACCGTTGCAAGTGTCATCATTATGACCAAGTGTCGTCATCATGACCGTTGTGATAATGTCGTCATCTTGACCATTTGTAAACTCTTTTCTCTAACCCCTAAACTCATTTTGGGCTAAAACACATCCAACTGAGAGATTTCCCTGCCTAGTTGACCTCTTTGAGTAGGCTGTCACACTTTGTCTTCCTACAGGGTGAGACAGACCCCCTCTGTTGCAGTTCTTGGTCAGCTAGGGTGAGACACTATCGTAGTTTGTCCTCAGGCAAAGTGCGACATGCCCCTCTGTCTCTCTGTGTCCTCTACCAGGGTGCGACGAGGTTGGTTAAAGCCTATTTTGTGGAGTCTCAAGGTCTCTCTAGAAGTTTGTTGAGGTGGATACCTATCTCTAGACTCTAGGTGAGGTTGCATTTCGGTTCCTAACCTAATGGGAGGATCCCTTAACCATCTCCCCTTAATCCTCAACCTACCCTATGTCTTTAGCCCTATATAAACACCCACTCTCTCCATGGGAAGAGAGGAAGGTCTATGGTATCCTTATGCGGGTAGAATCCATATTGGTGATTGGGAAGCTTGTACCACCTGTGAAGTTTGGCTTGGACATGTTGGATGGAGGATGCAACGTTGAAGATTTGGTTGTAGCTTCATCCTTTCTATGTATTCCCACCTTTTAATACAGTTAATATAATCTCTTTCCATGAATGTTGTCTCATTGATGATGTTTAGAACTTTCTTCCTCAACTGTTAGTTTAGATCAGTTATTGTTTAGTATATTGTACTGCTTGTATCGTTTCCATATTGTCTTGACAGTCTTGCAGATGGAGATCTGATGACCGCGAGACTTGGAGCAACAACAAGGAGAAGGATCCACGATCTGAAAGGTATGATATCTAAGTACTCGATCTGTAATTGATCTAGGGAAGTATATTCATATTCTGTCCTATTTGTTCTAGACTTACATTAAGCTAGGGAGATCAGGCCTCGAGTCCACTCTTGGTAGATTGTCCGTCAAACTACATTCATATCTACAAAGGATTCTACTATGTGCAGCAAGTATTAGGACTTTTAGGTCAGTCTCAAGTTACTTATGTCCAAGGAACATAAGCGTTATGGGCTGTGCCTTCTCAAAAAACAAACGCGATAGAGAAAAAAATCACTTCCAAGATAGGGCGCTCCTTTTAGGGGAAAGGGGGCACTCTGTGGTGCACTTAACAAGAAGAACATAGTGCTATAAGGTGCACTTATCTTGAAAAATAGAGTGCTCCAAGACTAGGTGAGAGAACAAATTAAAAACAACTTAGAACAGGCTGAGCAGGGGGTCTGAGAGTGAGTCTAGGCCGATTTTACAGAGTAGAATCTGGTCAGAGGGTTCACATAGCTGAAGCACACTCAGAATAAGTAAACTAAAACATTCACTAACCGAAAATAAACAAGAGCAGACAGAGGGTCAAAACAACTGGGGATCACTTAGGATCTCCCTAGTGAAGTCACCAAACTGTAGCTAGGTTATTCACACTAGCTAGTGCAAAAATACACTTACTTAGACTTAGGGAAGTCCAAGTAACAGTCGGATGGAAAAACAAAAAACAATAAACTAAAGACAAGAAATCATATTTGTCAGAGTAAAACCTAGAGAATTACTTTAGTAAACTAAATATTACTATTTGCATGAAAGTATAAAGAAAAACACAGAGATAAAATTTGCACCAAATAGATTTCTTTTTGTATTATAGAGAATGGTGGTACAATGGTTAACTCAATATGGGGGGCCCTTGCAGTCGTGCAAATGTTGGTGATCCTGGTCTCTAAAGAGAAATGGTTCTCCACCTCAAACTCATGGGACCACTCTCAACAGTAATGGAGTTCTTGAGAAAATTTGGCAAACTTTCAGTATGGGAGAATAGTTCATATGTAATGGGGGCCTCCACCACCTTTTTAATAGTAATTTTGGTTGGTGGTATTTTGCCCTTGGTTTTTGGCAAACAATGGTATTGGCAGTAGTTTTTAGAACTTTCTCTCCTTTTTTGGTTTTTGAATGTTTTCCCCTTTTTTCTTTTTCTTTTTACGTTTTTGGGGGGATTTTTTCTATTTTGGAGAAAATTGTGGGTAATTTTATGAGGGAAATAATAATTTTTGCCAATATAGTCATGAACTTAGGGATTTTGGGTTGGTGGAGGCTAAATGATGGGTAAAAATGGATGCGTAGGTTATGTGACTAGGGGGATGAGGTAGGTGGTCAATTTTAGGGTGTTAACATTTCATGTTATTCATTTTACTTATAAAAGGAAAGTGGTCACCATTGATCAGTTGGATTACTATACACCTGACTCAATAATTAACTTGGAATCAACCATTACATTCATTGGTGATTCTAAGGTGACGTTTGATAGCATCAACACAAGGATGTTCAAAGATTCATCTATTATGGGTAGTTTTTACCTTGCCTTTAGTAATATGTTACGTATACTAGTGGGCCAAAGAATTGTAGCTATAAAACTGAATCCCTTCGCTCATTACTTAAATTATTAATCTGGGAGTTCGTACAAACTTAGAGGTAATGTGCACTGTATATGCAATTGCAAGGGAAATAGCTTGAAAGACTAATTAAGGAAGACAGTAAATGTAAAGCAACAACTTAATGTAGGAAAACTTGAAATGCTAATTAAGAAAGACGAAAAATGTAAATCTATGAAAGCATGGAAATCTAATTTATGAAAGCATAAATCTAATCTATGAAAGCATGAATTTAATTTAAATAAAAGTTTGAATCTAGTTTATGAAAGCATAAATCTAATATATGAAAGCTGGAATCTAATTTAAATAAAAGTATGAATCTAATCTATGAAAGCATGAATTTATCCTATGTAAGTGTGAATCTATTATATGAAAGCATGAACCTAATCTATGAAAGCGTGAATCTATTTTATTAAAGTAGGAATCTAACTAAATAAAATCATGAATCTAATCTATGAAAGCATGTAAAGTTAATCTAATTAAAGAAAGCATGTAAATTCATCTAAGTACTTTAATTTTGTAAGAATCAAATACACAACAATATGAAAAGACTAATCAGTTTGTAAAAACAAATGATTATGCAGGAAACTACAGTATTGCAACAAGAAACTACAGAAATGCTATAGGAAACTACAGAAACACTACAAGAAAGAAAAACGTACATAATCAAATGAAATAAACTAAAATAAATTAAATGAAAGATATGAAGGGGTTCTCTGTCCTTCCCTTGAGTTGTACCAACCCAAGGAATCTCTTAGAACCCCTGCCTAAGCAAGTATATTAAAGATGGAACAAAGATAGCTTTTATTCATTAAAAGTCTGCCATTAAAACAGGCCAGCAAGCTGCCCCTTACAAATTCTCCTTGACCAGCAAGGGATAAAAAAGGAAATGATAAGAGAAGAAGAATAATAGAAGCTTTCCATCATGCCATCAAATGCACAATTATTTATACAAGAATAACTAAAAACGGTTGATGCAAATCAATTCCTTGATTTGTGGAAGTTGTCCCAGTTAACTAGTAATCTACATGCAAGTTGGTGGGATTGCTTTCCTCTCTAGAAATTCGACTTGGCCTCCATGATTTCGACTTGGGATGATTTTGAGTCCTTCTTCCATGTGTTGGCAGGTCGTGAGAATAATCGACACTTGAGAAAACTATCCATTCAATCAGCTCCTTGATTTAAGGAAATTGTGCTAGTTAACTAGAAATGTGCATGCTGATTTTGTGGGATTGATTCCCCATCTTAGGAATTCGACTTGGCCTCTATGATTTCGTCTTTGAATGATATAGAGTCCTTATTTATGCACTAGAAGCTCATGAGAATCAAGAGGGGAAATAATCCCTTAAATCTCTCCACCAAACTCTAGTGAACTGATTTTTGTAACTTGATCTCTTTCACTTAGCTTTTAGATAATATCCCCCCTACAGCTCCATCACAAATTAATAATACTTTGAAAAATATTAGCTCATAAATAAATCAAATGAATAAGAAAATTAGGGAAAAATACTAAACAATGTCAAGATATTCATTAAAGCAAACACGCATTGGCTTTTAGGAGAAAATGTCATAAAGTTAAATTTGTCTTGTCATTTTAATTCCTTATTCCTCCTCATAATTATTTTATGTTCCATTAGATGGGCCAAATAATGGATTTATGATAATGTCAAACCACTCGAAAAAATCTACAACCAATAAATCTAAAGATAACAATTGTTATTAAGGCAAAGGTGAACAAATTACTCCACACTAGCTTCATTTATCCCATCCCTTTGATGGAATGGATAACCAATCATATTCTTGTTGACAAAAAACTGGGTATTGTTAGAGTCTTTACTGATTTTTTGCATTTAAAAAAGGCTTGTCCAAAAGACGATTATCTCACCCCCCTTTCATCGATCAAATTATTGATGAGTGTGCTAGGAATTATAACTTCTCTTTCATGTATGGTTTCTCTAGCTATAATCAAATACAGATTCGACTTGAAGATCAACACAAAACAAACTTTATCTATCCTTGGGGCACTTTTTATTATCATAAGATGCCATTTTATCTTAAAAATATTGGAACCACTTTTAAGTGGGCCATGTCTTATGATTTTCACAACATTAAGCACATTTTTGAATCCTTTTATATGACTTAATTGCTCACTCCAAACAACGAGCCGACCATGAAGCTCACCTTCGTGTCATTTTTGAATGATGTCAACATCATAACATTTGGTTAAATCCCTCACAAATGCATAGTTTGTGTAGTATTTGGTAGATTACTTGGGTTCATTGTGTCTAAGAACAAGATCATGGTTGATCCCTTTAAGGTATCGGTGATAGTTCAATTGCTTCTCCCATGTATGATTCAACAACTTTAGAGTTTGCAAGGGAAAAAAAACTTCTTGCGAAGGTTTATCACAAACAAAGTCAAAATTACAAAAGTTTTTATGCACCTATTAAAACAAGGTGTCTTGTTTATCTGGGATTATCAAGCACAATGATCCTTTGATGCATTGAATACTTCTCTTGTGTCTTCTCCTTTGTTGAGCCCGGGCTACAATAAGGATTTTTTACTGTACCTCGCATCATCCAAGTCAACCATTAGCATGGTTTTGAAATAGGGAAATGAATCGCAACAAGAACATGCAATTTTTACCTAATCAAGGGACTAGTTTTTCTTAAATTATGATATTCTCATATAAATAAAATGCCATTGGCAACAATGCATATTATCTAGAGACTTAGACATTATGTACTTATGTGATGCATAGTTCATGTACTAGTAGAATCCAACCCAATGCAATATATTCTAGCCTAACACATAATCGAGGGAAAATATTCAAAGTGGATCATCAGACTCCAAGAGTTCGACTTAGAGTTTGTTACTTCTAAATCCAAGAAGTCCTTGGCATTTGTAGAATTAATATATGAGCTCACCTGAGACAATGAGGACCTCGATGTTGATAAGTCCTTCATAGATGAAATTTTATTTCTCATTACCTCCTCTAATCCGTAGTATGGATATAGTTTAGTATATATCCCAGCTCAGTAGCGACCTTCTCACTTATCTCATAACAAGCATCAACATATTTACCATCAAGATAAAAACTATATGGTCATCGGTGATACTTTGTATTACCATGGGGTAGATTTGATTTTGCAATGATGCTTAGTGCACGAGGAAGCTAAGAAAGTTTTAAATGGTTCCATGCTAGAGAATGTGGTGGCCATCTATCTAGGATGGAAACAATCCATGAAATTTTATGCCCAGGATACTCATGTCCTTCCATTTTTAAAGATTGTATTCAGGTCATCCAGTGGTGCCACCTTTTTAATTTTTACAACAAAAAAAATGCCCTTGTTGCTTCATTTCACCTTGTAGTTACTGTCGGCCCCTTCGCCAAGTGGGGGTTGATTTTATGGCATGTAAGTCAACCTCAGTGTTTGGTCACCATTACATTATAGTGGTTATCGACTACTTTAATTGGTCCAAAGATATGCCCACTTCAATGAAGGACATAACTACATCAATGCTTTTCATGTTTAATCATATTATTTCTCAGTTTGGTGTCCCTCGATCAATCTTCACAAATCATGGATCTATTTTTTAGAATCACATGATGATAGAATTAGCAACAAAGTTAGGTTTTAGGCAAAACAAATATTTCCCTTACTAGCCTCAGTCCAATAACCAAGTTGAGGATGTAAACAAAGTCTTGGAGACTATGTTACATAGGACCGTAAGTAAAAGCAAAACCAATTGGCATCTAATTTTATTTTTCTACTCTATGGGATTACCAAATGCTAGTTAAGGTTTTTACTAGATTTACTCCTTTCCATCTTGTACATGGTGTAGACGCAGTTATACCAATTGAATGCAAGATCCCTTCATTGAAACTAGTTGTTGAATTCCACCCTAATACCTCAACTAAAGAATAATGTATTGTATACTTATAAAAACTTGACAAACATCATTGATATGTTTCCATAGCCAATGAGACTCTTAAGAAATGTGTTAAATATCAATGTGAGAAAAGTGTTCCCCTTAGGTCTTTTCTGAAGGTGATTTGGTTTTGGTTTATGACCAAGATCATGATATGGTAGGGGTTGGGAAATTCAAACCTATTTGTCATGACCCTTACATTGTGGGTTGTGAGTTGTGAAAAGGTGCATATGAGTTAGTGGACTATGAAGGAACCCCTTTAGATGAGCCCCACAATGAGCTTTATCTAAAGAAATAATATGTAAGTAATCATGCTTCATTTTTTTTTTGTATAACATGTTGTAAATTAAAATTTGTATTTTACTCAATTTTCTTTTTACATTGGTTAGAGTTGATGTTTATCATGGCCTCGTATTGGCTTTCCAGATGACATAAAGTACACCTATATACATAGGATCCATGGATGGCACCAATCGTCACACTCATAACATTACTTCCACCCCTTGGCTATTTTTTCATCCATTGATAAATTTGTGAGCTCATGAGGTATTTGTTTCAATTTTGCCACAAAAAATGTGGTTGAATATAGTGTCATTATCCAACTTCTTACATGATATATTATCCTTAGCATTCAACAAATCATTATCAATTTTGATTCACAGTTAGTAGTGTCTCGACAAAAAAATGCTTATTAGTTTCATGATCCATCCATTTTAAGGAAGTATTTAAGGGTGCATCTTCTTGAACGACGATTTGAATTTATCACTTATGTTCATGTTCGAAGATGATTATATTCATTGGTTGACTCATTAGCTAACTATATAATTGTTTGGAATTTTTTACATTAAGCTATTATCAAATGCATGTATCATATCCATACACAAAAAAGAACATATAATGTTTATATACACCATTAGGCAATCTAGTATCATATAATACATAGGAAAAATATATATATAGCCGAACAAAAAATAAATAGCATATGAACTAATTCACAGGCTCACCTGCATGAGCTACATTGTAGTAAGTCACTACCATGTCTACTTGAAGCATAAGTCCTATGAGATGGGAAGGAACCCCAACAAGATGTCATTGAAGTTGACATGGAACCTCTTCTATTTGATTCATTGGGACCCCCATAGTAAGGCCCTCTAGGTTCCTTTTCACGTTCATTATGGTATCCCCCACATCCTCATCCTCAAAATCAACCTTTGGTTGCTCTTACTCCCATGCTTAGTGAGGATTAGGGACCATCCACCTGGCTACTATAGACCTACATATGTGCCATCAAATGAGACAATGTTAGTAACACTACAAATACAAAAATAACAATTGTTTCTTTTTTTTCACATCAAAATCCCTAAAAATCAAATTATTATTGAAAACCAAAACACTTTAAATTTTTTTTGTGAAGATGTGCTCCTTACCAATGGGGCCCCATTGATCTCTTGGGGGCAATTCCAGATCAATGTCTCGTCTAAATTATGTGCTTGCTTATGGGAATTCATCGATCTTAATGATCTCCTCTCCCACTGTTCAAAGAACTAAGGGTTGGAGGTACTCATAGGAAACCCACCACCTAGGTTGGCCATCGGGTCACTCCATTGATGATCTTGGGATCCCTGGGCCCAAGCAACAAATTCAAAACTCTAGGGCACATGGATAATACCCTCTCTAATATGAAAGCACAAAGAAAAGATGCACAATTATTCCCTCTCCTACAAAAGGTCAACTAATCTCTCATGTTGACCACCAAGGCTTAGCACTAGTCAAACATTGTGGGTTGGGAACACTTAGTGCATAATACACTTGTGATCATGAAGCTAGGTGCTCCATGATCAATCATAATAATATTTCAATGGTAAAGAGGATAATATTCTATATCAAATCATTGATCCTCTTTCTGGGCACTTGGTTAATACTTTTTTTAGTGTCGACATGATAGTGTGCCGAGATGAACTCATTGATTGTTTGTGTCCTAGGTCTCCTCACTCCTCCCTTTAGAACTACTGACTCTCCTCACTAAGATATCCCTATTAGGAAATAGATGTCCTCATAGTATAAGTGAAGAACCTCATGTCCAATATGAAAAGCTGCTTATCTAGATTCAAGTGTTCAACCAACCTATGTAATAATGCAACTTGCTTCCTCCATTTGGCACTCTAAAAGAATTTTATGAGCCCATAGTCTCATAAGGAATCTAATGTGGGTTGGTATCTTTGGGAAGTTGAATATGAATTTTTGTGGTCTCTCTCTTTCCACTCTATCATGATTAATGGATTTGCAAAAAAAATGTTGAATAATGTACGTTGGTTTTCATTTGAGATTTTTATTTTATTTTTTGGTATCTTTGGGAAGTTGAATATGAATCTTTGTGGTCTCTCTCTTTCCACTCTATCATGATTAATGGATTTGGAAAAGAATGTTGAACAATGTAGGTTGATTTTCATTTGAGATTTTATTTTTTATTTTTTGGACTTGTCAGGGGTGGCCACGATTGTTTCCTTTAACAATTGCGATCAAATTATTTTATTATGCACAACAACCATGAGTAGATCCATCCACTCACAGTATTTGGGAGGCAATCCTAGAACCACATTATCAAAATCCAAACAGGGTTTCCACCCCCCAAAAAACCATGAAAGTTAAAAATTAACCAATGAAAATGTAGAGGGGGAAGAGAGGGCCTACCTAATCTCGACAAATTGAAAATAAGCTAGTAAAATCTTTCACAATCTGAGCTTGAAGTTTGTTGGGGCAAAGTTTTTTCAACCAATTCATCAATTTACTATGGTAAAATCTCAAAATGAACCATATTTATACTATTTAAACCTATTTTGTGACCCAAATTCACTATTTAAAACTTTACAATGACCTTTTTGCATATCCATTTGTGGGAAACAATAAAGAGTCGTGTCACATTTTTCACTCAAATGTTGATTTTGATTTGATTGTTTCTTCTAATGAGCTTTGTTGATTTTATGCGAGTTAGTACATATTCTTTCTCCGCATTGCATTTCAACCCTATTTAAGTAAAATTATTAAAACTAGCATATAGTGTTAGGTTGTCAAATTGTGCACAACAACTTTAACTCGATATTGTGACAACATCATGCCTTAGGGTTGATCCTATAAATTTGTGGTTTCATCGTCCATCCTCTTTGCATCACCATATTTTAGTTGGTAGTGCCTACCAAACATGGGCTTCCCTAGTGAGCACTTCTTTTGCCATTGTGGCACCCACATTGTAATTTTTATGTAGGTTTGAGAACCCCATTAATCCCGTCATGTTTTTGAGTTTGGTTCATTCATGCTTCTTGCTCATATTTTCTTTTCCATTTCCCAAGGGATTCCGGTCATTTTTTCATTTTACATTAGCTTGCACTTTTAACTGTGTGTGCATTGGTGCATACCACTTCCTCATAATTTAATATCCTATGCTTATAGTTGTTACCATTGTTTTTTCCACTTTCCACTGGCCTCAATATCTTTTGTTCATTGAAAAACTATCCCTAAAGGGAACCATTTATGAGTGTATACAAATAGCCCAATACATTTCTTGCATTCATTTTGCATAGGAATGCCCTATACATTTTGAATGTAGTTGCATGCCTTTACGACGCCCACGCCTCCACTTTACCATAGCATAATTCTATCTTTTTTCACACTAATAAAAACATTAAAAAGATTAAGACACTAAAAAATAATAAGAAGGGGGGGTGTAAGAACGTCGACCTTTGTTATTATTTCTTTTAATGTGGCAATCGTCAGTGATTGTTTCCCTTGAACATGGCACCTATTTGTGTCAAGTCCCTTATAGTTGGGTTTAATATTGATTCAGGATTTATACCATGATCCTGAGTTTATTCCACCAATTGGTTATCTTTTCAATCATCATGGAGCATCCATTCAATGTCTCTTGCATTGATGGTTTATATCATCAATCTCCTGTTAGCGTCAATTGTTGCCCGATCCATCTCTATGTCCTATTCATGTTCAAGGGAACTTGGTAAGCATGTGTTGGCCATTCTGCATATTTGTTGAAACATTTATGTCATCCTTCCTAGTATCACGAAGTGCTCAATGGTTTGTTCTCTTCAATCTCAACAATACACTCAGTTACCCATCTCATGTGAATTGATGAGAGATACTCTAAATACTCTAATGTTGTCCTTCTTATGAACATCTTCATATTGACTTCTACTTTGTATATGGGAAGCAAGTCTAGAAACCCTCTACAATACCTTATGGCTTGTAGGCATTAGTGGAAAGTTCCCTCACATTTGATAGTGGGTATACATTATTAACCCTTGCTCGATTGATTCAATCAAGTGTTCGACATTGATTTATTCAAACTTAATGGGTTTACTCAATACCTTGCCCCCCATTATCGTCATCAGTGGGAAAACCTGTATATGTTAATGATATACATTAATGACTAACAATTAGACAATGTCTCTTATGTTCAACATCGAATCATTTATTCACATAGGGAGACTCGGACTTTTGATGCCTTGGATTGAAGACTTTGGGTTGAGATGATATCGTAACTTAATGTTGTCACCCAAGTTGTGCTTAAATGTACCACTATATAATGAGAACATTGGAAGATCGGTTGATGTATTTCCTTGTCTTTGAATTTTTATCGATGTACGGTGAGATTTACATCCACCTTGTATGTGCTTGCGACTATGATATTTTATTTACATGGATACACTGTGTATTCTTTGTGGCCATGTGGTTTCGTTTTCATATTTCATGGATCCACAATGTAATAGGTTTGGCAGGTGTGATAATTTATAACTAAGCATGGGTCTACCCACTTCATGGAAGGTTTAGATATCATATTTTAGTTTTTAATTGCATATATTTTTTAATCCAAGGTCTGTGGAACTCCTCCTTAGCCCACTCATCAACATTATCTATTTGTAATGTATTTCAGCCATCAATACCTCTTTTAACCTCATACATTAGGGGGAATGTATTATATAGATATTTTACAACCTCAATCCATGATATATAAATATTTCACACTCTTGGTAAGAATTGGCTAAAACTTAGAAGGTTGCATGCTTAATCTAGATTTTGCATACTTTTTATCACTAATACATGCTTTTCCTTCAAGAATAGCATGAGCCTCATTGGTTTTCCCAAGGAAAAACATGATGGCAACACTTTCTCAGTAATAAGAGTGCAACCACATCTTATATCGCTAGAAAAGGAAAGAAAGCTTAGAAATCATAAAGTAATTAGTGAAACTCACACATGGCATACACATGTATGACATGCCTTCACTCTAAACTTTGAGGTTATCACCTTCTTAGCCTACAAAAAGAAGATCAAGGATTGAGAGAAGGAGACATAGATACGATTATTGAAATAATATAAACTTTGTAGAAATCAAGAGTGACTTGGCCCGAAAACAATATTTGGCCCATGTTTCATTTTTTGTGGAGGGCTATCGGTTGGTTTCTCTTGCAGCATAGTGACCTTGTGTGGAGATCGAATACTCTTCAATAGGATTCTCCATCATAGTAAGGTTCAATATCGTTGTGAACATAGGATCAATATGCATGGCTAAGGACAAGAGGACGATCCAAGTTGTTGTAACATTGCAATTATAAATTGTATGGATTGATCTTCTCCCCCCTCCTCCCATCCCCCCAAAAAGTGTTATTGTCAATTTATGTGAACATGCATGAGTTTCATATTTGGTTGAGGAATTCATTACATGAAAGTAGTTTATATTTGATTATATGATTGTTTAAGTTTATGCAAAGGAGTTTGAGGAATGTTATTGTTTGAAGTGTGTGCAGTAATGAGAGGGAAATTGCAGTGGCAACTGGATTTGACGAGCATAATCAAAATCTTAGGGCAAACACCGGAAATAGGTTTTATTCTTTTCCCCTATTTCTCTTTTGTTTATTGATATTCCTATAGATATAAGAAAAGATAGATAAGGAATCTAGACTAGCGATTGTTGATAAGCTCAACCCACTAAGCTTGAATATTAACTTAGTAGATATGTGAATCCATCCACCACAACAATGGCAATGCTACAAAAGTACTTACATTGTCCGAAGCTATGACAATATGTCAGCATGTATATATGATCATGCACTATCATAAAAATGCAGGGGTTGTACACTCCTCTACCTACCCTAAACAAACCATAGGAGTTTGTCCCCATGGACTACATGTTTAGCCTACCTGCAATGTACCTAGGGATGATAATATGGGGTACCTATGGAGGTACCAAAGGGATGATGAATTTCATGTGGGGATAATGAATGTAATGTGGATAGGCCCACTTGATAGTTGGTGGGTAATAAATATGCCCACTAGGTAGTTAGAAGAAATAATATAATAATAAAGTGTAGTTGGCATATAATTACTCACGAGATAGTATAAAAACATGAGTATCATTATATTGAGTAAGTTGGATGTTGGATGTAATATTTGTAGCACAAATGGCTTGTGGAGTGATTCCTTCCATAAGGAATAATTGATGGTGTTGCCCTGCCTTAAGGGTTTTGATATTAATAACTATGGAGCATTATATGAATATTATTGTTTTTTATTTAATAGTCTTAGTTATAATGTGTGGTGATTTATATTCAAATTGAATGTACATAACAAGTGGTATCGGAGCCCTTTCCAAGGCCCAAAAAAGTGAATTTACTTTCCTTTTTTTTTGTAGGTTTTCCAAGGGAAAAAAGAGGGCTGCGACACTTAAATCAATTTATGAATATTTTCAGCAAAATTTCCAAAAACTAATTATATTTCTCCTCACAAAAATACGCGATTAAAAAAAAAAACACTTGAATTGGAGTTTTGAGAAGTAGATATTGCAGTTTGAAATCTATTCCTTTTTTAGGGATTTCTAGTGACGGTCGTGGTATTGCATAGGAGATCAATGCCCTTTCATAGATAATTTATGGGGTTTTTAATTGACATATGATATGATATATTTTTGGTTAATATTGATTGTTCTACAACACTTTTATAATTCCATCTTCAAACCCTCACTGGATTGAATAATGGCAATGTAGTGGAACATGCCATGGGAGAAACAAATGTTTGTGATAAAAAATTTCTAGAATATGTATGAAATTTTTGATGATATGAAGAAGGGAGGCCATGAATTCAAGGAGAGTTGTATTCTTTGTGAAATATCTCCAATCATCTAGAGAGAGTATACTAGTGACATAAATGTTTGGTATGACTTAGAGGCTAAATGTGATGACTCTACTCCCCCTTATGTAGAGAACATCATGGAAGGAAGTCCAAGGAAGGTTATGACTACCAGTTTTCAACTTGCATATTCTTCATTGCTAGTATTCTTTCTATATCCCCATCTGACCTTTTGCAGTTGTATGGTTGATTTTTTAGATATGGATGGATCTATATATTTAGATCCACATAACCATGTTGAGGAGCACCATTCTCTAACAGTGTTGAGAAAGCAACAACACCCCATAGTTTTCTTGCCTATAAGAAAATCAGTGGGGCCCCTCTAAATTTTACTCTTTGATTTATCTTCAATCCTCTGAGTTTTGCAATTGATCCATATTAGAAATTGTATGTTTGATCAACTATCTTTCAATATTAGACTACTTTTGTCCTTGACAATATATATTTTAATTTCCTATCCTAACTTGGTGAATTATCCTCGTATGATTGTTTATTTGTGTTTGACCTCAACAAGCTTGTTAAGAAGTCTGCACGTACTATGTACCACTCTGTATTTTCCCTTCCATTACCTTTTGATAATTTATTTCTATTAATGTATCGCCACAAGAAGATCGAGCAATATATCGTGTGTCCAAAGAAATTATATATTGTGATGTATTGCTATTCACCTACACTCCAAGCATGAGACATCACATATCTCAACATCTTCTTCTCATGACACGAGATCCACCCAAATTACAACACAAGTTTTAAACTTGTGATGCGTCACACTCGAGAAATGTTTCTACAATGTGACATATTTCACTCAGGAAATGTTTCTCCCACGGAACATATCATGAACAAAAAATTCTTCCCCATGTGGCTTACAAAGTGTGAGAAGTTGTGCATTGTAATAGGTTGTCTGGTGACCCAAAAATATTTCCCCATGCCCCGTGGCATGACCCCACTAAACATGTGGGGTGTGATGTGGCATACCTTCCATTTGGAATTTGTGAGTTGTTACCAATATAAAAGGTCTCGAACTTGTGACATGTTGTGAGTGAAAGACTTATAACTCACAATGTCACACACATGCAAAGATAAAGGGTATACAATAAACAATAATGTGTCACCAATCCAAAAGGTTTCAAACAGGTAATGTGTCACAAAGCCCAAATCAAAGTGACCCACAGTAAATGACAAGTTCTAAGCTTGAATGAGTGTTACCACTTGTTATTTTTAAATTTGAACAAAGGAAATATGCTTTGGCCATTACACCCCATTTTACCAAAAAGGAGCCAACAAGACTCAAACAATTAACACTTATTTCTATTGCAGCTTGATAAATCTCTATTGGTTATCCCAAGGACATCTCTACCTACAGTCCAGCTAGTAAATTGTGCATTATTCACGAGGTAAGCTTTTATTTCTCCCTTTTACTTGTTAATTTCTTCACTCTCATGTTAAAATAAACTAAGAGTTGGGGAAACTAATATAATGGTGCACACATTGATGCCAACATATCCTTACTTGGCTAGTTATGGTAGAAAAACATATGTATGTATGTTCCTGAATAGGCCAACCACCCACGTTTAAGAATCAAATCCATTAGTTACCATGTCAATTGATGGGAACCCAACCCACTGAACTAATACCATCTGCGCCCATTAGTTAATTTCGATACTCATCATTTAAGTGCCACCATCATCGCCATCTCCACACTGACTTAAATATGGTAAAATCAACTCACCATATTGAGGGATAGACATGGGTTTCCCATTAGAAGCATTGAGCTTCAACTCCAACCAATAATTTATGAATGCACTTCATGAGACGATGGTGGATGGAGTGCGAATGAAGAAAATATAAGGCATAGGTTCTTTCCCTTGTTATTCCCCACAAACACAAGCATTGATTGCACCTCATTGAAACTCCAAACATAGGATGTGTGCATCCTCAAGCTTACTCTTTCTTAATTATCTAGGCTGCGGGCTATTTTTTGCATTGGAAGCCCATGTCAAATTTTGACTATGGATTTCATCATGATAGGAAACATCAATATCATCCCCATAGAATCCTCGTTAAAATATTATAGAATTTTTATTTTCTAGGCCAAGCCTTTACTTCTCAATTCCATCAACAAGATGTTACCAATCTATGGTCTATCACATGATTTGTCTCAAACTACTAACTATGTAAAGACCATCTGTCTTGGGACAAAGCCATATGATCCAGGAGGTCTGTTACTATTTTATTATCTCACTTATTTTATATCATTCATGGTTTTCATAAACAAAATGTAGGTTTGCAACAACCTCCAAGAGATAGAGAAAGCAAAAGGAAGTGATAGTTGAAATGAGCCTTGAAAAAGAGGAGCCTCCTAGACCAAAAGTAGAAGAAGATGTGGTCATGATCATATGGCCATCTTATGGATATACTAAGTGCTAGATTGACAAAGACACTAGCTATCAATGGGGTGACATATACACTAGTACAATTTGACAAATTTATGACTACACGACCAAAAAAGTTAGTCATGACCATTTTTTAAAGCTAAATACTACCAAATTTGAGCAATTTTCAATGACACAACTAAAAAAGACTAACTAAAATGACTAATTTAGTCGTGGGATTAAAAATATGACTAGATAGTAACTGACACAACTAAAAATACTAACTTAAATGACTAATCTAGTATAGGGATAGTGACTAAATAAAAATTACAAGAAAAATTAATAGGATTTATAATGTTTTTTTTTTGTAAGTTAGAAGATCATATTATATCACAGAGGAAAATAGTGTACAAAAAATTGAGCCTCCCACATGGAGAAAACAACTCAGGCAAGAGTCTAAAAACCATAGGTCTTCCAGTTTGAGACTAACAAAAAACTGATCCCCCCACCAGGAGGAGACAACTCAGGTGACAAACTGAAAATCACAATGAAATTATCTGAGACTGAGTATGTGAAAAACATAAACAAACAAGTCCAACTAGGAAGTTCTGCTTCACTGTGAAACGACAAGGACATACAGAATTATGAGACCAAAATATTAGAAACAGATAAATGAAACCCAAAAAAGGAGTTGGGAGAACTCGGTAGCTAGTTTGACGACCCAATCTGCATGCGAGGTTTCGTCTCAGGCAGTGTCAGATTGTCCATGCCGCTAATTTTTGTAATACCCCATTTTGACCCTTATGGTATATTGGCTTTTATGTAAATATTGTGTACATGCGATATATGTTTTCCTAGCGTGGATCTCAAGGCCAAGGCCCCGCTAGTGTATGCTCGGATTTTATTTAAAAGGCAAGTATTTGATATTATGGTATCCATGTGCTATTAAGCCATGGAACATTGTAAATTGATGCAAATATTTAATATTTCAATAAAGTACCAAAACTGGCTATGGAAGCAACTAATGAGAAGGGGCCATGTGTATTCCACTAGGGAGTGGTGAGGGGGTTGTGGGATTGAACCATAGGCTGCCAAATGTCATTTTGAGAACCCATTTGACTTTCCTTGCTGACATTTAATTATGTGTAAGAAAGTTGTTGAAGAAATCAGTCCATGGCTTCAATGGAGCATGGGCAGCCCAGAAATTCGTATGGAAGGTATGGGCTCTGTTTCCTTGACCCACAAGTCACTCTACCTCATGGAAATTCATTTTTTCCTCATTCCCATTCCATGGCTGAACATCGAAGTTTTAGTTTTCATCCATTACACATGCACAACAGTGAGAAAAACCAGAAATCGCAACTGTGAATTAACCCACGTTTTGAAGTGCCATAAACGCCTAGAATTTGGTATTGATAGTCAAATCCAATGGGGGATCCATAGATATGAACCTTGGGGAAAAATTGAGAGTATTAGATACCCCAAAATCCATTGGAAAACTCAGTTTTTATAGCCCAGAAATCCAATCACGGGATTGAGTTATTTGCTCACCGAATTGTGAAAATCCAAGCGTGAATGATAAAATAGAGGTTGGGATTGCTTGATAAACCTAGTGAAGGCTAGAATATGAAGAAATCAGTAGCTGGACCTTTCTATGCCCACCCTGAAGAGCATTGGAGGGAAGGGGCGCCTGAGCGACTGTGCAGCAGAGCAGGGGACTTTCCTTATGTTGGGTGTGGTAGGTATTGTGGGTGCCATGACTGTTTGAGTTTATTTGAGATGTTTGTAGCTATGTGGTTGAGCTCACTGGCTTAGCATACTCTTTATTTGTCTCTTGCATGCTTGATAAACCCAACCGTGTGTTGGCTTAGCATGACTGTTCGTGTGAGATCATGGCTGTGAGTGAGCCTGTCTAGTTCCTCCTTAGTGGATACACATCCCAGCTCGGGGGTGGTCTCTCAGCTGAAAGAATACAAGCTGGACAGAGACTTATGGTTGGGTGGAACGTTGCTCTCACATAGCCAGTTGTTGGACAGTTTCATCTTAAAGATAAGTATTCTCTATGGTTTAAATTATGTTAATTATGTGTTTTGCCATGTTGTTTAATTTGATGACTGCTATTGGTATGCTGAATGCATGATGTAGTTTTGTGTGGTTAATGTTTATTTTCGCTGTGTTTATATTGAGTATGAATCTGCACACAGAAGTTTTTATTTCTTGTGAATTTTCTTAGTAATGTATGGGGCTGAGTTACACAAATAAGCACGGAATGTTAGTCATGTTTCCTCCCTTGCATCCGATCGATGGGAGGGGACATGACAATTTTCAGCTCCCTTTTCAGACCATCGGAGTTTGGCTTGGAGTTCCGATTTTCAGGC
This sequence comes from Larix kaempferi, assembly GCA_027924585.1. Classification (NCBI taxonomy): domain Eukaryota; kingdom Viridiplantae; phylum Streptophyta; class Pinopsida; order Pinales; family Pinaceae; genus Larix; species Larix kaempferi. Next base: position 46,362,770 of record BSBM01000372.1, on the reverse strand, counting down.
TCAATTGTCTACTTAACAATCTCTAACTTCTCCTCCTCCTTTTTAGTTTTAACAGCCACACCATCAAACTAGACTTCCGCTCCATGGGAATTTTCAACCGTAGCAGCATTGGGTGAAATACCAGAATCATCATCCACATGACGCAAGCGAATGGTTCCATCATTGTCAAGGTAGGCCAGCAGCGAAGAAGGAAGACCAAAGATGTCAGCTATATCCATGCACCAGTTGATTAGATCCTGCGCCCTACGGATCAGGTCCTGAAAGTGACTT